>WIDE01000053.1:94428-223286 GCA_015039315.1 Clavulina sp. PMI_390
AGGAAGCAGGCGAAGTAGTCAGCGCCAGGCGTCGCTGTGCTGAGGAGGATGATGTATCCTATCATAGCGATGACGGTGAAGAAAATCTAATTGATGTGGGAATGGGACGAAGGGTTATAGCATCAGTTGCCAACCCTACGCGGCTTCTTCAAGGAAGTGTGAGGAGAGGAGAAACGTACGATGAAAGAGGCTCGACGACCAGTGCGGTCAGCAAACCACGCGACTGAAAGATAGGTGATAGCTCCCTATATGGTAAAACAAATAAGAATAAAACTGATCGAAAGGAAAAAAAGGTCGGCCTCACAAGAGCATAGCAAGGGATCGTCATCTAGATGGGAGTATTGAGCACGAAGTGGACGAGTAAGTGATAGAGCAAAGTTTACCACTTGAACAGTGGCGCTCGACCAGTTCCCAATCTCCTGGATGATTGTAGGAAGGAAGGTGCTGTATCCGTAAAGCTACGAAAACCCAAGAGAGCAGGAGGGTAAGATCATTGAGGATCCCTCGACCAGCAGGAAAAGGGAGGGAAAATGCACCATAGTGTCAACACCAAACTGTGCGGCCGCGAATGCAATAACTCTCCAGTCCGTAAATGCCTTCCTAACATCCTCCCAGTGGAACTCCTGCGCATTCGCGGTCTCACCCTGCTCCTTAAGGCGTCGCACACGAAGGAACTCCTTTTCCTCGGCTGAAAGGTACCCTGCGTTCTCGGGCCCATCGGCGAGGAAGAACCAGGTGATGATACCAGCGACGAATGTGGGGATACCCTCGATGAACATGATCCAGCGCCATCTAGGAAAGGATGAACATCAGTGTGAGGACGCAGGTGACTCGTGTTGAATGGAGGCAATAACTTACCCCTTCAACCCATCGGTACCAGCCAAATGCCCAATGGCAAAAGCGAGCAGACCCTGCAGCACCGCAGTGAGTAAAGTGAATTTTGGAGGGAGATGGAAGCACCTACTCCACATGCACCTGCTAAAGCAGCTGAGACGAACAAGTACCCGATTCGGAGCGATAGCTCGCGCTTCGTATAGACTAAGATAACCATGTGAGTAGCGGTCGAAGGAGCGAATAACGACGGCTTCACTCACAAAACGTGAGGTACATCGCGAGACCAGGGCTAGTCGAAGTATTAGCAAAGATCACAAGGGAATGAATAACATAAGCACTCACAAAAGACCAGCCTCAAATACACCAAGCAAGACACGGCAGGCTATGAACTGATGGTATGTGTGGCATAACCCTGTCAACGAAGCGATAATCGACCACGAAACCGCAAGAGTAGCCACTGCAGAGAAGAATAATTACTCAGGGTGCAAGCGTTAAGCTCAAAAAAGCAGGGCATACTCCATCGGTGAGGGGTGAACTTTTTGAGAACGAGGTTTGAAGGGACCTCGAATGCCTAGATGAACGGAGTTAATAGGTGCGTTATTAGCATATGCGGAGAACAGCTGACCAAGTAAGTCACGAAGAAGATCGATAATGCCTATGAAGTCAGAAGAAGTTCAGATGAATTGTCGCAGGACGTAGAGGGGAGAAAGCAACCTACGACTTCGTATTGCGTATTGGACATGTTGAGGTCGGCCTGAAGACCATAAAGCCGAGCATTCCTGTTGTACAAGATACGAATGCGTTAGAAAGCGTGAAGAGAAGTGGCAAAGAAGCTCACTAACCCGATGTTGACTCTGTCTAAGAAACTTAGCAGGTACAGAGCCATCACAATAGGAACGATATGTAGGTCCATCTGCAATGTAATGTGGCAGATCAGTCCACTTTGGTCATATAGAGATTGGACTAAACTCGCCTTGCGAACGACGCGCTGCTCAAACGCTGCGTCCCACCGAGGATCTTTGCCCTCGACTGTGATTTTGGTGCTTTCGATATCGGGCCCAGACATTGGTGATGACGATCGTTTCTCGTCAGTCGCGCTCATTAGAAAGGATGTAGACGGCGGCTCCAGAAAGTGGCAGCGATCCCGAGGGAAGGGGAGAGAGGGTGTGGACCGAGTGGGTGGAGTGATGACGAGAAGACCACGGTTATACTTATATGATGACCTTATCTCGAAGCTGTTCATGTAACGTGACGGCGCCGCGAGTCGACGGCTAGACGAAACATATTTGTGGGGAAGATAGCGTTCCTAGTGAATCGGTAGATAAGTCGGAAAGAGTCATTCACACCAGGGCGGGAGAGGGTCGGGTGGTGGCGGTGCTCAAGTGGCCCGGCAGTGAAGACATCATCCCACAAATGAGCGGGTTCGAGGCGGAGCAACGAACCATAGATAAGGCACAGCGAAAGGGATTTATTAGTCTTGGAAAGATAGGCTCGTCGTTGCATCCGATCGTGAATATTTCCACTTGGGAGCTGGTTCATCGGGGCTTTTGTCACGTGCTGTTTCTCACACACCTGTTTCGCGCCTTTCCAAAAGGATTTTCCTCCTCCACTTGCCCTGGAGTGTGGTATGTTTCGCGAGGAGGCTTTGAATCCAGTGCGCTGGTCGTTATTTGATCCCAAAAATAGATCTTCCTAGAGGTCGTCTCCGCTACTGCTTCCTATCATATCCATTGAATTTGCTGCCAGTGACCGGTGGTGATCAGTGGCGTCTCCGCTGACACCCCTCTAGCACGCCGATTGGGATTCTGTCAATGGCCGACGAGTATCAGGGTCGAAAATGAAATAAATGTTTCACTATATGCGACGCCGTTGGGGCGCCTGTCCTTGGCACGGAGAACGAATGCAGCCCGGAAATTGAAAAGCTGCTCACGTGTATAACAATTACCGATATCACACTGCCTCGTCTGTTTCTCGTCCTCCCAAAACCCTCGTCCTCCTTCGGGGCTCGTAGAGCTCGTCTCGGTCTATCTATCTCGCTGTCGGTGACTAGGAGTCGCGTGTCTCACTCTCTGTCATCATGCCATCGAGCCTTATCACGCTTGCGACGTTCCTTATCTATTCATGGCTCGTTCAGCTGCCTTTGAACATTCGAAGCGTCGGCGCTGTCACATACTCTGCCACATATCTCCCGTACAATGCCCCCAAGAAATCCGAGACTGGTCAGACGGGGACTAATCAGGTGCGTTCTCATCGTCCTTGTTGACTTCATGGACGCCATTTCCGACGCCTCGAACGATTTACGTCCAGTGTGGTACGAAAAGCAGCCAAGACTCTGAATGTCAGAACGCATATTGTACGTCTTTCTTTACCTGACGTATTCCCTTTGTGATTCATTCTAACTGAAGTATTCACTAGTAAATGCGCTTGATGACTTCTGCCTTTGGGCTCCACCGGCAAACACCTCGTCGTACGGTGATTCGAAAATCGCAAACACGGAGCAAATTGAGGTGGCATGGTGTATGCGGGTGAGCATAAGCGCGTCCTCTGGGCGTCTTCTTGGCGTCTATTCTTACCTCCCCATCCCAAAACCAAATTTCCTCCTGATTAGGATGGATATGGCACGCGTCTGATCCCTCCAGGCGCCATCAAAGGCGCCCATTTCGTCCGGACGCCGTACTATGTTCAAGTCACGGGCGTCGGTGATCTCACCAGCATGAACATCCCCAAAGGCGATGACGGCGGCGAGCTCGATCCCCATGGATACGACGGCCTCGGAAACCCCATTGGGGGTCTCGTATTTGGAACACCGTATAACGGCACTCTACGACAGTTCCATGAGTGGACGAACTTTATGAGCTCGAACGCGTTCTGTTTCCGAGTTTGTCCTGATGGGCCACTGGCGCCGACCTATTGCGAGCATGTAAGTCTAATTATAGTTTTTTGAGTGAAACATTTCACGTTTACTCAAGCTTACCCATCTCTCACACTATTAGATCTACGATACGTGCGTACGGCCATCTCCGCATTGAACCCGAAGCGACTGATGATTCCCTTCATACCAAAATGACTATAGGTTGGGCTGTGGATGGAACATGCCTGGAAACTACTCTGAAGGATTTTCCTCGTGCGAGGGCGATCCGACACAACCTATGGGCGTCTACACCTACAAAGGAGCCAACGGTGTCGTCACGACGAGCACATTCCACCAAGGCGACCCGTCCACTCCGTCCGCGCACCCCGCCGCCAAGTCCTCTAGCTGCACATACTTCGCCACGCTCAGCGCGTACAACGATAATGCGCCTGCCGCGACACCGACTGCTTCGCTTCTTCCTAGCAGCGTCAGTGCAAGCTTGAGCAGAGTGAGCGTCACAAGCGTTGCGGCTGTGAGCAGTGAGAGTACTGCTAGTGTGGCTAGTGTCACGTCCATCGCTAGCACGTCGAAGCCTACGGGCGGATCCAGCCCAACATCGACAACATCGTCGCACACCGGAGCTGCGCCTGCGAGTATTGACCGAGGCTCGCTCTTAGCGACACTGACGATGGGTCTTACAAGTCTCCTGTTCGGGTTTTGGGCGATTTCCAGAATCTAGCCCTTCGAGTTTGCTACCTTGAGCTATTGAGGACGATTACGGTTACGATTTCTCCCCTCTCGAGTTGTTATGGACATCTCCCTTGCTTCATTTAGTGTTACCATCCATTCGCGGCAGCATGTGTTGGGATACTCTTGATCGGTATCTTTATGTCATTTTGGGGTTTTCAATGCGGACTTAGAGCTACATTGGATAGCGATCAGTCTCTCTCTCTCTATATATATATATACTCCGCCCGAGTGATTTGGGGTTGCCAAGTCGAATAAACCAAGGTCATCTAACACCGGTTATTGGAGAGGAATAAATTGAGGAGGGGAAAGAAAGTACTAAGTCTTCGTAGATGTTTCCGCCCAGCCCGCGGGGACATGGCAGCAGGATCTAACCTGCACCTGAGACAAGCAGGGAGGTGATCCCTTTGTACGACCAACTGGGCCCCCGCGACATCGGACTAGAGCTCGCAGTGGCCGCGGGAATATGATGTTGCGGTCCTTTGGATCCGGCGTGGCACGAGCCCCGAAGGCCTCGAGCCAAGGGGCCCACTTTTCTTTTCTCTCTTTTAGGTTTGTTCGTTGAGCTCGTCCCCGCTCTGTTTTGTACTGGAGACTCCTGGTTAGACCCACCTCTCGAACGTACACCCTCTGTACTCTAACACGAGACCTCCCTTTGCCGGAAAACCTTGACGTTCCTCAGTGTGATCAGCATGACGACGAGAAGTGCATAATAGATTGTGATAAAAACGAGGGTTCCCCAAAAGACAAGACAGTATGGACAAAATCTGGTAGCGAGCGTGCTGTTGAAGGGATTGACTTTTCGTGGTGATACAACAACAATGAGCGAGATAAAGCAGCGAAGAAGTAGAGAGAAGAATGCCCCAGATCTCCTTGAAGAGAACCTCTCTAGCACGAGCCCTTGGAGACCCAGACACCGGCGGTGCCGCCAGGTGTGTCTGCCTCGCTCCAGTAAGAGTTCTCCCACTATTGCAAGGAAGAGTTTCGGTTAGAGATCGAGTCAAACGGAAGGAGGTCAAAAGACACGTACAAGTTGGCCGTTGTAGGTCACGTAGCTGCCGCCAACGTAGGCGGTGGTAGAGCTCCATGCAGCGATGCCAGAGCAGATGCTGCTGCCAGAGGTGGTGGTCGTGGCTGTCGAGGACGTAGTGGTAGAAGAAGCCTTCGTGCTCGTGGTGGTGGTGGTCGTCGAGGCTTTGGTAGTGGTAGTGGAAGTGCTAGACGCCTTGGTGGTGGTGGTGGTGGTGCCAGTGCCGGAGCTACCGCCGCACGCGCTGACTATGAATCCGAGCAATGGTTAGAAAATGTGAACCAAACTACCAACGAAACGAGCAGAAAACGTACTTGGGAGCCAGCTGGTGAAGTCACCGGGAGTAGGAGTGCCAGACGCAGCGTAGCGAGCCTGCCAGATGTAGTCTGCAGACCGTTTAGGTGAGCAGGAGGAGAGTCAGAATGCTAGTGGAGAACGTACTGTCATAGGTGACCTGAGCGCCGGCAGCGTAGTTGCCAGAAGCTGACCAGGCCTGGGCAGTGCAGCTGGGGTAGACGAATGAAGAGCAGCTGCCACTCGCCGTGATCGCGTTCTTCACGCCAGTGTCGAATCGGCCGTTCACGTAAGCCTGGGACTCGTCCCAGAACATGACACCACCAAACGACGGGAACTTCTTCTGCAGGTCCGCGGCCACGACACCGACTTGAGAAGCAGAGACGTAGCCCGAGCCGGCGCTGGTGGAGGCAGGGACACCAAGGTAGACCTTGATACTAGGGTTGGGCGAGATGCGGTTCGCCCAGTAATCCCAGTTCTGGAAGTGGACCAAATCCAGTGAGCAACTCGCGAGCTCGACGATGAGAATGAGATGACTAACCCCGAAGTTAAACCCAGTCGTACCGTATTGAGTGACGGCGCAGTAGCCGGTGTTGTCTAAAGAGAAATCGGCAGACTCAGCGCACGCTCAATCGGAGGGCGACATCGTTTTGCACTCACAGAACTGCACGTAGATAGCATCAAAGCTGGCGGCGTTCAACGTGGACATCAGCGCCGCATCGGGGTATGCACATTGAGGGGCTGCAGTACTGTAGCAAAGTACGGTGAGTGAAAAGCACTGATGATGGTAGAATTGGATAATGCTTACATGTAGTACTTCTTGCTGGCACCGGAGAAGTGACTGAGACAACAACTAGTCATTATCGAGTCTCCCAATGGAGAGGCCAATAGACTCACGATCGGAGCTGGTTCACGAATGCGGTGTATGGGCCCGACCCACTCTCGATATCGAGGTCCACACTGAAAATGAGTAGGAATGAGCGCGAATTGCATTGACCGTGGTTAACGCATCATGAGCGTGGAGAAGCGTACCCATCGAGAACAGCGGTGCCGAACGGACGATCAGAGCTTGTGCCACCGAGGAAGAGGTTCCAGAGCTGGTCCGCAAACGAAGCGTCGAGTGTGCCGAGTCCAGCGCCACCGCCACCGAGACTGATGGTCACCTTCTTGCCCTTAGACTGGCAAGTCTGAATATCAGCAGCGAGGAACTGGCAGTTCAACAGCGAGGTGCCAGTGAAGTACTGCGCGTTGCTGAAGGATTTGCATTTGAGGTCAGCGAGGATTATAGATTGGCTAGGGTGACCGAAGGACTCACGTAGAGTTGCAAGTGTTCCCGAGATTGAGAACTGGGTAGCCACCAGTACTCTGGAAGGTGGGAACGAAGGCGATGGGGATGACATCAAGGGAGTTGTCTTGGCAGTAGTATGAAAGTCGCTGCTGCCAGTTGGCGGTGTCGGTAGTGTAGACAGCACCGTAGGAATTCTGACCCCAGTATCCAGCAACGTTAGTGTTGCAAGTGTCGGAGTACGCGAAAGCACCAGAGACGAGTGAGGAGACCAAGGAGGCCGCAACAAAGAGAGTGGATGGCATCTCGCCAAGGAGTGCGAAACGTACGAGAGGGCGGGAGTGATGGCCTGGCGATGCCAAGCAGCAAGAAAGAAAGTCGCTTCATTTTATAACGGCAACGAGCCCATGGTTATCATCAGCTCAGACTGGCTCATGTTCCTCGGTACTTTCCCCGCGACGAGATCATCTTCGTACGCGTGGACCAGCATGCTCGATTCAGAGACGCAATAATAAACAATTCAGACTCAAGGGGTCATTTCATACGCGTCGAGACGAGGCAATCATACTTATCGGCGATGGATGCGAGTGGCGCGTAAACAAGCACACACTATGCCAGCATCGCCGGTCCCACGACTGCCGCTCTCTACGAAAATAATCCGCTGTGCATACGGCCTCTCCCCTGCTATGGTCAAAGCACTAGTGTAAGCACTGTGCGTCGTGGATCGAGTTCTTGTTGCTCGGCGAACCGCCCGAGTCCTCGCGATCGGTCGTCGTGAGGTGTGATACACACGACGTTTCGGGTCAAATAAGCTTGTCTGCTCCCTTTCGACGACCCAGCCTATCACGCCCTCATGCGCTCGCCAGCAATTCAGGCGATAGTCGTCGTCCCAGACGCCCCAGAGCGAGGAACACATCCAAGTTCTCGTAACACATCAATTGCGATTGATTGTCTGTTGAGGGGAAATATGGCCACAAATTAGCCGTTGTTACCCCCCGAGAAATTCTCCCGAACATTGCTGCCCATCAATATCATCATTCGGGTTCCTGATAGGCCCTATAGGCGCTTCGTTGTCTCGTGTCCTATCCGTCTCTTCCTCAGTGCCGGCTCGTTCGGCGCTGATAGATCTTCTTCACTCGAGCTCTCCCAGCGGCCTCAAACCCCACCGACCTTAGAACGGATCTGAACGTGCTGATACCATTTGACGGACGGGGGTCGGGGTGAGCTTCGTGAGTATTAATGCTAGTATTGCGTGGAGTTCTTCGTAGAATCAGAATTACAAGAGAAGAAACGCTCAGGGATGACTCAAAAGAAGAATATTGTGCTAACAATAGTAATATAGATTGATTCTATTAGTCCCTCCGTGTGACGGAGTCACAAAACTTACCTTGGCGCCTTCAAACCGAATTTCTTCATCATCAAGATGGATATGGCACGCGGCCGATCCCTCCAGGCGACATCAAAGGCGCCCATTGCGTCCGGACACCGTACTATATTCAAGTCACGGGCGTCGGTGATCTCACCAGCATGAACATCCCCAAGGGCGATGACGGCGGCAAGCTCGACCCCCACGAATACGACGGCCTCGGGAACCCCATCGGCGGCCTCGAATTTGGGACTCCGTATAACGGCACTCTACGACACTTCCATGAGTGGACAAACTTCATGAGTACAAACTACTTCTGTTTCCGAGTTCGTCCTGATGGCCCATTGGCGCCAACCTATTGCAAGCATGTGAGTCTGATAATAGGCTTCAAGTGAAACATTTCACATATATTCAGGCTTCCTTATTCCCCGCACTTAGATCTACAATACATGTGTACAGCCATCTCGGTATTGACCCTGAGAGACTGATGATTATTATGATTTCTTTTGTAACAAAATGACTATAGGTTGGGATCTGGATGGAGCATGCCTGGAAACTACTCTGACGGGTTCTCCTCCTGCGAAGGTGACCCCACACAGCCTATGGGTATCTATACTTTCACCAAGGAGACCCGTCCACTCCATCCGCACATCCCGTTGCCAAGTCCTCGAGCTGCACATACTTCGCTACGCTTAGCGCGTACAACGACAATGCGCCTGCGGCGACGCCGACTGCTTCACTCCGTTCTGACAACGTCAGCGCGAGCTTTAGTCGTGTGAGCGTCACGAGCGTTGCGGCTATGAGCAGTGAGTGTACCGCTAGTGTGGCTAGTGTCACGTCTATCGCCAGCACATCGAAGCCTACGGGCGGATCTAGCCCGACATCAACGACGTCGTCACACACCGGAGCTGCTCCTGCGAGCATTGACCGGGGTTCACTTATGGCGACATTGATATCAATGATGGGTCTTACAAATCTCCTGTTCGGTTTCTGGGCAATCTCTAGGATTTAACCCTTCTAGCTTGCTCACTTTTAGTTATTGAGGACGATCACAGTTATGGTTTCTCCACCCTGAGTTGTTATGGGCACCTCCCTTGCTTCATCTAGTACTGTTACCATCCATTCGCGGCAGCATATGTTGGGATACTCTTGATCGGTCTCCTTATGTCATTTTGGGGTTTACAATGCGGACTTGAGCTACACCGAATGGCGATCAGTATATCTCTTTATACATATACTCCGCCCGACTTATTTGGGGTTGCCAAGTCGAAAAAGCCGAGTTAATCTAACGCTAGGGGTTGGAGACGGATGAACTGAGGAGCTGATAGGGAGTACTAAATCTTTAGATGTCGCCACCGGCCTGCGGGGACATAGCGGCAGTATCATATTCAAACCAAAGAATAGGTGTCATTATACATCCAAGCACTGCAGCTAGAGGTCTCGTTCACATAGTGTCTAGGTTTAGCGCGCCAAGAGCAGAGAGAAAGAAGGGTTGAGGGTTCGTTATTGACTCACAAAACGCGTTCATAGGAGCGAGGCTTCTTCCCTTCCCATAGCAAGGGAGTTTTCGGAAGAATATTAATTCCAGATCGACGTTCAATACAGAAGCTTCAGTTTTCGCTCCCTTCGGCGAACCCTGTTGAAAGAAAATTGCGCCCGGTTCCGCGGTTTGTGTTGGAGTGAGTGCGGGCTCTGCGAATGCCGAGGAGTTCTAATTTGTAATCGGGTTTCGATCTGACCGAGGCCATGGCCCCTGCGCAGTTGATTTAGTTGTCCCAAACTAGCGCCCAAGCAGCAAAGCACCCAGACTTCCGCATTTGGACATGGCTGGGAGGTTATCGCATGCACGTGAACGCCATGTGGCTCCTGCGGCATACACTCCATCATGTTGACATTGACAAGGATCGAGGACACTCTGAGAGAGAGAGGCTTACCTTCGCTTAGCAGGCAGGAAGAATAAGATCTTGTTTTGCGCGAAGAATGAGCGTGCAAAGATTGTGCACGGATACGTTGGATTGACCTTTTTTCCGGTGGATCCACGACCATGTCGATCGCAGATCATCCCTTCCCTGTGGCGCAAAACAACGCAAAGGTGGCTGCTTGGACCTGGTGACTGGGATAATGTGCTGCGTTGCCCGGTTGGCGTCGGCGTTTTGTTGGGGTGCTCCCTACGCCATGATTCGCGGGAATCCTTATGGCGAGTCGCTATCTCAAGGGGCAGGCAGGACATGGAAACGTTCGGGCTCACGCGGCGAAGTTGCCTGAATGGGGATATCATCGTCCTCAGCCAGTTTTCGGCAGCTGAAGGTCCGTTCCTGTAAAATGATGAGGTGATGTGCCCGACAAAGATATGTGGTGCGCAGAAAAATCTTCATCACCCTTCGATTGATGGAAGTCTATCTCGAATGATGCAGTCGCAGCAGCACTCAATGCAGCCAAGACACGCCCAAGGGCTCACGCAAGTACGGAAAAAAGGCGTGCTAAAAGCCTTGATAGCAGAACGATCGACAAGAGCGATTACGGCAGCAATGATCACCGGGCAAGTCAGAACCGCCCGCTGAGTTACGTCTGGTTTTCACAACCTGGACGTGTATTCGCATGCGCCCGAGGTTGACGAAACTGCGCAAAAGTTCACCTCTCATTGTAGATAGGAACATGGGGGTCTACGTATAATTTCCGACTGGTCATCTCCCATTAGGGCAGGTTTCCGTACTGCCCCCGCTCGCAGCACAGCCCCATCATCGCCCCCTTGGCCAAACGAAGGAACGTGCTCGTTCGACGCTGATAGATCTTCATCACTCGAGCTCTCCCAGCGGCCTCAAGCCCCACCCGCCCTAGAACGGATCAGAACGTGCTGATACCACTTGATGGACGGGGGGCGGGGTGAGCTTCGTGCATATTAAAGCCAGTGTTGCGTGGGGTCCTTCATAGAATTAGAATTCCAAGAGAAGAGAGAGGACTCAAAGGCGCGGCGGTCGGGGGTGACTCAGAAGAAGGAAGAAGGATGTCTTAACGGTATCTTGCGCGAATGGGTGCGCCAATGTTAATATGCACGGGCCGTTGGGGCACCCGGGGCAGTGCCGGTGGAGGAAAAAACCACGGCTGTGCAAATCTCTTCTTTGTCGATGGGTTTAAGAAGTATTAAAATCACCAATACCAGTAGATCTCACTCGCATCGCTTGGTGCAATCGATAGAAAATCGTTCCTTGAATTGAGTCACAACAAGAGTAAATAAGATCTCAACATCCCCTCCCACAGCGAGGAGAATTGTGGCCCCTTGGAGATTGACGATCCAACCACAGTCATAATACCGTGAATATACCCGCTGGAATCTCTTAAGTACTGGCAGTGATCAACGGTGGCCAGGTAATGCCCCGAACTCCCAACCACGCCACTTCATTCACGCACTGAATACATCAAGAGCGCATTCTGTTACATCTGTGTTTCTTTCTCTGCCTTTGCTTCTTGTCACGCTCTCCCATCTTTCCCCCGCTTGCTTTCTCCCTCCACCCTCTCCTCCTCCTCGTTGTGTCTTGGCTGAATGTCTGACAAGGATCCCACCTACACTCCCTCCTCTGGACGCCGTGCGAACAGACAGGCTCATTCTCGAAAGTCCAAGCCGTACGAGGCTCCCCCCGATCGCTCTGAGGGGGAGGACTCGGACGGCGGACATGAGAACCCAAAGAGCAGACCTCGTCTTCGGCACAGTTGCCTACTCTGCCGGTAAGCCTCACCTCTCCTAGCTACACTCACGCCCACCTATTGACCTTCACACCACCAGGGTCCGTTGCAAGAGCTGTCCAAACCAGTACGATCCCAGTAGTGGTGAACCAGCTCCTGAACGCCCATGCACAGAGTGCGCACGCCTTGGTCTGGAGTGTCTAGGTTGGGGCAACCAGCGTCCGAGGTTCCTCCAAGTGCGCCGCGCGCCTCTAGCTCAGCCCACGTGTTGTTACTTACGTGATCTTCAATGACGCAGGATCGTGCCAAGCTCAAAGCTATCAAGAGAGCCCTCAAGAGGCACAACGAGTCCAACATCCACTCATCTCCCCCGAAAGGTACCCTCCTTCTTTGGCCCTCTACAGTTGAATTCGTGGGATATTAACTTGCTTTGGACTCTCCCTCACGCATCAGCCCTCCTATCGCTTGCTCCATTCTACGAAAGCACTGACTTTACTCCTCCATTCCCCATTGCTACTCACTCTCATCTCTATGACACCCCTCCTGCGCCCTTGGCATCTCCTCTCATTGGATCCGAGGCCCTTTTCGCTGGCCTCGCTACTGAGGGGCTTTCTCAGCATATCACGATTGAAGATTCAGTCAATAACCTTACCTTGACCGGACTGCCCTGGCCAGCCTGGCCATTCGGCTCGTTAGTCAACAACATTGACGGTCTTATTCCTTTTTCAGGAGATGATTTGGCAGCTTATCCTAGTGGTGTTCTGGAACAGCCACTCGTTGCCTCATGCTTACCTGCTCCCTCCGTTCCAGTGGCATCGGACCACCCATTCAACAACGCTCACTCTAACCCCTATCTTTCCCAGCATGACCTTCAGCTTATTCATTCATTATCTGAGCAACCCCCCTTGAGTGCCAGCCACTCACTCGCTTCAATTGCCCAACCTCAGCAGCAGCAGGGAAGCATCCCATCTTTCACTTCCAGCATTACGGAACAACTTTGGCCCGCTTTCATCAAATGGCTTAACAGCGTTCACAAGCGATTGACTCCGTACGAGTCAACGCTCGACGCTGTCAACCTGTCCGCTTTTGTTGGTGAGGATGCGCCAAACTATCAGCAGACCATCCTTGCGCTGCAAAGTATGCATTAAAAATTTAGGATATCGTCGCACAGTTCCTGACCTTCATTAATACCAGATCTTACTGCGGCAATTGAGACCTACCCAAGCATTAGTCCCTCCATCCTCAAGGCTCAAAGCTTGAACACCCAAAGCCTTTCTGCCCGTGCGTGCGATGATGCAAACGACCCCAGCATCGTCATCGATGCGCTATGCGGTGAGTAACATCCTTTGAGTAGCAACATCCATGAGCTTATTCTTATCTGTTGCGCCAAAGGGGTACAATTCGCCGTGGTTGCAGGTGATAAGAGCAATTGGGTGGATCGACTTGAGATCGCCTGCCAACGTGTTCCCGCCATCTGGGATGCTGTTGTTAAGGGTACGCCCCCTCACTCATTCTCGTCCATTCCAGACGTAAACTCATATTTGGCGCCCAGGATCCGCCGCCTCTGCTGCTAGAATCCTTGTTGGCATGACGGTGTGGTATGATATTATTGCGGCGCTCACCCTGCGCCGCGCACCGCTCCTGGCACAGTTACTCCCTGAAATCCTGCGCGCGGATAGCCCAGTTCAGCTTCACGAGATTATGGGTTGTGAGAACAGTGTCATGTATGCTTTAGGCGAGATTGCCAGAGTTGCTTCGCTCCTCCGTACTGACGGTAATGGCCCCGAGCTTGTTCCCCCTGAGCAGCTTATCCGCAAGGTTGCGAGTATCCGCTCAGCGCTCAGCGAATCCACTCAAGGACCCTCCTCAGCGATCCCGTCCCCAGCGTATTCAGGCGCTAGCGAGCTCTCTCCTCCTCCCTTAGTCCATTCAAGCTTCATCGATCCGTGTTCGCCTGCCTCTTTCTCGCAGCCAAGTGATGACACGTTCGCGTCGCCTCTCAGCGAGCATCTCCCTAACCCTCTCGAGAATCAGCCCCTTGCTGTGAACACTGTTACACGATTGTTCGCAGCTACTGGTCAAATGGTCTTGAACCAGATCCTCCTCCGCTACTCTACTCGTGTTAGTCCTGTACCCTTCAGCCCTGCAGAGTGTGCAGCCAAACTCGCTGATAGCACAGAGCATGTGATGTCCCGTATCCGCTACGTCGTCAATGCTCCAGGCTGTAATGCAGGTCGCGCGATCCTGTGGCCTCTTTGTGTTGCGGGCTGTGCCGTGCGCTGTAAAGGGGACAAAGAGTGGTTCGCGGAGATGTTCAGGAACATTAAATCTCCGGGCGGGTATGGCAGCATCGAGGAGGGGGACAGCTTGATGCATCGCGTGTGGAGCGAGGAACAGAGCTTGAGCGCTACGGTCGCCAATACTGGGCTTCCCCTTTCTGAAGCAGATGAGCCCATCTGGACTGATCTCTTGGGTGCCACGCCACCACTGCTGGTCTAATGCTCTCCGGATGATTGAATCTCCCCAACTTCATCCTCCATGCCAGTTCTTTCTTTCTTTCTCTTCTTTTTGGCCTCTCTATGATTCTACCCTCTTACGACTATCTTACTTAAACGGACTGACCCAGGGTCCCGGGCGAGATTGTTGTTCTCCTCCCGAAGGCTTTGGTCTTAACTTAATTACTACCTCACCTGTCTCCTTTAGTTTACGTTTTGATTTCCCAAGTATCTGGCAATTTTTTGCTTTGGTGCCCCTTTCGCACATCTTCCCTCTCCAGTTTCTTCTACTGCACGACGTTCTCTTGCTTTGTTGCTCCATGTCAAGATCATTTCGTTGTGTGCGATGCAGGATTGATTCATTATTCCCTTGGTTCACCTGCCCCTGAAGTTTTCACTGGTCTCTGGTGGTATCCATAAAAGGTGAGTCGTCTTTCTCTCATTCATGATGTAAATCCGCGCAGCCACGACGCTGATTTCGAGAGGTTGTGTGGAAGATGGACCCCTCTTCCCCAATTTTTCAGCTTAGGCACCCTCTATTCTCCTGGAATCCTTTTGAGTTTGTTTATTGTGGGGTGATGCGCCTTGGATTCGCTCTTACTCACCTGGACTCGCAAATACGTTACTGAACGATCCTCGCAGGCAGTCTGCCTTTCAAGCTGTCGTTCATCAGTCCAGCCTTGGGTATTTCGGGCCATTCTCTACTCTACGGCGCCTCGAACCTCGTCCCCTCGGTATTTCTGCTACCCAATCTCTACTCTTTCCTTGACTGTTTTCCCACTTGTACCACTCGCTATCACTACCATCCCACCACATCCCTTGTACCAATCATCCATTAGCCCTTTTCTTACCCCCCCTCCACTTACCTCCTGGTCGATTCATGACAGACCTACTATCTCCCTTCACTCCTAGTTTTCCAAATTCATCATCCATCATTCTCGTTGCCCCCAATTCCCCACCCCAGCTCGTTTACGCTTGCTTCGTCGTCCGCAGCTTTCTGTTTTCGCTTTTTCTGCTATCGTGACTGTTTCATCTCTCTGGTCTACGCCCGCCGTGCCTGATTGTTCTCGCTTCGTGCGGGGCTTAGCCAGATTACGAAAAAAAAAAATCTATTCCTTCTTGTTCCCGTTACCAAACATACATCTCATATAGTGATCGCTACGTGTCCACGTACAAGCCCGATTACAACATTGAGTGCCGAACGGCTGAGTATTGGGTGCATTAATCAAGAATCTTGATCCTCGTCGCGAAGAACAAACTCCCAGGTACGGCAGATCCCTTGGCCCTTCTGTAGATCCTCGTTGGCCTTGAGCCCTGTCGCCCCGCCGATCGTACGGCGGTGTTCGTAACCCCTGTACGCGTCAGGGTGGAATTGGAAGGAGCGTACAACTTTGTATTTGTGTGCCGGTGGAGGAGCATTGGGTTTTGTGGGAGGGGGATTTTTGGCGAGACGTGTGAGATCCCTGAGGAGTGGAAAGTGCATCAGTCAGATAGGACTGTGGGACCAAGGAGAAGGTATACCAAAGCGTATAAGGAGGAGCATCTCGCAGTGTGACTAGGACAGTGCCTCTTGTCGGAGGTGGGCATCTTGGTCTATCGTCTGCACTCATCGGTGGAACACTCTGGTTGTTGTCTTCATCCGACAACTGTTCATCGTCGTCCAAGAAGTGGTCTTCATCTGCCTCTTCGTCATCCGGATCACGTTTGCGCTTCTTCCGAGACCCAGGGACGGATGAAGGATCTTTCCCTTTAGCAAGGAGTGGTGCTGCTGCTTGGAAGAAGTCAACAAGGAGCCGTTGGTTCACAGCGATATTGCGGTCTTGGTCCTTGATCCCAGCACCTAACAAAATTTCAATGATCAGAAAAGCAGGAGATCGGTTCGTCGATTATCCACAGGGTAGCGGGAAGAGAATGTGATTATTTACGCGGCTCTCAACATAAATGAGAGCTAATTTCAACGCACCAACATGGGGAAAGTTGAAAACGATTGTGTCGATGACGAGCTTTTTCAGCGCTTTGTGCTGATCCAGCTTTGTCGCGTCGACATTAAAGTATACCACAACTCCGGCCGCTCGGAGAGTCTTGACGATGTCAGGAGCATCGGGGTATTTCCGATAGCATTCATCTTGGGAGTCGAAGGCTGTTGCAATGATGAGGGACCAGGTTGTGCTCTGGGAGAGGAGAGAAAGCGCAAAGGAGAAGTTCCCTTGACTCAAGAATAGCACAAGCAAGGATTAGAATATGGCTTTCCATGTATCGATCGATTCCGAAGTGCTGGGTTGTCAGTAATAAGGCTCACCTTCACCGACGAGAAGTATCCTCCGCCCTTCATGGAATGGGATAATGGGTTTCCGCTTCGTCGCAGATGGTCCAGCAGTCGATGAAGATGAAGTAGCTTGGTTCTTATCAGAATCCTCAGCTGCATGAGACGGCCGCTTCCTCTTCTTCGAAGGCTGATTCTTGGAGTAGGGAGAAGACTGTTGGGCAGCTTGTTTTCCTCGAGCGTCCACTTTCGCTTGATGGGATTTCAGGGACTCCAGAAGAGAGCCTTTCTTTTTGTTGGTTTTAGGCATGATCGAGCACTCGACAGAAGTGAGTTCGCAGACTCAGAGGGTGGATGGTGGGCTTGTTTCCTCACGGTGCACGTGACTGCTCCAGCAATCCCGATTCTTTTGGTGATCGAGAGTGGGATGGAGAGGGAGATCAATGGTTGCGGTTTACGAAGCATTACACATATAGCGAGAAGACAGCAAACATGGAATCGGAAAATCATTGCCTTGCAGGAGGCAAGGTGTAGGTACTGCAGCTAGAACCAATGCATGATCTTGTGCTACGTAAATTGCTATCGAGACCGTTAGTAAGTGAAGCCTGAGTCACAAGAAATGAAACAGTAAAGGTTCCCAAATAGCGCTCGGGATGTCCTGGCGTAAATTGAATAATAGAAAACTGAAAGGTAGTTAGGCCGGGCCTCATCCATACAGTGCCGTGCAGAGGGAAGAATGCAGTTAGACTTCACCACAGTCGGCAATAACGATGTCGACTATCGGAGTCGATGTTCGTTGATCGACCGCAACAGCCTCGATCCTGGCCACTGTTTAACAATGAATCCGCAAGAAAAGCCATTCATGAGACGAGGTGATTGCCCATGGTGGGTAGTAGAACGTCACGGGAGCAACTGAGTGTGTCCACTTACAGATGTTATAGCTTTCTTGGTCCACGAGCTGACCAAAGATAACTGCCTGCCCGTTTAGATAAGGACACGCGCCGAATGTGATGAAGAACTGGGAGCCATTCGTGTTAGGGCCAGCATTCGCCATGGCCACCTGCCCACGACACGTGAAGGGCCGAGAGAGATCCTCGTCCATGAAGTATCGTCCATAAATGGATCGTCCTGAGAACGAAATGCGGTCCGCCAAGGGATCGTCGAGCTCGATACACCACCACAAAAACGCATAACCTGCAGTTGGTAGACCTACCTCCTGAGCCATCCATGAATTCATAATCTCCTCCCTGAACCATGAAACCTTTGACGACTCGATGCAACGTTGAACCTTTGTAACGCTGTTGTTTATCCTCAGCATCACCGACAGCCAGAGCACGAAAGTTTTCTGCAGTGTATGGTGTCTGATCCCAGTCAAGAGCGAAAGTGAGGTTACCTATCTAACTTAGATCTGTCAGGAGGCAATAAACGAGAATATTTATCACACTCACCAAGTTCCCGTCTATAGCAATCGTCATCCAGACACGTGGACATCGTTGAACGCCTCGAAGTCTCGACGCCCCTTGCATAGTTAGATAGGGTACCAACCCCAAGCAATCGGAAGTCTAAAGTCCAGTCACATCGTTCTATTTATCGCGATCAGACAGCCTCAAAAAGTAGGGCGGCGTAATGAGGACAAGCACGGAGAACAGAAAGCAGCATGGAGAGGCCGGCTACTGAGGTTGAGACAAGAGTGGAAGACAGTTAACGATGTCTCACGCAGGTCAGATTTTAAACCATCGCAAGTGCTGTGAAACTATATTAAACTTCATCAGAAGACAAAAAAATGATGTTGGCTGGTCTTGAACTTTTTTTGGTTTCAGGGTGCATCGCGCTTCACGTGACTTGTTCCGCAACCTCGAGGCCCTTTTTCTGTTCAACGCGTTGGCCGAACCACTGCACGTCTGCAAGATATTAGAGCATCATAGAATTCATGATGGCTGGTTCATCTGATGTGTTGGCTTCCAGCCACGCCCAGGGGTCGTCATCCGCGGGCGCAAACCTCCCCGAACTGCAACCCAAAGCATCGCAGTTCAGCCTGCATAGCATTCATCAAGACTCTAATCGACAAACACCCTACTCTTCATCTTCATACTCTCCCTTGAACCGCTCCGGTGCCAGCACTCCCCTACTCCCGACCACGAACCATGATACTGCGCCACTGCGCACCGAAGCAGACAACACCTTGGGTCCACCTTCTGGGCTGAGGTCATTCAGCTGGCTTCCTCGAATATTCTGGCGAGCTTCCCCTGCTCCTATCCGGTTAGAGGACGAGAGTGAAGGCCGGCTGAACCAAGAGGGTGTTGGCCAGTCTCCCACTTCACCGCGAGCTCAGCATAGTCCTGCGGTCCGGCCTCGGTCTAGGTTACGGCGAATGCGTATTTGGTTCTCCCGGAAGCCGATTCTAAACGCAGGTCTACGGATATGCTTCATATTCGTTCTTAGCTCGCTCATTCTCGGTGGCACCCTCTGGCTAGCATTGCCCACCTTGGAAGAGTATGTGTCTCAATCATCACTCGAGAGATAACGATCACAAATGCTTACCCTGTCATATTCGCACTGGAATTTGACTACCCCTTTCCCTGTCCATCATTATTTCCACGCTCTAGGGACGATCGACCTCGGTTGCGAATCCCTAAATCCTTCGATCAACTTAAGGACCTCAATGACCTCCTGAAGAAATACAAGTCCATATACCCCTTCAGAACGCTACTGTGTTTTGTAGTTGTTTATCTTTTGTAAGTTCAAAGCATCCAGCTCTGTTGAGTATCAACTCATTACGTCATTCTGATTATGACCATCAGCCTACAAGCATTCTCTCTTCCTGGTTCTATGTATCTTTCCATCCTTGGTGGGGCGGTATGGGGTGTCCCTAGGGCCTTGTTCCTTTGTTGTGCCGTGAGTTAAATGCCGGTCAATGGAGGCAGATTTGGTACTAACACGATTGTTGAATAGTGTGTGGCCACAGGCGCGACACTTTGCTATGCAATTTCAGCTGCGTTGGGACCAGCCCTTCTCACCATGCCAAAATGGAAAGCTCGCATAGATAAATGGTCTGCGAAAATAGAAGCGCAGCGTGCCAATCTGTTTTCTTTCCTCGTTGTTATTCGGTGAGTGATTGAATGCTTGAATGAATGAATTCTTCTCTATCCTAGTTCTTCGCATTGCTGTTTCCTTTGTCTTGCACCTTGGTGTCACCCTTTTTATGCCTCGTTAGTGCGTCAAGAGCATGACGCGAAACCTTGGTCGATTCGATGCCATGCGCTTTGCCTCGTTTCTACCTATTCCAAGCATTGGCCTTGCAACTGCATCGCGCCTCACATGAAGGGCTTCTTGATCATCAGATGTGTTTTGAATGCCTCGTGGATTCAATCATCCCCCGCTCATCCTTGAGATGAGACGTTCCAGCGCGGATCATTTACAGTTGACGTTCTTCCAATGCCTGCTCGTTTTGTGTATTATATCGTACCTCTTTTGATTGCTCAACTGATCGATTTCCTTCGCATATGCCATTCTACGGCAAATTCTTTCACTCCGTGACTTGATCAATCGATGGCGATCTCTCTAGAATCTCGCCGCTGCCACCGCACTGGGTGCTGAACATTGCAGCTCCTCACCTCGGCATTGATGTCGTACCATTCTGGATTTCCACATTCTTTGGAATAATGGGAGTGACGGTGATTCACACCACTATTGGCGGTAAGTGCTTTCTTATCCGCTATATGATCGAATTCGGAGTTCGGGAGAGGCATCGCCAAGCTTTAATGATGTACACATCCCTCCCTTTCATTCATCGAGTGAGGCGGATATACGACCAGATGGCGGCGGCGATCTTCTCGCCGTTTTTCTTACCTTACTGGGAAGCTTTCCGAATCGTGCACCCAAAAAAAGACCCTTCCACCCCCCCGCCGCTACACGCGGTGCTTTACACCAATACGGCTCCCACGGACCGAAGTCTCTCATTTCCCCAGCCCCTATACTCCCCTCAATTGTTCTGTAGCAGCCTATCTCTGATCCGCTTCATCTAATTTCATTTTTTGCTTCACTAGGCGGACTCGATGAAATGACCTCGGCCAAGGACTTTCACTTGCTCTCATGGAAGAACGCTCTCGGCCTATCCGCCATTGTCGTCGCTGTGCTTATTCCTGTCGGAATCCGATACTATTTCCGGAAAGATATTGAGAGCATCCAGGCGCTGAATGGCGAGGTTGAAAGAGTGGCGGAGGAAGCGGAAGCGGAGGATGAGCGAGAGTACGAAATTGTCCTTGGTGGGAGTCTACTCGGGCGACCATATGGATATGGTTGGCTGCGGGGTGCTGCTGCGAATGGGGAAGAAGGGTCCGAATTGGGTAGAACGGATTCTGGCTCTCGGGCTTCCCGGCCGAATGGAGACCATGCTGCAGATAGCATCCTGCTGGTGGGGTCTGGGGGGCCCCGCTTGGTACCAGCAAACTCCACTACCATTTCTCCTGCTGGTTCTGCAGCACCGGGGAACGGTACGAGTGCTACTCCTGACGCTACCAGTCACAGACGCCGTACGTCGACCTCCTCTGGGACACTGGTCCTCGTCAACGACTCCGACGAATAGCTGCGTTCGATTATACCCACATTGCTGCGCTCC
Source organism: Clavulina sp. PMI_390 (assembly GCA_015039315.1). NCBI lineage: Eukaryota > Fungi > Basidiomycota > Agaricomycetes > Cantharellales > Hydnaceae > Clavulina > Clavulina sp. PMI_390. The sequence goes on from WIDE01000053.1 coordinate 115,893, forward strand.
CTCCATTCCTTCTCCTTCTAGACTGAATCTCGCGCATTTCCCACTGTCATTGTTCCTCGATGTTCCGTCAAGATACCCCCGTATGCTAATACTGATCTAATCTCATGACCCTGGGCCGTGGAACCTGCCTGCCTTTGCGCTTGATATCGGTGCCCGTGCGTTTCGGACGCATCCACTGATTCCAACTCCACTTTTGAGCAGTCTTCTCTGCACGGCAGGCGCGCAAGGTGCATGGCGACCCTGTAATCAGCAAAGCAAAGTGAGGCTGCCTGCCAGCAGAGAATAATTCGTGCCCTTCTCATCCGGATGAGCCCAGCGTCGCGGGACCCGACTGCGTTGATTGCACTGCATATCAACCTCCATATTCGGACCGAACCTCCACCTGCTGAATCTATTGCATCCCATTGCGCCTCCCCCCCTGACTGCCTAGCTGGTCGATTCTAGAGCCATCATCCTCGTCATCAGACCAGTCTCTCTAAATTACGAGTATGGGGGTGTACACATGTAGCTGGTACTCTCTCGGTACTGGCCGAACGAGTTGCCTGCATGCATCTTTTCAATGTCAATGAGTGCAAGTGATTGGACATGCATGACCTCGCGCGCCGCGCCGCGTTGCGCCCGACCGACTACCTCCTAGCCCCACTCTGCTCCCTCGGTGGTATATCGCTCTTGGGGGGCGATCTTCGTGAACGGCCAATATGTAAAGAAAAAGGAGTGCATTTAGTCTCCTCTGTACGGCCGGCACCATCTCAATCTGATCGATATCTGTATCGGCAGATACAGATGACGAAGGGTTATGCATGCTGTGGGGGGCGATTGAAATGAATGACGACCGACAGATGGGCGCGCTTGGTCATGAGTTGCAAAACGTGCTGCGCGCATGGCGTAGTGTGCTGCTGCTGTTCGCTGTCACTCGGACTCGCATCAGGCTGGTCGGAGTCCGATTCGCTCTAACTATTGACTATTAAAGTGCGATCTAGCTTGGCAGGAAATGTACACACACGCTCGAGAAGCCATCTAAGATACAAGCTTTGCATTAGAAAATCTATGAAGGGAAGGGGCGTGTTTCCATGATGGCTGGCCATCGACCACGCCCACTTCCTGTTTCGGAATGTTGGGCCCACCTCCCCCTTACCGTCTACGCACTTGTCCTCATCTCCGTTTTCAACGGGAGGCTAGGACGAAAGGCCGATTGGCATGCTGCTGGCCATGATTATCCGGCTCCTAAACCAACCTCTCTGACAGTCGCTGACAGTCATTTTTCAAAAGCTCCAACCGACTGTAGCATTAGGACCGCTATGTAGCTCCTGAATGTCGTCAGCGCTCATTCTGAAACGTCACAGCGAAAGAGCAAGAGCCCGCCGATTGATTATAGGAGTTGCATTCATAATGAGTTGAGATGGGAGTCCCACTCCTCGTAAGTAGCTCGTGTCCTTCCTGTCAAAGCGGCGGGCCCGCACACACCTCACTGTAAAGAAACGAAAAGACAAGATGGATGGATCATAGCAACTAGATCAATCTAGACCGTGAACTCCGCGGCGCGATCGCAGGCAGGCAATCATCAACGGTTTTAGACCGTCGTTAGTGGGCGAGCATTCATGCTGCTGCGAGTTCTGGAGAGGTGGTTCCTGTTTCTGTCCGAACCCGAACCCGGGCTTGAGAGATTCGATTGGCAAGGAAACTAATACTTCTACTCAAGGACAAATGGGATACTGGTAGTCATACTAAGACGAAGAACAATTCGTCTCGCTGGCGCCAAGGCTGCAACTTTTCGTTCAGACATGACGGGGAGAAGGTCGGATAGATGGGGACCGTAGTCAAAACCAGGGACGCTCGACCATGAGCTTGAGAAAGCAGCCAAGACGCAGCATCACCGGAGGCAATATCGATGGGGTAATTTGATTAGGTTCGGTGGGATGCGGCAGTATTCCACAGACAGTGGGGTGTGTGGAATCTCCAGCTTTGCTTGCTGCGTGTTTCTCGACGTCGTGAGCATAGGCTCCTCGTTCTGGGAGAAACCTTATTCATAGTCTGGCTTGGGGGATGAATGAATGAATTGCGGGATCATCGAGGGGAAGAAGGGAGCAGTCAATTCAGAATTGAGGGGAGAGGGGTGGATTGACATTGTGTCAATGGGGGGGCAAGGCAGTTCAGTGTAGAGTTTTGGTATACTAGTGCAGACGAGCGGGAGAGAGATCTGATTGATTCAGGTGATCTGAACGAACAATAAATATGCTTGGGGAAATGCTGTTATATGAGGGAACGTTTGATAGCCGGGGGTACTAGTATAGGAGCAGCGGTTGCTGTATATAGCCTGTCTGTGGCCGTGTGCCATCGCATGTGCCTCTCTGTTCAAATACAAATACACTTCCAGGCAACTCTATTGCGAAAAAACAAAATGGAGCGTGATGCCGGGGAGTTGCACCGCAGAGGGAGAGAGATGTGGACTGTATACATGTATACATAATTGCATAGAAAAGATGGGAACTACGGAGGCACGGGTAGATGGACCCAGATTCCGATCGGCAACTTACAGGCATCTATCGACGCAACAAGGCCGAGCAGCAAAAAGGAGCGATAACGACTTGGAGCCTAGATTGATTGCGGAGGGGCGTGTATGCACATGGGATGTGCCTGTGGAGAACGTGGTGTCATCATCATTGGGCCACAGGCTGTCTTTTTTACTATGGTTATTGAGCGGGGAGGCCCGGCCATGATTAGACCCACCCCAGTAATGTGCGCTTAGGCAGTATGGGATGGGAAAAAAGTTGGACGAAGCATTGGATTACAGAGAGCGAGTCGCGCGAGAGATGTGTTCCCTCTATTGTATATATATACATAATGTAATATATCATAAACGATCACGTACACACACGGGGAGCCCAGAGACGATCTGGGCCATTTATTGGGGAGCTAGAGGGAGCGATTAGAGGTGAGCGAAAGCGGGTTCGGCAACGACTAGGCGTGGTGTGGTGTGTGTTTACCGAATATAGTATACTATTACTAGTGCTGCTACTTCTTCCTCGCGGTCTCTTCTTTCTCTCTCTCCTCCCTCTTTCTCCCTTCCTTCCCTTCCTCCTGCTCTTAATCTTGTCTTTTGCGGCTCGGGCCCCCCTGTCGGTCAAGCGGGTTCAAACGGGATCCGTTCTTTTTTTTTACTAGGCGGAGGACGCCTCTTTCTAGCGCTCGCGGCGGCGTGAGCAAGGTCGTGCTGCCCTCCCCCGCCGCTCAATTTTTGCCTCCGAGTCTTCTCCTGCTTACAACCAGGGCCTTTGGAGCAAAAGCCAGCTAGCTCTCTGCACCCTTTCCCGACGTCGACAAACTCCAGCGCCAGTTGCAAGCGTTGGTATCGAGCAGCAGCAGCAGCAAGAAGAGTCGTAGGAGCAGGTGAGCGGCCGCGTGCTGGCTGCCTCGAGCTGGTCTGCTCCCACATTCCACCAGCCTGCGATCTCTCTTCTCCTCCTTCTCCTTTTCCTCTCTACCTCTATCTCCTCTGTTCTCTCTCCGTGTGTTCTCTTATCGGCCGAGTCTGCCCATCGCCCATCGGTGACTTACAATCGACACACACATCGTTCCCCTTGGAGCATAAGGCCGTGTGACACTTGCAACGAATAAGCTGCTCAATTTGCGCGCATTATGGCTGAACTGCCGTCTGTGCCTCGCATCCTCGAGCGCGCCCTCTCGCCGCCACTCACTGTGCTCTCTGAGGGTCAGCAGCCATTTGGGCCCTCCTCGCATCACTCGCACCACCACCAAAGCCATCATCACACTACCCACCACCATCCACATGCGACACACCACCCCCAATCGCATCATCACTATTCACAGCAGCAGCAGCAACAACAACAACACCATTCTCACAACCCGCATTCCATTCTCACACATTCCCCTCCTCGTTTGCTCGACGGCGGGCCCCCTCCATCAAAAAAGCGAAAGAAGACACTAGAGCAGCGTGAGCACGACCTGCAGCTCCCACCCGTCATCGCTCTTGGCCCCGCTACTTCTAGCAACGGTTCAAGTACCGCTTCCACCGTCAACTCGGTCAGCAACCTCATCGATATCACCGCGACGCCCTATCCATCCCCGCCTGGAGGTAGCGGGAGTGCTGGTGGTCCCAGTCACGCTGGTTCCCACGGAGGAGGATCCATGTCCATCTCCATGTCCTCGCCGGACTACTCCTCGTCCTCAGGAAACAACGTCATCGGCATCGCTCCAGGCGGAGTCGGCGTCGGAGGCAATGGAGGGGGTCCCCCAGGTGCCATCCCCGAACCACGCCGTCTCCGTCGTCTCCACGAAGCGTGCGCCCGGTGTCGGCGCAAAAAGATCAAGTGCGACAGCATGATGCCCAATTGCGGCGCATGTGCAACCGCCGGCGTCGAGTGCACCCAAGAGGACCGCCATCGCCAGATGCTCAAACCCCGCGCATGGACCGACCAGCTCGAGACACAGGTCGAAAAGTGTGTTGCGCTGCTCGAGCGGTTGATTGATGGCTTTAGGATCAGCGATGTCGATCATTGGCTCGCCGTGTATGGACCTGGCTCTGGAGTGGCTGCACGGCCTCCTTCTGGTAGTAGCTCGGCCCCACCACCTCCGCCTGCTACGGCTACAGCAGGTGTCGGCACTCCGACGACGCCTGGTGCGCCTTACCCCGGTGCTGCCCCTCATCCCCACGAGTATCATCATCCCGACGCGGCGCACTCCCACCCCCAGTATGCCGCAGGAGCAGCACCCACGTCTGCGTCTTCCTCTTCCTCCACTCGTCCAGGTGCTGGTGGTGCTGGTCCCTCGGGCCCGGGCAATCGCGAGGTCATCGTCAAACTCGAGCCCCCGCCCCCGCCAACCATCTCCTCGTCCTCCGCCGCAAATGCCTCGATGGCCGCCGCGGACGACAAGGGCCGCGATCCGAACGGGAACGACATGTCGGCGTTTGCGGGTCTCATTCGAGGATTCGGAGTGGGCAAGGTATATGCGAAGGGCGTTAAGCCTGGTGAGTTGCTCTGGGACTTTGCTTTTTTCGGGTCTCAATCAATTGGCTTTCTTCACTTGCCTTTTCGCTTGTGAAAGTTTTCTTCCTTCTCGTTTGCTCTCTTTCTCCTTTTTCTCTCTTGATCGCGAGTTGAGTTGGACGCTTTTGGCTGATCAAGTTGAATCACTTTTCTTTCCTTTCTCTTAATCGCTGATGTGGTGTATGCGCGCCCACACACATCAATCTCCACCATTGCATGCATGACGTGCTCCGCGGTTATCACATCTAATCGCAATACGTCCACGGTGGCCGCTACATGCTCCCTCGTCCATCTCCTGTGTGCCTGTTGGTTGTGCACTCTGTTTTTCCTTTGCAGAACCGGCCTTCCGAGAGGATGTCATCGGCGGTATAGGCATGTCTCGTCTCAACGCGTTCTCCAAGCCCCACAACCCAACACACTGGACATCTGTTGGCCTTCGGCGGGATTCGATACCCATGCCTCCACCCCCACCTCCTCACCTCTCGGCGGCAGCATCCTCTGCCTACTCCAGCACGGGGAACCCCGGGTCTTCTTCGTCTGCTTCTGGCTCTGGCCGCTTCTCCACCTCTTCCTCGTCGGCCCCCACGCCTGGATCTGGAGCTTCCCCATACACCAACTACTCCGCCGCCCCTCCGTCCTCCTCTGAATCATCCAACTACAACTTCCTCCTCCCGCGTGATCGCCACCTTGCGCAAAAAGTGCTCGACTGCTACTTTGACAACCTCAATCCGCACCGACCGGTGTTTATGCGCGATGAGTTTATGGAAAAGGTGCAGGCGCTGTATGATTCGTTGGATGAGGAGCAGCGTGCGGTGAGTGCTGCTGCTGCTGGTGCAGAGGAGCGGGATCGAGAGGGCCGAAAGCGGGCGATGAGCATCGATTCGCCCGTGGCGCCCATGATGATGAATGGCGGAGAGCATGGGTCTTCGGTCCCACTTGGTCACTCTGCATCATCGTCTTCTTCGACTGCCACTTCGATGTCTCCGACAACATCCTATTTCCCGCATGGACAACCACAATATGGGCAGCAGCAGCAACGCCCATCCCACCCGCCCTCGCGCAACTCACAGCCCCAGCTCCCAGTTCATCACCCTACGACGACGAACCCTACTGCTGCGAACCCTGCTAGCGATGCCGGCTTCCTCTGCTCCGTCTACCTCGTCTTTGCACTGGGCACGATGGCACTGCGGAATCGTCGAGTGCAGCATCAAGATGGCGCACGCGGGAAGAACAAGAGCAAGAACAAGGATAAGGGCAAGGAGGACGAAGACGAAGTTGGGCCATACGACGACCCAGCGCTGTTCGCGGCACTCGAGGAGCATTGGCCGAGCCACGAGGACTTTTACGATCTGGCGCTCGCGCTCAAGACGGATCTGGCAAATAGCATTTCGACGCTGCAGGCGTTGATTCTACTGCATTGGTACTTGTATTGCGAGGTGCGTGTTTATTCTATTCTTGCATTTGGAAGGGGGGACTAAGTGTTCTTTTCTCTCATGGCATGGATTCGCGCGCTAATGTCTCTATGCGTCTCTTCTTCCTTTCTGGGATGCGGTATACAGCGACATGGAAAGGCCCTTTGGCGACTCGTAGGAAATCTGATCCGCCTGGCCATCGAACTCGGGCTGCACCACGATCCGTCGGAGCAGGACGGCACATTCACGTTCAAGGAGCGTCAGCTCCGCTCCCAGTTATGGTATATCTGCCTGGTGCATGATCGCGGAACGTCCATCATGTTTGGGCGCCCGCTCGCTGTGCAGAGTGCGGATTACAAGACGCCGTTCCCTCATCGGTTCATCCCGCCTGGGCCCAGCGGGGCGCTGGGAGAGCCTAGTCCCACGGGAGGAGACGAGGGTGGTCCTTCGGCTGCTTCGTGTGCTCCTGGTACGGCAGGTGGGAGCGGGAGTGGTGTGGCGAGCAATAGCACGAGTCCTGGTGCCGGGAGCAGCAGCAGCGCCGTGGTAACAGGAGGGGACGTCAAGCGGCAGTTTTTCTCGGAGGACTTTGATCTCAGCAACGGTCTCTGTGAGATCCAAGGCGAGATTGTGTGCTCGCTCTTGCGCCCTGGCAAGTTGAGCGGCGAGCAGGTCATTGTGCATGCGATCAATATTGAGCGCTTGCTGGAGGATTGGCGCCAGTCGATGCCCGCGAGCTATAAACGCTGGGTCGGTGCGAGCTCGTTGTTTAGGGTGAATTCGAGTCCCGGTATTGCGGGACGGCTGCATGTGGGCGAGGAGGGCGAACAGGATGAGCTGTTAGCCGACGTAACCGTTGATGGTGGCCTCGTTATGCTCAAGTACTTGATCTTGAGGTACGTTCTTACTTTGATCCTTTGTTTGCTTCATTGCTCGTCCTGCATTTTTCGTTGCTTGGGCTATCCTGAGTCACAGCGTCTTGAATGAGTTCTGCACTTCGAGCGGATTCATTCGGCGACGAGCGAGATGGATGGTCAATCCTGACATTTCATTATCCTCACAACGCTTATCTCTGATTATTGTCTCCGTCCGCTGCATTACATGCATACATGCTTATTTTTTCTCCTTTTTATAATTTTCCCCCTTTTTTCTTTCTACAGGATGTGGCTGTTACGAACTATCTTCATGAACACTCTCGTCAAGACGAACATTCGGTTCAACGCCCTTCGGGATGGTGAGTCTCTTTGACATCTCGTTCTCATATGATCTGTCTTTTCTGTCTCGCTTCCTCGCATATCGGACCGTGATCCACCCCCCTGTGATGGTGGGACACGCGTGGTGCGTGATGATGGCGTGGCGAGCATGATCTCACGCCACCTCACGTTGAACTGCCTCAATTATGGGCAGCTCACCACCGCTAGACGGGTGCGCACGAACGCCACCACCGCCGTGGCGAGCGGGGCTGACGCAACTCATGCATGCATGTATATGCCTCTCGTGTGTCCTGAGGCGCCCACCGCTATGGATTGTGCAGCTTTGCTGCACTTCCGCGCTTTCCCTTTGTCTTTCATCCGGCCCTGACTCGTCAACTTTGCGTGGGAACGTATTGATTGCTGACGTTCGCATTTTCTTTTTTCCCTGTTCGGGCTCTCGCTTGTCTACTAGCTGTGATTACCGCCCATAATGTGCTCGCGTTCCATTCCTGCCTGGTGCAGCAACCGGATGTGGCCTTCTTCGTCAGTCCTATCCCTATTCAAAGTGAGTATCTTTGGGAACACTTTTACCCTTTTTGTTCGCTGTTTCTTCGGCGCCCCATGGTGTGCTTCTTCCACTACTTTTTCCCTCACTTGCTGGTGGGAAGGTAGCCTGGTCATCGCACACACCCACTGATGGAGTTACGACATTCCATCCCAGCTTCATGGGTACCTCATTCGTGACGCTAGCCATATGCTAACCTTATTCTATTTTTCTAATTTTATAGTGACAGCCATGATTATTCTCTATGCTCGCTTCTCCAAGGTGGAAGCACTTGACCCAGAGATCGCCAAAGCTGACTGTGCCCTTGCTCTCAAACTCGTGCCGACCCTCCGATGGCGGTGGGAGCGCCAAGACAACCAAGGGAGTCATCCGCTCATCGCACGGTTGGCACACAAGCTGCTTGATGGGTTCGATGAGAACGTTGTATCGCGGCCCATGCTGATGGATGAGCAATACTGGGTCCCCAGTCATGTGCTCCAGAGCAGGGGCGAGCCGAACCTCGAGGAGATGCTAATGAGCCCACCGCCGAGCGAGATCCCACTGCCAAACCCAACCCCAGTTCCTCAACCGCAGCATCAGCCCCAACCTCAACAACAACAACAGCCGCAACAACAATCTCAGCCGATGTCATCTGCAGGTCCATCCGGCCCTACGATGGACGACCGACGTATGTCGTCGATGGGCGTCGCGGAACCCGGGCCAATGTACCATCCTGGCCCTCCTATGATGTCATCTATGCCACCACAGACTCAGTCGGGCGTTGTCAATATGGGCGCACCGCAGTCAGCGAGCACGAGTGTCCAACCCCAGCCCCAGCCTCAGCCTCAACAGATGCCTCCTCACCCAGTGCTCATGAACTTCGACCAGTTCAACGCGGGGCAGCTGCACTACTTCCCCGACGCCACAATAGGGCCTCTTGGCCCCGTACGTCTGATGAACGAACTTGCGTATCAGCAAGCGCCGACGACTTACAATTTGCAGCAGATGGCGCGGTTGGCCAATATGGGTATGGCCGGTTATGGGCCTCCTCAAATGGCAGGTGCACCGGGAGGAGCCGGTGGCCCCATGCATCCTGGGATGGTGAGCGTCAATGTGATGGATATGGAAGGAAGTGCCATGGCCATGCAACATATGCCTCAACAGCAACAACACCAGCAAACGCTTCCACAGCAGCAGCAGCCTCAGCACCAACAGCCCCAGCACCCACACCAGCAAATGGGTGGATTGGTCCCCACAGGAGCACTCGGGCTCGGGCTCGGGCTACCTGCGACGGCTCTCAACGCGGATGGCACGCCTGTTGGGATGCATGTGGGACAAGACGACATGCTCATGCTCAACGCTCGGGCAGCTGCGGGTCATGTGGCGGGAGGTGTCGATCCGGACGAAAAGTACGAGATTTGGCAGTCCAGACACTCGTTTGGCTATCAGCCACACGAGTACTAGGCGCTCGACCTATCGCTAGACTCGTGCTTTCCGTGTGCGTTGAGATTCCACTCGTCTCCTGTCTCCTAATCTGTCATCCCAGGGCTTTTATTACTTAATGACATTTAGCTCGGGTGCAACCACCCCTACACCCCAGCCATGCCTCTTACACGGACCATTACCTCACTGCCATCCTTCCCTCACCCCTCCACTGTTGTTTCTTCATAGACATTGCCATCTCTCTCCCAGTCAGTCTCCATGAATGTGAAATTCCGAAACCTACCTGTTGTTGTGCTCGTACGTACACGCCTCTCCTGCCTGTGATCTGCTTTTCCTTCTTTCCCTTGCCCCTTCGCAAAGATGCGCGTTATGTTATCGCGGTCTAGATCGGATGATGATGATGACGTTGTTTACCTTTTTTTGTACCGGGTTGGGGCCCCGTGCTCATCATCATTGTCGTTGTCAACATTTACTATACTTTCCTGTTGCTTGCTTTATCCTTACCAAATTATCGTTTAGCATTTCCCCCTTTCTTCTCTTTCCCCCTCCCATATTATCTGTTGTCTATCTGTTTTGTTACTCTGTGCTCGTGGAGTTCTAAATCGTCGTTTTCCGCTACGTGCTTCTGGATCTGTTTCCCAATGTCCCAATGATTCTCATGTGCTCGAGTTTGTGTCTTTCCCACTGTCGTCTGTACTGAACAGAAAGATCGTACTCATTTTGCTCTGATGATATGCTTGAGAGGTGTGATTTCACGAGGCTGCGCTTGATTGCCCCAGGTATATGCTACTCGAGAGTGTGCCTGCATGGATATCCCAAAGCGTTCCTTGTTGGTTGGCTAGCACCGGCTCGGCTTCTCTGAGGCTGCGGGAATGCTTCTCTCCGATATGGGCAGGACTGATTGTATGCAAGGTAGCCTGTCAACGAGGAACAATCAATTCCGTATCTCCCAGATCGATCGCTCGATTCTCGTAGCCGGCTTTTTGCATCTTGCTCCTGCTACTCGCGCTCCTAACAGCTTAGCTCCGCGATCTCAACGGATGGACGTTGTCTCACACAGACACACAAACGACCCAGTCATTTTTACAGACATGATTCATATCATCATCAGCTGCCTAGGAGATTGCGTACAACATGCGGCTAGTAAGGGGTCCAAGTACACGGTGATACATGTATTTAACGGGAGCAATGTGAAGATACACTGAGTATCATCGTTTAGCCTGGATACAGGGCGTTGATCGTCAGCGGATAATACTTTGGACGAGTGATGAGCGGAAAGGAGAGAAAGGCGTACACTTGCACTGGCCCTCAGCGCAGCCGCAGGTCTCACCGCAACCACAAGATTCCTGGCCGCAGCCGTAGTCAACGATGGTCTGAGTGGACTGTGTAGGGCGGAAGAGTCATATGTAGAGAAGAGCAGACAATGGAGATCCCCCACATCGCGTCACCAGACAGAGGATGAAGCGGGATAAGGTCGGGGGCGGAGGTATGACAGATGAATAGGTGTCGGGAGCAAGAGCAAGGATAGCACAATCAATCGGTGAAGGAGCGAATCAGCACGACATATCGATGGACGATGGGCTCATACGAGAAACGGTGCACGTACAACGGCCATTATGGATGTTTGGATTTCGCGGGATTTGTGTGTGTGGGTGAAGGTGGGTGGAGAGAGTAGACCAAGAGGGCGATCCCAGAAGGCTTTATACCCTCCTTTCCCCCTTTAGATGGAATCCAGTGGAAGATCGCTCACGTGCGTCAGCGCGCGGTTTTGTGGACACTCGCCTATAGGTTCGCGGCAAGTGGTTACATGTATTCAGCCCCAGCCCCCCAATACATATTGGAATTTATCAGATTAGGGGCCGCGGCCGTTGGCTTGGGTTTGGGGCGCGGCGATTCGGGAATCAACTTGAAAAGAGTGGCGTTCCTTAGAACAATGTTCCCTTCTCCGATCTTCCTTCCTTCTTTCTGCTGGCTTACTATAGACGATTAAGACGACCTCAGCTCTCGTACCGCCATAGTCCCCGCCTGAAGCCAAGAGACGACGGACAATACGCCGGCGAACCACCCTGTCACGCATATTAAATAATCTTTTCGTTTAGGATGAACAAAAGACGAGCAGAACCGCTGGAGGCCCACGCTGTCAAATGAGCGCTTTTCTGGACACTCTGCGTCTCCAACCGCCAGAGCAATTATAGATCGCCGACGGATGGCGGCTGGTGGTGCAGGGTCATCCTCTCTTCTCGCAAGTTCGGGAAGCAGGCCATGAGGAGACGTAATTGGTATTACGGGAGGTCAACTGTTCGACGGGACGCTTGACAGTTGACGCTTGTTCGTTCCTGCACCCTTTTGGCGTTACGCATCCCCGGAACTTCACCTTTCGTCTTGCAGTATGATAAGCCATCCTTAATCGGCTTTTTTCCTTAAATAGTTAGGTACTCTATCGTGAATAATGAAGGGTCACAATGGAAAAGCATCTAGTGCTGAAAAAACTTTTTTATGAGGTATACATAAACCCGCAAGTGCACTGGCAGCAATTCACCTCCATTGATCGCTGTAACCATGTACATACAGAGGTGACCCAAAATCTAGAGAAAGTAAGTAAAAAAGAAAGGGCACATGCTAAAAGAAGGTTGAGACGAAAGAAAGTTTGTGGTGCCGGAGTCATAGATAATTCATATATCTATGACGAGCGTGATTGTGAGTAGGAGCACTAAATCAGCCTCAAAACATCGGCACTACGACCGAGATTACTCACAAGAATAGCGTGAATAGATGGCCTGAAATGGAACCAAAGGGGGGTTAGGTGGGTGGCCAGTCGCGCTGGTGGGCAGCAGATCGGCGAGCTAGGCCAAAGCGCTCGAGTTCTGCCGGTGGTGCCTCGAGCTCTGCCTTTTCAAGCCAGTCCGTATCGAGGAACTTGGCCCACCGTGCTCGAACGGCTGCCGTCGTCATACTAGGGGGTATATAGCTGTTGGATTGCCAAAAGTCAAGTGTGTTACCTCATTTATGCAGGCTCGTGGGGCTTATGAAAATATACGCACCTGACAAAGGTGTTCTCTATTGATCCCCGCAGGGCATCTTGGAACCCTGCTTCATCCTGCTTGAATACGTTGTACACGTATGGTGCGTCGACCCATTTAAGCCCGGTGTTCTGAGCAACCCAGGCACGACGATCGTCTGGGTGTTCGGGATCATGCTATGGGCAAGAGTATATGAGTGATAAGGGAGAAGCTAGCCGAAAGAATGGAGGATTGGAGTGAACGTACATGATTGATCGGATTCAAGTAAGGCACTCCCATGCATAGGGCAACATATGGTTGCACCATACTAATCAATGAGGACAAAAAAGAAAATCAGATGACTAACAAGAATAACAAGGCCAAGAGTAAGCGAGAAGACTGGACATACTCCCGAGGATCCCAGAGCCCTACGAATATAGACGCCTTGGCCATTTCGTCCAACAGGTCCTTATCAGACATCTTACTGCGGTCAAGTTCAACTAGCGTCTTCGGTACGACCCAGACTCCCTTGGCGCTTTCATAATATTTGAGACGCGCGGTCTGTGGGTCAAGGGCGGCATATGGCTGTACGTTCGTAGCCGCAACCGCACGGTCAAACCACGAGGGCTTCCACACATTGTGGTACGTCCAGAAGTACGTCTCGAGGTTCGCATGGATAAAAGCCCGATGGTGCGGATCCTTGGGACGCGCTGCGGCGGGAACTGAGGGGAAGATCTTATTTGCACATTGTTCTTCAATCGAGAACCCAATGTACGTCTGTCCGCCATGAAAGGGCTCGCTGACGAGCGTCCAGGGAAGCCCGAGCGGGGAGCCAGGGAACTCGTCGTTGCTCCAGCCAAAGATCTTGTACGCGGGGATGCCTTGTGGGAAGCGACGTGACTTTACGCAGCCAACCTCGATCGTGGATATGACGGCTTCCTCATCCTCTTCTTCTACCTTGTCGAGGTCACTGGACGCGAAACATGACTTAAGGTGGTAAACGTGATCGCCCTCTTGGAAGATGACGGCGTGTACGAGAGAGGGGAACAGCTTGTGGATCTCAACGGCCCATGTTGAGTTGACGTTACTAAAGACATACGATGCACCCAAGTTATCGAGGGACTTGAGAGCAGAGTGCGCATAGTAGTCATCTCGCTTGGGCGTGAGGTCGCGGGCATGAGGGAAGATGAATGCGTCCAGAATAACAACTATTGACATCAATATTGATATTAGTGAGTAATGTTGTTGAAATAGGTAATGCAGGAAGGAAAGAAGGCTGTCATTTAGTATGAGGCCTCGGGCAGGCGGGCGGCGGGCAATACATACGTTTTGACTGGTAGTGCGCACATGTTCCACCAAACACACAGTCGACGAGGCCCTCTAGTACTTTGCGATTGTGCTTGGAAATGAACCTGTCAGCCTCTTCGCGCGCTGCCCGTCCACCTATATAGCCCTCGAAGCGTGCGTCTGGCCGTTCGACGAGAAGTGGCTGGAGTGCATTCAGAGTCTCTTGTCTGTTGTGAGGCATACTCTCCGCAAGGACGTTCTTGGTTTTGGGTGCAGGTGGGAGTTTTTCACCAAGAGGAAGCCTTCCTTTTGCTGGATGGGATCCAAGATTCTGTTCATCTGCTGTAGGGAGCTTGACAAGTGGTGGATATCGATTTGAGCTGGTGACGTTATCATTGGAGTCGGACCGTCGATAAAGATAGATTATACCAAGCAACATAACAAGAAGGAGCGGGTTGAGTTTCGAGGTCGCTAGACGAGGCATCGTGGTGGGTAGTGAGTGGTGGCCCGGAGCGAGGGGGGCTAACACACGAGTCGGGCTCGAAGCACCCGCTCGCAATGGACCTTCTGAGAAAATGTTATTGCGAGTTGAGCGCCAAGCCGACCAAAATTGTTTATCGCATTTAGATTGGATTGATTTGCAATGGGGCGCTCTCAGTCAGAGTGGCCGCTCGGCTGTATTGAAGCGTGGGGTTAGTTTCTTTTCGTGTCAGGCACGAACACCACGCTACTGCCTGAGACGCGTGGAGGAGACCTCCGAGGTATCAAGCGACTCCGTCATCCAGTTTCGAATCGAGGGCGTCAATAGGGTCAAGGCACCATTCTTAGCATAGCCACCAATTCAATTTATCGCTTGGCGGTGAGCTTATCTCTCCAGGTTTCCAGGTCATCAACGCCAAATTAATATTCTGGTTCGGAAGACCCTCGCTTTTCATTTTTCCTAGTCCAGAGTGGCCTGGGTATACAAAAGATGCATGATCATTAGGAGGACGCTGGGGATGTGTTGCGTATTGAATGTGACAAAAGGATGATGGACGTAGTATATCTGGGCGAATGGGCGCGCGCGGATTCGTCTCAAAGCATAGCGTGAATAGAGGTAATGCTACCCACAAGTTTATTATACTGAGCACTCTATAGGTAAAGGTGAAAGAAAGACTATGTGGATTAGCGCAGTGAGTATGATCATTTGGGAACAGTCTGGCGAGCTAGCCCAAAGCGCTCAAGCTCTGCTGGTGGAGACTCAAATTCTGCCTTTGCGAGCCAGTTGGTGTCAAGGAACTTGGCCCATCGCGCTCGGACAGCTATCATCGTCATGCTCGGGGGGATGTAGCTGTCGAATAATCAAGATTTAGGAGAGCTATTACATTTGTACAGGGTCGCGGGGCTTGTGAACGTATACGCACCTATCAAAGGTATTCTCCACCGAACCCCGAAGGGCATCTTGGAATGCCGCCTCATCTTGCTTGAATACGTTATATACATACGGTGCATCGACCCATTTGAGGGCGGTGTTTTGGGCTACCCAAGCACGACGATCGTCTGGGTGTTCAGGGTCATGCTACAGGTAAAGATAGGGTAATCAGATGGTTAGATGTTGGGGAAAGTTATTGGGAATTGGACTCACTGTACTGATTGGGTTCAAGTAAGGCACGCCCATGCACAAGGCGACATATGGTTGCACCATACTAACCAATGAGGACAAAATGGAAATCAGCTGACTAGTAAGAATGACACAAGCAAGAGGAACCGAGAAGACTTGACGTACTCCCGAGGATCCCACAACCCCACAAAGATGGACGCCTTGGCCACCTCGCCCAACAAGTCCTTATCCGACATCTTACTACGATCTAGCTCGACGAGCGTCTTTGGTACAACCCACACGCCCTTAGTATCTTCATAGTATTCGAGACGCGCGATCTCGGGTTCGAGAGCGGCATATGGCTGTACGTCCGTGGCAGCAACCGCACGGTCGAACCACGATGGCTTCCATACATTATGATGGATCCAGAAATACGCCTCCAGGTTGGCGTGGATGAATGCGCGATGGTGTGGGTCCTTGGGACGGGCTGCAGCGGGAACTGAGGGGAAGATCTTATTTGCACATTGTTCTTCGATCGAGAACCCAATGTACGTCTGTCCGCCATGGAAGGGCTCACTGACGAGCGTCCAGGGCAATCCGAGAGGGGAGCCAGGGAACTCGTCGCTACTCCATCCAAAAATCTTGTACGCCGGGATCCCTTGTGGGAAGCGACGGGATTTGACGCAACCAGTTTCGATCTCCCCTTCTTCTTCCAGGCTGTCGAGGGCGCTGGAAGAGAAGCATGACTTTAGGTGATAGATGTGATCGCCCTCTTGGAAGATGACGGCATGCACAAGGGAGGGGAAGAGTTTATGAATTTCGACGGCCCATGTTGAGTTGACGTTACTGAAGACGTAAGAGGCGCCAAGGTCATCGAGCGACTTGAGGGCAGAGTGTGCATAGTAGTCATCCCGCTTGGGTGTCAGATCGCGAGCATGGGGGAATATGTATGCGTCCAAAATAACAACTGTTGGCATCGATGTTGACATTCGCGAGTAACGGAGGTGAAATAGGCAAGGAAAGAAGGAAAGAAGGATGTCATTTTCATTGTCAGACGTCGGACAGGCGGGCGGCGGGCAATACATACGTTTCGACTGGTAGTGCGCACATGTTCCATCAAAGACACAGTCGACGAGGCCTTCGAGCACTTTACGATTATGCTCGGCAATAAACCTATCAGCCTCTTCGCGGGGTCCTTGTCCACCTATGTAGCCTTCATAGCGCGCATCTGGCCGCTCAACAAGGAGGGGCTGGAGTGCATCAAGGGTCCCTTGCCTGCTCAAAGGCATGCTCTCTGCGAGCTGGTTCTTGGGTTTCGGTGCAGGAGGGACCTTTTCGCCGAGAGGAAGCCTCCCTTTTGGCGGACGAGGCGCGTCGAGAGGATCCTGTTCATCTGATGCAGGGGTATTAACGCGCGATGGAGGATATCGATGTGAGGTGGAGGAGCCATAGCTGGACTCAGACCGCCAATAAAGGAAGATGATCCCAAGCAAGGTGACGAGAAGGAGCGGGTTGAGTTTTGAGGTCGCCAGACGAGGCATCGTGTGTCGAAACACCGCAAGTGGTGGTGGCCCGGAGCGAGGAGGGACTGAGGATCAAACGCGAGCTGGACTCGAAGCAACAGCTGGAAATGGGGCTTCATATGACAAATCGGTACTGCTAGTTGAGCGCCAAACCAACGATTTTTTCGTTCATTCAGGTCAGAAGAATTTGCAATGGAGCACACTCTTTATTAGAACCAGCCACTCGGCAGTAATCCAGGAGGTTAGTTTCCTCTGTGTCAGGCACCACCATACTCCCTGCTTTACAGGCGCGGTGGAGATCAAATGCATGCTGGTGAGCGGCTTCACTACGCCAAGGAGTTTTTTCGAACCGAGGGGTCAATTATGGGTCGAGGCACGCATCCTCGGCATAGCCACTAATTTAGTCAATCCCTTGGCGGCGGGCCTCCCTCTCCAGGTCATAAACGCCAGACTGATATCCTGGTTCGGAGACACTAACTGTTTTTTCTTACTCTAAAGTGGCTTGGGTGCATGGAAGATATATTCTCGTCAGGAGCACGCTGTCATACTGTTATGCAATTGAGTATAAAACTTGTACATAGTGAATACATCTGGGTGAAGGCGAGCACCTGGATCAGTCTTTAGAACATGATGGATATGTGTAAAGATACTCACAAGGCCAGGTTAATATATAAACTCTCTATAACCCAAATTGCAAGGGGTGCCAAACGGATCGGCGCAGCGAGTGTGGTTATTTAGGGACTCCCTGGCGGGCTAGCCCAAAACGCTCAAGTTCGGCCGGCGGAGACTCAAGTTCTGCCTTCTCGAGCCAGTTCGTATCAAGGAACTTAGCCCATCGCGTTCGGACGGCTGCCGTTGTCATACTTGGGGGTATATAACTATTGGTAAGAAAGGACATGTGAGCCATGATGATTCTCGTTCCGCTTTTTCATTCAGGGAGAGTTTTGTGACTAGGGGCACATGCACACACCTATCAAAAGTTTTCTCCACTGATCCGCGTAGCGCGTCCTGGAACCCTTGTTCGTCGGTCTTGAATACATTATACACATAAGGAGCATCGACCCATTTGAGTGCCGCGTTTTGGACGACCCAAGCACTACGATCCTCTGGATGCTCAGAATTATGCTATAGGAGGGGACACGAGGGAAACTATCAATTAGATGGGGCCAGGGAGGTTAAGACTGTGCAGACGTACGCTGTGGATCGGGTTGAGAAACGGCACGCCCATGCATAGCGCAATGTATGGTTGCACCATGCTAAGTAGCGAATTGAGGACAGAGATCAGGACGGTCTATTGATCAGAAAGATAGAGTTGTGCTAATGATGGAATGCACGTACTTTAGTGGATCCCACAAGCCGACAAAGATGGACGCCTTGGCCATCTCGGTCAATATATCGGTCTCCGACATTTTTCTCCGGTCCAGCTCGACGAGCGTCTTAGGTACCACCCATACACCTTTAGTGATAGGATAATCCCTGAGGCGCGCCACTTCGGGGTCCAGGGCCGCATACGCCTGGACGCCGGTCGCTGCAACTGCGCGATCGAACCATGAGGGTTTCCAGTCATTATGGTGGAGCCAGAAATACGTCTCGAGGTTCGCATGGATGAACGCGTGATGATGCGGGTCTTTAGGACGCGCCGCGGCGGGTATTGAAGGGAACAGCCTGTCTGGACCCGACGCTTCGCACTGTTCTTGGATAGAATAACCAATGTATGTCTGGCCCTGGCTGAACGGTTCGTTGACGAGTGTCCAGGCTGTCCCAAGTGGAGATCCCGGGAAGTCTGCAGTAAGCCAGCCGTCCGTGCCCCAGCCGAACAGCTTGTGCGCAGGTATGCCGTGCGGGAAGCGTCCTGGTATTTGTACACACCCATTCTTGATGTCGCTCTCCGGGTCAGCGTCATTGGTGGTGATGGCTGATGCGAAGCACGATGAGAGTTGATAGATGTGATCGCCCTCTTGGAAGATGACGGCGTGTACAAGGGAAGGGAATAGCTTGTGGATCTCGATCGCCCATGTTGTGTTCACGTTGCTGAAGACATACGACGCGCCGAGGGAGTCGAGGGATTTGAGGGCAGAGTGCGAGTAATAGTCGTCGCGTTTAGGCAGGAGATCGCGTGCATGGGGAAATATGAACGCATCGAGAATGACAACTATCGATTTGATAACAAAGGGGGGAGTTGAAAAAGGAAGATGAGATGGCGAGAAGGAGGGAAGGATGTCATTTGTCTGTTAGACACAAGGTGGGCGGGCAGCAGGCAATGAGACATACGTTTTGTTTGAAAATGCGTGCAGGTGGCAGCAAACACACAGTCGACGAGGGCCTCGAGGACTCTCCGGTTGTGCTTTGCCATAAATTTGTCAGCCTCCTCGCGCGGTGCTTGCCCGCCTATATAGCCCTCGTGGCGCGCGTCAGACCGCTCGACGAGCAAAGGTTGGAGTGCAGCAAGGGTATCTTGTTTGTTCAATGGCATGCTCTCCGCAAGTGGGTTCTTCAACTGAGGCTTGACTACCGGTTCTACGTCGAGAGGAGGCCCTGGTTTAGCGGCAAGAGGCAAACCAAGATAATGTTCGTCTGCTGCGAGACCATGGACGCGTGGGGGATATCGAGATTGGTTTGGGTGATAAAAACTGGAGCGCCGATAGAGAAAGCCAAATCCAAGGAGGACGATGAGGGCTAGTGGGACAAATTTCGATGTCGCCAGACGAGGCATCTTACTCTCTGGTTGGTGGCAGGGGTGGTAGTCCGGAGTCGGGGTCGAAGTGGCATCTTCGGGCTCGGGGTGCAGTCACATACAATACTTGTGCGACGCCCAGCCGCGAATCAGGAAAATTTGCAATGGGCGTGCGCCACACCCGCGCTCAATTCCACTCGCTCCCGAATTTCTGATCAGGGAACGCATAGTTTCCTTGCGCCAGGCACACTGTTTGTTGGCTGACTGGGATGATGCGTGTGTCTCATGGTCATGGTGCAGTTCAAATTAACTCGAGGTGCCAACGACCCTCAATTTAAAGGCATGATCCTTGGCATAGCCACCCATTAAGTTGACTCCTCAGCAAGCCAGCATACTGCTTTTTTTTTCCCTCTAGACTAAGGCTTCACCTTGTGTTACACAGGAAGCTCTATGAAGATACCACCACTGCGAGCTACAGCCGAGATCCAAAAAGAATGAGGTAGTGACTTATCACTAGCAGCCGCAGCTGCCACCGCGCGAGAAGCTCAATGCTACACAGACACACATACGCGGTACACCCATGTTGAAACCGGTTCAGGTCAAAATCAGGTAAATACTCATTCTTGCGAGAGAAGACAACGAACAACTCCAATTTGGTGGCTATCAATTAGGGACATAAATCACCTTGATGCCGAAACTTTCGAGCTGGTCCACAACTTCCTGCGTCTGGCGAGCCTCCACGACGTCGGGTTCTGTCTCAATTTTGCATCCCAGTTTCTTTCTTTTGCATCGAGTGCAGGGAGCCCCATGTCGGGATGATATATTACAACTTGCCTTGGTAAACAACGAAAGAGTATCTGGGTAAGCTGTTCGATAAGTC
Organism: Clavulina sp. PMI_390; assembly: GCA_015039315.1. NCBI lineage: Eukaryota > Fungi > Basidiomycota > Agaricomycetes > Cantharellales > Hydnaceae > Clavulina > Clavulina sp. PMI_390. Next base: position 136,433 of record WIDE01000053.1, read on the forward strand.
CAAATTATTCGAACCACCAACTTACCCTGTTCAACTTGCACCGGTCGCAACATATTGATATCTTCGGAGTATCTCCTCTTGTTGCTTCCTGCTTCCCACGCGCGATCCAGTTTGGAGGTTCCAGCAAGCGGTTTGGAAAATGCCAAAACACCTGGTAACGAGCTCTTGGCTCTTCGATGTATACATTCTTCAGAAGCGGAAGAAGGGAATTAACATTAGAGCCAGTGTTTATCTGAGGAACCGACGGCCATCCCGTTGGTCCTTGCTCAAGGTCCCGAGAAATACGACTGAGTAATTTTCCGTACCCAGATGATTGAAAGAAATACAAATTCTCTAAGCCTTGGAAGGCTCCAAGCATGGGGAAACCAGCTTCACAATCTATTTCGTGGCCAGAGAATGTCACGCTGTTGGCGGGAATCTCCGAAAGCAGTTGCAGGAGCCTAGATTGTTCAGGATCAACTTCGTTCCTATGAATCACGATTGGACCGAAGGATGGGGTGGACGTGAAAGTGGCATAACGGAGGGACGGCGTAGAGATGTCATACCAGATGGCGGGATGGTTTGTGACCACACGTTCAACAAGAGGCAAAGACACTCGTGTTCTACGGGGCGATCCCACAACAAATCCTGCCCTCAAGCTGATACGAAACTCTCTGAGGGAGGGAAGCCCCGCAAGTGTCTCACAGACACGGGGCCAGAATTGGTTTGCAACACTCAACTCAACCAGACATAAGAGAGGCCATGAGACATTGATGGAACTTGGGAGATATCCAACTGCAGCCGAAAACTTCAAAGTTCGGAGGGGGGTATATTGCGGTGCGATATCCCAAACAGCCTCCCTATTGGGAGGCTCATCCTGCTGAGATCCGTGAATATCAATTACCAAGTCGTGCAGACCTGGAAATTTCGTCGTTTTTAAAAATTTTTGGAGCGCGTACGTGGTTCTAGCTTGTCTGAAATCGACTGATATCGAGCGACACCGCCCCATATGAGGTGCAAGAAGCCTAGTTACTGTTCGCCAATCATTCTCAACCACTGACTGCTGGTTAAGTGGATCATATGCTGGCAATCTCCACGAGCGCTGGATGACGACGTGGATTGGAGACCGCTTTGACCGTTGAAGAAAGCAACGCACTCTATCAGTGTCAATTGCGAAGAGCCAGGCATGGTGTCTGGGGGAGTCCCTCAATCGTGGCATGGAGTACTCGTATACTTTGAGGTATATATTAGACCAAAAGGGGCCATATTTAACCGCAACGTTGCGCCAACGGGAGGAGACAGACGTGACGATGATGAGGGAAATGAGGCGTGCGCGTGGTGAATCTCCAGCGAGAGTGAGAAGGTGGTCCATCACAAGCAGCAGCAGCTCGTTGGGCAACATAGATATCATTTTATCCATAGGTAGAAATGGGGCTTTTGGGTAAGATGTCGTTTATCTGAGTACTGTTGCGAAGGACTGGAGCCAGGCGCTGTTCAATGGAGTGGGGTAGTTGGGGCTATAGCGGCGAACTCAGCATATCGTGGAACAAAACGGCAGGTAGTCTAGTTCAGTATTTTCGCTTACCTCTAGTGTGTTTGAAGTCAAGGGTATCACGAAGGTGGATAACACGATAGGCGAGCGGCTTCCTGTTGTTTGGGCCGTTTTCTCACGGCGGCTCCCTTGCGGATCTCAGTCTGACCAACAGGCATCATATCACCCCGACGTCCTCAGGATCAACAATCATCATTGTCTACACAAATTCTTACCCAAGCGGGGGGATAATGATCCTAAATTTCCGATTGATTTAGCTCCCGAGGACAACTTGCAAAGAAAATGAGCTCTGTGACTTCAGATTCTCAACACCAGTATCACAGAGGTGCCACCACGCAAGTTGGTATCTCCCAAATTAGGTTCAAACGATCGTTTGTATGCGGTAGCGAGTTCCATACATGATTCGCAGGGATAGATACGCGGAAGGCTCGCCCTTGAAATGGTACTACTAAATGTAATGCGGTAAGAATAGTCTCCCCAGGATCGCACCAATACTTGTGATGAGAGGACGTATCACCCCAGACCATCCACTGACATCAACGGAGAGCCCAATTCACCTTGATATCTAAACCCTGAAGACGGTTCATAGCCTTTTGCGTGTCTCGAGCCTCCATCACCGCAGTATTTGTCTCGATTTTGCAATCTAGACTTTTATCGTCGCACCGAGTGCAGCTACACCCCTGTTTAAGGAGAAGATTGCAGCGGGTCTTTGAGATAAAGTGAGCGTCCACTTTTGCTTGTTACCCAGCAAAGGCCTTCGTCGTCCACGTACCTTGTCCACCTTGCACTGATCACAGCCTTTGAGTGTCTTCCAAGTGCCTTCCGTTTTTGGTTTCTGCTCTTGGCGAACAACCCAGTTTGGAGGTTCTGACAAGCGATTTGGAAACTCCCAAAACATCCAATATAGCCCCTTTGCCTCCTCAATCGACACAGTGTGTAGGAGCGGAAGGAACAAGTTGACGTTGACGTCACTGTTCGTGTGCTCGCCCAATTGCCTCTCCGTTGATCCCCGCTCTAGAACTTGTGAGATACGATCGAGTAATTTCCCATGCTTGGACGATTGATGGAAGTGCAAATTCTCGACATGATCCAAAGCTTGAAGCATTGGGAAAATGAATTCCCTGTCCATCGCGGTGCCCAAGAATGTGACATCATGAATGGGCATCTCCGCGAGTAGTTGCAGAAGTTTGGCCTGCATGGGGTCGAATTCCTGAGCATGAATTCTGGGGTGAAATGGGATAGCCGTGAAAGCGGCGTAGCGGAGGAATGGTGTAGAGATGTCATACCAAATAGCGGAATTATTTGTAGTGACACGCTCGACAAGGGGTAGGGAGATTCGCGTTGTGCGGGGTGGATCTTCAATCAGCCCAGCTCCCAAACTAATACGAAACTCCTTGAGAGAAGGAAGGTTTGCGAGTGTCTCGCAAACACGAGGCCAGAAATGGGTTGCGATCTTCAGCTCAATGAGAGATAGGAGAGGCCATGAAACGTCGATAGCTCTTGGGATATATCTCCATGTGTCCGAGAATTTTAGAGTTCGTAGGGGTGTGAATTCTGGTGAAATATTCCACATAGTATCCCAATTATGGTACTTATCCTCCTTGGTATCACGAAAATCAATCACCAAGTCCTCTAGAACTGAGAATTTCCTAGTGTTTGAAAACTTGTGAATCTCGGACGAGGCCCTGGCTCCTTTGAAATGTATAGACATCGAGCGACATCGGTCCATATGAGGCGCAATGAGTTTCTCCATGAGCCCCCAGTTTTCCTCTGCTGCCGTTCGCTTGATCGTGGGATATAAATTCAGGTCTTTCCATGATAAAAAGACGAAGAGGCGGATAGGAGAGCGTTTTGATCGGTCGAGAAAGCAACGTACTCTGTCAAAGTCGTTTGCAAGAATCTGGGTAAGGCGGGTCTGACGCCATGGGATGGGGGTCTCGTAGGGTTTGACGTATATGTTAGCCCAGAAGGAGCTACATCCATTAGCAATATTCCGCCAACGCGAGGAGATAGATGTGGCGGTGATGAGGGAAGTGATGAATGCTCGTGGCGAGTCTTCAGCGAGGAGGAGGAGGTGCTCTATCACAAGCAATACCAGCTCGCTTGGAAGTGCGGATATCATTCTGTGTGTATCTGGGAAGAAGGATAACGAGGAGGAGACCGTATACTCGAGTGGCTTAGCAAAAATCTCTGCAGTTGGACAATGTTTGGTAAGACCACGAAGGTGAGAGCTGGGGCTATGGACGAAGCAAAATAGTGCTTGAGCACAAAATCAAGCCATTTCAGGGCTTTTGGCTCACCTAGAGTTTACTTGACACCACAGATACTGTCAAGGAACATTAGATGGCCTGTATGAGTGACCCGACCATATTCCCACGATTCCCTTCGCATCTGCCTGTGAACTACACTATCGCAGTCACTGGATCGTCAAACTCGACCTCCATCGATCTTGACCATCTTCGTCGGGGGTAGGAGATCGAGCATCATTCTTGCAGTGCTTCTCATTACTCACACGCTAAAGTCCCGAAAGGTTACCACTCGAAGATTAGCATGTTTGCAACCCCACCACCATTGCGTGGTGGTACCGCCACGAATGTGAATTTCCACCAAATCACGTCAAAGTTACCAGACATGCGGCTCGCAGACGTCAATACGAGGAAGATTCGCCCCTCGCCCCGCTACTATGTCAGATTCATTCGACCTCTATCTTGCCCGCACAGGCTCGTAGTAACAGCATATAATGCCCAGTGGCATCGATCGGTATCAAATGAGAACCCAAGTCACCTCTATACCTAAACCCTGGAGGCGGTCCACAGCTTTCTGTATCTCGCGAGCCTCCACGACAGCAGCATTTGCCTCAATTCTACATTCTGAACCCTCGTCTGTGCAACGAGTGCAACTACTCCCCTTCCTAAACAGAATATCGCAGGGGATCTCGAGAAATGGTAAAAATTCGGTTAGGCTTCGACATAAGTCGATTAATCAATCGTCAACATACTCCGTATACAAGGCACTGATCGCAAGCCTTAAGTAATTTCGAGAATCCTTCCACTGCTGATAATGGGTCTTGACGAACGCACCAGAGAGGCGCTTCTAGCAAGCGGCTCGGAAACTCCCAAAACATCCAGTAGCGAGTTTGCCAATCCTCAATGAATACACCACTCAGAAATGGCAGAAAGGAGTTGTCACGGAAGCCAGTATTCATTTGAGCACCCAATGGTCTTTCCGACACTTCCTTTTCGAGTGCCCGAGCAACACGGCTGAGCAGCTGTCCGTGGTCGTACGATCGATAGAAGTGAATATTTTCAAGACGTTTGAAGGCTTGGATTATCGAGAAGATAATGTTAGAGTCTATCACGAAGCCAGAGAACGTAACGTCACAGACGGGCATCTCCTCCAACTGCTCCGCTAGAGTTGCGGAAAGCCGGCCGTGCAATGGCATGGCCGTAAAAGAGACGTAACGAATAGATGGTGTGGAGATATCACCCCAAATGACAGGGTGATTGGTGACGACATGTTCAACAAGAGGCAGCAAAATCCGTGTTTGGCAGGGTGGAACCGGATTTGATCCTCCCCCCAGGTTAATGCGAAGCTCTTTGAGAGTAGGAAGCTTTGCGAGCGTCTCGCGGACACGAGGCCAGAGCCGCCCGGCGACATTTAACTCAATGAGGGATAGGAGAGGCCATGAAACATCAATAGCTTCTGGAATATAGCTATTTGCATCTGAGAATCTCAGAGTCCGAAGGGGGGTGTATAGTGGTGAAATATTCCATGTAGCATCCCAGGGAAGGGGCTGTTCCTGCTGAAGGGCAGAAAAACTCAACACCAGATCCTGCAAGAGAAGGAATTTCACTCCACCGAGCAAGTCAAAAAGCTCATAGGAAGCCCCAGTTCCTTGGAAACGGACGGATATCGAACGACATCGCCCCATGTGAGGTGCAAGCAGGTTCTTCATAAGTCCCCATTCTTTCTCAAGCACCGACTGCTCGTCCGCAGGCATCAGATTGAGGCCTCTCCACGAGCGGGGGATAAAAAGGTAGATTGGGGACTGTTTCGAACGTTCGAGAAAGCAACGCACTCTGTCTACATCACTTGCCAGGAGACGGGTAGGGCGTTGGGGGTGATCCCATTGCCATGCTGGAGTCTCGTGGAGTTTGACAGATATATAGGCCCAAAAGGGGCTGTATTGTATGGCGGTGGTGCGCCAGTAGGAGCAGATAGATGTGATAGTAATGAGGGCTGTAAGAGATTTACGGGGTAAATCTCGAGCGGGGAGCAGGTCCTGCATCACGAGCAGGAGGAGCTCACTTGGGAGCACATGGGCCATCTTATGTGTAACCCGAAAGAAGGATACGTCCTGAGATAATGCGTATCTAGTACTGTTGTGGATAGATAGCGTTTGATAGTGCGTGTTCAGTCTTATAGTAACGGTAGAAGCTGAGGCCCCAATTTCGGGATAGCCTGGTCGCAACACGGTAGGCAACCTAGTTCTGGATCTGTTAGTGAGGCTGCAATGTGTTTAGGTCACAAGAGATCGTAGAAAAAACAACCTGAAATGCGAGTGGCCTGTTTGACTCGATTCCCACGACCTATCTGCTCATCTCGATCTAGCTTGACGGCACCAGTCATGGCCACATTGAAACCGATTCCTATCACCGTCTTCACAGGCTTCCTCGGAAGTGGAAAAACTAGCATTATACTTTCACTGCTTCCCCAGCTCCCGTCAGACTACAAGGTCGTCCTGCTGAAAAATGAGTTTGGCGACGTCGAAGGTGCATTATCATCATCATCATCGACATGACATAGTGGTGCCGCATCGCATGTGAATGTCTGCCAACCCACTGTGATGTACCATCGTAATCTGACTTAAGAATCTGATATTCGTCTTGGTTTTGTTCTGGTCTGCCATGCCACGTCCGATCCATCATTGCAACGCGCACAGTGGATAGTCAGCTTGCAAAGCAATCAAGTCTTGCTGCCGTGAGCGAGATTTTGAATGGTTGCATGTGAGTACATCCACGGTTGTTCTCTGGATGCATTCTGAATGACTCTTTTTTCTGATTGTTAAGGTGCTGCGTGCTCGTCGGTCAGATGAAGACAGCTATTCTGGAGATTCGAGGTCAGTAGTCCGAAAATGCGCCAGGTTGTCCGGAGAGATATTGAGTCGATTATCTCTGCTCCGCTATGCCATATAGAGAAATTCAGGCCAGACCGCATCATCATCGAGTCCTCGTGCGTCTCACCCCAGTTTTGCCTTCAGTTCTCTAGCACTGGCTGATATCCGAAACGACGCTAGAGGATCGGCCTTCCCAGCGACCCTTGCATTTCAGATCCGCGAACTCGAGCGCGAGACCACCGGCGATCTCAAGCTCGATGCGATCGTCACTGTCATCGATGCAGAGAACTTCGTTGGGTACGAGGATACGAGCACTACTGCCAAGATGCAGGCGCAATACTCAGATATCTTGCTAATCGTGCGTATAATTCATTCGACTATGGAAGACCTGTTTCTGGCATTTACTATCTCGTTGATATTGGGATTCATCATAGAACAAATGGGAGCACGTACGCTATTTTCGTATCTATTTCCCTTCGGTGATTTATTGACGTCTGCTGTTTTATCCTAGGTATCAATGCGCCAGCTGGACATAGTGATGGATCACCTCTTCACGCTCAACGAGCTCACTCCTAAGATCAAGTGCATTGGGAGGAATGGGGTTGACCCCTCCCTGCTCTTCGGAATTGACTCGAAGCTCTTCCAGTCCCCGGACGACCATTCGACACATGGTACGGGCGACAGTGATCACCACCACCATCACCAGGAGGACGGTTCGCAGCACGATGAAGTCGAAGTAGCGACGATTCTCGCTAGGGAAGACTCGCCATCATCCTCTGCTACGATTACAAGAGATGCTCTTGACAAAGCGCTTGCTACACTACCAAAGGATGTCATCTATCGCGTCAAAGGTTACGTTCCTCTTGCTCCGTCAACCGCGTCCACCCCTATGAGTTCACCAGAGGTTGTCATTCTCAATTGGGCGTTTGGGCGAATCGAGATTACTCCACACGTGTCAGCATCACAAGATAGTCCAAGCCAGCTTAGACTATCGGTCATGGGTGAGAGGGGAGAGGTGAAGCGGAAGTGGGCCGTGAGGCTTGCTGATGCTCTGGGTGGAGTGGTGGTGTAATATGAACCCAAGATGTACTAAGATGGTGACATAGACACCTAGAGTCACGTACAGCTGTAGAATGTAGTTCATTGGGCTTCGTCGCGCTCAACTAATGCAGTGTTCTTGTGGTCACGAAGACGATGGGCGCGCCCAAGACTCAGGAACAGACTCAGGCAATTGGGGTGATGGGAATCATTCATAGCATGAGCCGAACCCTCAGTTACGAGGGTCGGAGAGGACCACATGACAACATACACAACAGCAATGTACCGAAAGAAGAAGCACCAGAATGTGCATCTCTTAAGAAAGTGTGCACTTAAGAGGCGATGGTGACCTCGACCTCGACACCAGGGGCAAGAGACATGGAGGTCTAAAAGGAGGAGGAAAGGGGGAAAAAGCATGTTAGTATATTTAGAAAACCGGAGTAGATCGAGAGGGGGAAGAAGTGAAACGAAAACACGCACGATCTCCTTAACGATCTCAGAAGAGGAGTGGAGGTCGATCAGGCGCTTGTGGACCTTGAGCTCGTACTGGTCCCAAGTCTTCGAACCCTCACCGCAAGGCTATATGATGATTTAGAGCGAGCACGAAGGATTTTGTAAGTAGCAGAAAGTAATCGGGAGAGATAGAGGAGTATACTTGCCGTCTTACGGGTGGAGATGCGGAGAACCTTGGTGGGCAGGCGGATGGGACCCTTGACACGGAGGTCACGGTCGCGGCCGCGGGCAATCAGGTCGCGAGAGACTATTTCACGAGGAAAGGATGCGAAGAGCAAAAAAGTTTTGGGAAGCACCATGACAGATCGAGTTAGCACACAATGCATCGGGAGATAGAGACAACAATTCTTGTCGGAGATTGATATAATACGCACACTTCTCAAGGTTGGCAACGTTGCTGCTGGTAAGCGTGATGCGGATTTTGTGGGACTTGGCGGCAGGGATCTGAGCGCCAGTGGCATCGTAGTCTTTCTCGCCCTTAGCGACGTAAGCCATTTTGCACGATTAGGGAAAATGGAACAGCGGTGACTTCTAAAGAGATGAGTGTAAAGGGCTGAGCAAAGAGGCAGGGGTTGTGTGCGTGGAGAGGACTCACTCGGACGTGGTGGGGGTGAACTGACCAGTTTCTTGTGGGAACTGGTCTCGTGACCCGTACGCGTTACGTCAGCCAGGTGGTCTGTGGCTGTGTCGACGAATGGGCGTTCGCATTCAAAAGGTGTAGGCAACACTCGGAACCAGAATTTGTGAATAAGGGAGTTCTATCCAGATGCATTAATACTACGCTATCATCTTCTACATCAATGTTGAATGATAACGACTGCCGCTCATGGCTCGAGGGATACTGGGAAGGCATTGGACTCGCGCTGCTCATCAAAGCGAGAGATCTGAAATGGTTGATACTTAGTACGGGGTCGCTGAGACAGGGTGGACTGATGAATGGACATACCCAGTCATCTACAAAAGGTAAGTGACGAAGTGAGTAAATAGGAACACATGTTCACAGAGAAAGCACAGGACGTACTGGGGCACAGCGAGTTGTAGGCACGGAAGAACTGCTTGCATGGCGCAAATTCATCGCCCCTGGTTTAATAGGTAACGAAACAGAAAAGGTCAACAACTATTGAGCCGGAACAAGTACCGGTAGAAATCGGGTGCTCACTTGGCGCTATAGAGAGGGAGGCGAAAATGTTAGTATCCAATGTGAGATGACCAGAACGAGACCGCACATACGCTATGCACTTGTGGTAGTCGACATAGTTCTGGAAGCTAAAGACAAGTTGTCGCGGAATTGAGCGAATGAGAATGGTCGAGAATCCAAACAAAGGTTGTCGTTGCAATTTTGAGCCATCGTCCGGTTCAGAACAGCAAAATTCTATCTTACCAGTGGCGTGACTGGTTAGTGTTGGGGAACCGGGCTAAGTCATAAGTTGGGTTAGGTGTGGAAGAAACAGCATGGTTGTTGTCAGGTTTCTCACCATCGAAGCCAGCGGTTTGGAAGACAATAGGCCTAGGAGTAATAAGCAAGAAAACTATGAGATGTTTTCTCGTCAGTCTAGTGGCAGTATATGGCCTTACTTCTGGGCGGCAGCTTCCTCAGACATGGTAGGGGATAATTGAGAATGTCACTGTCACGTGGGTGGATACCAAACAAGGCCAAGCAGTTTGTGTGACACTGTCACGCTTTCGTTGAATTGCCGTTGCCTATGGGGGACCTGCCTCCAAAGCTGCAAGCTCTACGGCAAAGCAACACGTTTGCCGCGCTCTGCCACTTCCTGCACACGTTTCAAGACCCCATCAAGCTCGAACAATGCACCATCTCCGTAAGCGCGCGTTGTCTCTTCTGTTGTAGCCACTTCGCACGAACGCGACGCTTAACTGGGATTCGCCCTTGTCCTGTTCATCTTGTAGAATGTCGAGGACGACCTCGCGGGCACAGGCACCACTGTGCTGCCTCACCTGATCGCCCGTCTATTGATCATCATGACCCATGATAGGAAAATCACGTACGCACCCACCCTCATTCGTTGTCGTCTTCATTCCCGAAGCGTGTTGTTTACAACTTGTGCATGCGTGACCAAACGCGTTCCCCCACTTTGCAGGCATGAAAACTTTACAGGTTACCTTAGACGCCAGTTCAATCGGCGCGTGCCGGGTGTTCCCAACCCCTTGGGCGCTGAGGACGAGCCTGTCGAGTGGCTGGACGTCGAAATGATGGATAAATTAGAATTAGTCTTCCGTCTCTGCGAGTGGCAGTTCGCTGGTTCTGGACGACTTCGGACAATGATGGGCGAGACCGACGGAGAGGAATGGGTACGTTTCACCCGTCTATTGTTCTTCTGTGCGATAATTCTGCTCTGGCTCTGACTTATATTTCATATATTTTCACCCCATTTCCCTGTCCTTCCGCTCCCTGGATGCCCCTCTGTTGGTGTTGGCGTCTCATAGCGTCTCGAACCTGTTGGTCAAGATCGAGAAAAGAATACTTACTGGCTCATTGGCGAGAACCGATTATGGGTTCAGCGTCCTAATCCTAATCCTCCCCCACCACCCCCCAAGAAGCCTAAGCGCACCGCTCGCCCTACGTCATCGAACGGCAAGACTGCCTCTAATTCTGCTCGCTCCAAATCTCGTAAAGCAGCCCCCACCCGCCCTCGTGGTCGTAATACCAAGGGCAAATCCTCCACCGAGAAGAAAGGAAAGGGCGCATCCACAAGCAACGGGACCTCACGTACCCGAACACGTGGAACACGAGAGCCCTCCCCAAACCCTTCACTACTCGTGACGAATACCCGCACTCGGAACGGCGGTCGTCAACCCTCCTCCCGAGGCAGTTCTTCCCGTCCTGTCCGTAGCGCTGCAGTCACAGCTAATGCAAACTTGAAGAAGCGCCCATTCCCCGCCGAGTATTTCGATGACGCAGGCGACGAGCTCGGTGACGTCGATTCTGTGTCGTCTCCTGCTGCTGGTGCAGACGCCCCTACTACACGGAGCAGCAAGCGTGCTAGGACTGGGACTACTACTGGTACGGGCACGCCCATGAGCTCCAGTGTCCCGCCCCCCACGAAGAGCACTCGCGCGACGCGCAATTCACGACGTGGAGACGACGATGAGCAGTGGCAGGCGATTCCCCAAGAATGGCTGCAGTCGGACGACGCTGATGCTGACACCAACGTTGACGATGCGGACCCTCTGTCAGAAGTGGAAGTAGGGATCCCTCGACCTGCTGCTCGTGGGGCAAAGCGCCGTATCGAGTCTTCCCCTGATTCATCTCTGAGCGATGCCCCTTCTCCGTCAGTCGCTCCCGCTGCATCTGCTGAGGGTTCGGGCACCAAGTCTGCCAAAAATGGGGCGAAGATATTCGACGACGACGAGTCTGACCTTACGGATTTGGATGAAGGCGAGAACGCGCAAGAAGAGGAGGACGAAGACGATGCAGCAGGCGTGGGAGAAGCTGAGGAAGAGGAGCAAGAAGATGATGATGAGGACGAAGAGGAGTATGAAGAGGAGGTCGTGGACGAAGAGGCGGTAATCAGGCTCGAGTTTTCTCAGCCCAAAGACTGGGTCGAATGGGAGACGGTGAGTGATACAATCACTTCATAAGACGGATCGACTTATCTCTTGCTACTTGCAGGTTTGTGTCACTCTTGAGGAGTGGGAGGAGTTCCCGCAGCAGTTCCACGGTAGCACGAACACAAAAGAGCGCCAACTGTACAAGGCGCTCATGGAGATTGCTGAGGGCGTTGTAGCGGCGATGAGGGTACTATATTTCACTCTTATCGTTTCCATCGTTCTTCTGACGACTTTTTTGATGTCCAGGCTGCTATTCGCGAGGCCCAGAAAGAGGCGGCTGTCAATGTCCGCAAACGGTCCTCTCGTATCCAAGCTATTGAGGCTCAGGTCGAGTCCGAAGCCGCTGAGCGAAAGCGACTGCGTGCTGAGGCGGATGCTGAACTGAGAAGCAGAGATAAGCGTCAGGAGAAGCGAGAGCAAAGCCGTGCGGAGCGCCTGGCGGAGCGAGAGGAACGACAAAAGCAGCGAGAGGTGCGTCTCTTTGATTTCTCCTGCCTTGGGGCAGTGCGTCGATATTAAAGTACTTCTCCTAGATCGAAGCTGCCCTTGAGGCTCAGCGTGAACTGGAAGCAGCAGAGGCCGCCAGTCGGCCGCCGCCGCCTCCTGAGCCGGAACAGCCTGTTGAGACGACTGCCAGCGGACGGCCTGTTCGAGGAACAGGTAAGGCTGCTGCTGCGGATGGTGCGGGCGCGAAGAGGAAGGCAGCTCGTGCTCCAGTACGAGAGCGAGAGACTGATTGGCTGCTCGATTGTGAGCTTTGTGGAGAAAGGGGCAAGAATGTGGTAAGTGTGAAACTCTCTTTCTGTCTTCCACTTGAAACTAACGAACTATTGCATGTCGTAGAGGGAGGGTCCAGACGTCGTTTGCTGCGAGGCGTGCGGATTATGGCAACAGTGAGCGACTTACCACTACCTAATCAGTTATTGTAACTGACCTGACATCGTCTAGTACTATTTGTTACGATGACCTTGACAAGGAGAAAGGGAAAAAGCTTCGAAATTGGGACGCTGAGCACTTCTTCTGTGACGATTGCGAGCGAGTCAACAAAAGAAGAAGGAAGAACCCGAACCTGCGGCCCAAGCCCGCTCCACGCGTCAACGCAGATGGCCAGCCTGCCGCCACTCCTGGCCCAACCCCTGCGCAGCGCAAGCAGCCGAGGGATAAGCATATTACGCCGAAGGAGGTACCTCTTACTGCTGCGTATCCTGGAGGAAACTACCCTGGAGGGTGGAACCAGCCTGGAGCCTATCCATCGCCATCCACAGGACCACATCCTTATAATACCACAACCCCTCAAAGGGCTGTTCGCCCCCCAACGGGCCAGTACCCTTACACGTACCCTTCGCCCACCGTGCCTCCCCATTCTCAAATGCGCCCGGCCCAGCCTCCGCCAGTCCGACCGCCATATGCTCATTATCCACACTCCCAGTCTCCTGCTACCGGTTTCCCATCCCCCCATGGCCAATACCCACAACACATGCAAACGCCAGGTGCTGCTCCCTATGGATCGCCGTATGGAAACGGCACACCGTCACTTCCTCCACTTCCCTCTACGTCTGGGATGTCTATTTTAGGTGCGCCAGGTGGTGGACCAACGCTTCCACCTCCACACCCATCTCATCTACTTGGAGCAGGTACTTATCCAGGACCAGCACGTAACGGCCTTACCAACAACATCCCACCAGGAGGCAGCAGTGCTACGTTCATGCCATCGGTCAACGGTCTTCCGCCTCCCACTAATACCAGTGGTGGTGGCTATCCTGTGCCGACAACGTTTAGGGATGGTAATGTTTGGCCCTCACCAACTAACTCTGTGAACTCGCCTCATGCTTCCTATCCGCCTGCGTCACCGTTCCGGAGCAATGGAACTCCAATGGCAAATCAGTCGCCCTATCATGGCCATGGACAAGACCAGTATCGTAATGCCCTTCCCACAATGCCTTTGAATTCCATGACTCCAGGATCCAGTACTGGTTCATATGGTCAAGATCCACAATATGGCCTCTCGGGATCACAGGGCGCTCCCTCTCCATCTCAGCCCCATCAGTTTGCGGCACATCCTTCCCCAACTCGTCAGTTGTCCAACCCAGGCTATGGGATTGCTGGCTCACCGATGTCGACCCCTCAAGGTCCATTCCAGTCTCCTTCCTCTATGGCCCTTCCTACTACAGTTGTACCGCCAGCTGCAGCACCTCAAACCACTCCCCGTTACACCGCTGAGGAGGTTCGCCACTGGCAGTTCCCTCCTGCTCCCGGGGTAGATGTTGGCAAGCTGACGCCAATGGCTCCTGGGTCAATCCGGGGTGACCTTCGCATCGATCAAAAGAGTGGGCGAATCATCCAAACGCATGATCGAACGTGGAACCCTGAAACGGGGCTTCATGATCGAGACCAGTCTCTTCCTCTTCCACAGCCCCCAGTGCCGTCTCCGCTTCCTCCCCGGAAGCAGCCTCCCCAAGTCATGGTGGAGCCTCATGGCCCAAATCAGCACTTTTCGGGCTCCTTTAGCGCCGTCGTGCCAGGAGGTGGAAACGAGGTAGCCAATGTGAACGGGAGTGGTGGCGGGAGGCACGCTGACAAGCAGCAGGTCTATCAGCCCCCTCCAACAAAACCCCGAGTCCCTGTTGGGGGAGCAGCGATTGACAATCTTGCTGCCCTAGCTGAAGCGGCTCAGGCGCAGGCTCACGTTACGCCTCCTCCGAACCCCGTATAATAAGTTAACTTCCAACAATTTGCTCCCTTCCTAAATGGCCTATAAACTAGACCTTTTCTTGACGATTTTATCACCTTATTCGCTCTATAAATGTTTTTGCTCCCCACGACGTCCTTTCAACTAAATATCCCCTTAGTATATATACGCCTACACAAGGACAGTTCTGAATGTTTCCCCAAAGCCTGGCGTCTGTAATCCCAAAGTAATGTCAATAAAAATCTTGTTTGTTTGTTTACCTCGACGACCTGGTCCTGGCCTGTCTGCCGAAATCATCGGTGGCGAAAACCATCTACAAGTGCTCTAGATAGATTGAGATCATCAAAAGTCTTTTTAAGGGGCATCTCAGGCCTCTGCTCTCTCTGTCACTCGCTTTAGACGCGTTTCATCAAAACGCATGCCTTTCAGCACCCCTCCATGTATGCTCGTCACAAAAATTGATGCTGAACATTGCGAATCTAAACCTGTAAACCTTCTCAGCGACGCCTAAAAAGCTCCAAAATCCTCTGACAAACGGGAACAAGCGCTCTCATGGCAAAATTGCTTCGGCAAGTGTAACTTCTGCCGGTGGCACAAAGACGGTCTACCTGGGAGACAGTGACGAGGAGGATGAGGCTCGAGGAGAGTCGTCAGCACACCCTTCGCCTTTTAAAAAGCCGAAAATACCAGGTCCATCTTTCGGGCCAACCCAGAACAACAAAAAAGTAATGCAGAAAGCCGCAGCGTTGCTTGAGCAACGACGACAATTACCTATTTGGAAAGGTGCGTGTTACCCTCTTCTGCCTGTCGAGAAGTGCTGAAACTTGTTCATTTAGGCAAGGAAAGCCTCAAACAAGCTGTTAAGAACAACGACACCATCGTTATTTTGGGCGAAACTGGAAGCGGGAAGACCACACGTAAGTCTTTGATGTTGCACCAAAGTCGTCTCCATTGATTCCCATCATTATTTCTTGCATAAGAGGTCCCACAATTCCTCTATGAAGGGGGATTTGCGGAGCACGGCATCATAGGTATTACTCAACCTCGGAAGGTCGCTGCTACATCCCTCGCAACCCGTGTAGCTGCGGAACAAGGCACCTCGCTTGGCCAGAGAGTCGGCTATTCGGTGCGATTTGATGACAAGTCGTCAGAGGATACCGCCATCAAGTATCTCACGGATGGTATGCTCATGAGGGAGCTGCTCTCTGATCATCTGCTGTCGCAGTACTCGGTCATCATTATTGATGAGGCTCACGAGAGGAGTCTTCGGACGGATCTACTACTATCTTCTCTGAAGACCATTCAGAAAGAGCGAAATTCACCCTCTACAGACGCGACCGTCGAGGATCCAAAAGGAAAACAGCGGCAGCGCGACTCCGTACCCTTGAAGGTCATCATCATGAGCGCCACTCTCGATGCTGAACGGTTTAGCAAGTTCTTCAACGAGTGCGTACATCCAGTCATCGATCGGCATGAAAAGAGGCATACTCATTATCTCGTTATAGTGCCAAAATATTCTATGTTCAAGGCCGACAGCACGCCGTGAAGATGTACTTTTCTGAGACGCCTCAAGAGGATATTACAGACTCTGCACTTCAAACACTGTTCCAGATACACATGCAACAACCGGCAGGTGATGTGCTTGTGTTTCTTCCTGGTATGCCCTCCCGATTTCATCTCACTGAACATAAAAACTCAATTGGTAATCCTGTCAACGTTAGGGCAAGAACAGATTGAGGCCCTAGAAAAGTCCATCTCATTCCATACCCAAAAAATACCTGACGGTATAATGAAGGCGAATATTCTCAATTTGGCAGCTTCCAGTAACTCGTCACTGAACCCACGCCTCATTTTCAGGTGCAAATTTGTCCTTTATATGCAGCGCTTCCACAGCACTTGCAGAATCGTGTGTTTCAAACAACACCACCGAACACGCGCAAAATCGTCCTTGCTACCAACATTGCCGAAACATCAATCACGATTCCTGGTATCAAATACGTGATAGATACCGGATTGTGCAAGGAAAAACAGTGGGTGGTGGCGAAAAACCGCGGCAGCGGTAAGGGGTTTCCTTAGTTGCTGTGGGGCCACATCTCTCATACCACACATCTCCGCAGGATTGGAAGCACTGGTTACAAAGCCGATCAGTAGATCCTCGGCTCAACAGCGGGCAGGTCGTGCAGGTCGAGAGGTGCGCTTCTCCTATATCCGTACTTTTCATATTCTTGATGGAGTCCACATAATTCCTAGGGGCCCGGGACTTGCTTTAGGCTCTTCACCGAGGAGGCATTCAAGGAAATGTCAGAAGCTGCGCTGCCGGAAATACAGCGATGCAATTTGTCATTTGCAGTGCTCCAAATGAAGTATTTGGGACAGGATCCCATCACCGCTGATTATATGGATCGACCGCGGACGGAGAACAGTGTGTCCTAGCTTATAGCTCGTGGTTTCTACCCCTCCTAACCGCTATCTCAATAGTCAAGCACTCCTTGCAAGTGCTGCTTCACCTCGAAGCCCTTACTCAGAAGGGCACGATATCACCGCTAGGCAAATCTATCGCCCAATTCCCCCTTGATCCTCCCCAGGCGCGATCGCTTCTTGCATCCAAAGAAAACAACTGCACAGCCGAGACGATCATCATTCTCTCGCTCCTCTCGACGTCAGGCACTGTCCTGCTCGATCCTAGTTCAGCAGACATGCGAGACAGCGTCAAGGACATCCGCAGCAAATTCCGACACTCCAGCGGAGATCATCTCACCCTCCTGAACATATTTCGGACATATGATGAGATCCTGCAAGGCACTGGCGCCGGAACAGTGGCAGGAAAGGGAGGCGCTTATTTCGCTGCAAAGCAGTGGTGCGAGGCGCATTTCATTAACGAGCGGGCCCTGAAGGAAGCAAAGGATATCTCGAAGCAGCTAGCAAGTATCTGCGAGAAGCAGGGATTGGATCCCCACTCGACATGTGGGGACGATACAGATCGTGTCTTAAGGACCCTTCTCACCGGAAGTTATCAGTACTGCGCGTTCCTGACACCAGAGGGGACATATCAACAGGTTTATGATCGGCAGGTACGAGAGAGAATTTCTCGTGAAGTCTGATAGGGGCCGTCTAATATGTCCATTCAACTTTCTAGCCGGTCAAAATATTTCCGTCGTCCACAGTATTCCAACGCAAGGCCCCTGCAATCATGTATAGCGAACTTGTCATGACGACTGCTCCCTACGCTCGGACAGTCTCTGTTGTTCAGCCAGCCTGGGTAGTTGACCTCCCTGCTTATCGCACTCGGTCTGCATGATTAGCCTATTGCGTGCTGCATTTGAATCTAGAAGGTACATAATACAAAAATTTTCGCAGCTTTATCTTGATGAATGTGAATTCGGATCATGCGTCTGGGTTGGCCGAAGTGACCAACTTGCACACTTTCTCATCGACGTACTCGTTTGCGCTCGTGTTCGTGTTAGATGGAATGAAGCCAGTTTGGCCCAAGACCCTAAAAGGAACGGAGGACAAATCAAAACAAGGCATCAGTTTCTGGGGTTGATCCAGCGTCAATAAGGGTAAATCATACTTGATTGTCTCATGGATCACGGACTGCCGGATTTCTCTGGTGTCGGCGGTATACTTGACAGTGCCCAGCCACGCCTTGATGTCTGCCTCGGGGTAACCGAACCGCTCCTTTATGAACTCAACGTTGGCGGCTGACCGCGCTTCTGCTGAGTCAAAGGCGCGAACGAAGCCCGTCAGGCGCTCGAGGAACGAGATGACTGCTTGGGTGGGGGCTCGATCCTGCGACGGATGTGCTGCGATCATCCAGGAAGGCCAGGGCGTTGGGACAGAGCCGATCTGCGGTAACAAATTAAGCAGGCTCGCGAACAAAATGAGTAACTAAGATACACTTACAAAGCGGACCTCTCCTCGGTCAGCCCATGGTTTGGTCGTAAACCTTGAGCGCCAATTATGAATGTCAATGAACCTGTTACTTGGAGTCTGCAAGCGAGGGAACGCCATACCATTCCCACATGTAAGCGGAAGTAGTATCATCGTTCACGGATGTGTTGAGGCCATGGATATCATTGTTAACTGGTATACCGCTCGTT
The DNA here is from genome assembly GCA_015039315.1 of Clavulina sp. PMI_390. Lineage (NCBI taxonomy): Eukaryota > Fungi > Basidiomycota > Agaricomycetes > Cantharellales > Hydnaceae > Clavulina > Clavulina sp. PMI_390. The sequence continues at coordinate 154,990 of WIDE01000053.1, forward strand.
AATCCCTGTGAAAGCTGCAGGTAGTGACAATCGAGAGACGCACTTTTGAATTCCATCTTCTTGACTAGGCCCGTTGAGGGATCAAGCCAGCCTATTATTTGAGTTATTCATCAGTGGGATGCGCCAAGGTATCTTAATCTAAAGTGGTCATATACAAACCTTGCTGAAGTGCCATCACATTGGCCATAGTATGAGAGCCACTATTTGCATTCATAATCGGTGAATTCATACTCATAATAGCAGATCTTGGAGACAAAGGGTCGTCACCTGCCAATCCTCGAGATGCCGATGGTGGTTCCTTCTAGTTGGGAGAGGTTCTCGTATTTGCTCTTGATTCCAGTCACGACCGCCCAATTCAGAGGGGTCATAACATAGCTCCCCACGAGCTTGTAGGATCCTTTTGAGGAGCCATTGATAATACCAGCGAGCAGAGGATCAGTCAGGGCGATGGCGACGTCGATCTCGTCGTTCACGAGACGGGAAATGACTTGGCCCGTGCCACCTAGTAGGATCAAGTGTGAGACGCTCATTCCTGCCTCATATATTTCGGATAAAATGGTATTGCGCGTGGCTCACTTGGGCACTCCACTAGAGTGAACGTCTTGCCAGCGTCCTCGTCGGCAAGCTAGAGGATAGCACAGAATTCAGTCCAAGATTTTGGATGTTGTGCCCAAATACCTCAAACCTGGAGAAGAGGAGAAGAGAAATGCTCTCTAATGAATCCGATACGAAGGACTCGTTCACTGGTCGCCTAAAGGTCCTGGACGCAAATGAGGTATCGAGCAACGGCCAGAGGTTTCAGCACGGCGATGTAGTTCGATCTCAGCGAGTCTTTCTTTCGAACTGAAAGGACACCCACCATATTAATTCCGTGCTATTATTTGCAAAGTGTACTCAGAGATCGGATCGGAGTCTCCACACGGAACCGTGACAAGTACGTGTGACGGACTCGGGGGTCGGCACGGCGGCTGAACTCGTCACTCTCTCGCGACTCCTCGGCTTGGGTTCGTTCACGTCCTCACCCAGTGTTAAGCCCAGGCTGATTGCCAGTAGCTCACTCCTACATACTGGACGCCCCATTGACAAGCCGCTTACGCGTGAATATCACGGAACCAACGTCACCATCCTTTCCTGCTCCACTCACTAAGCGCGTTCATTCCAGCTGCACTTCTCTGGTTGTCACACCGCAAATAATCAAGCACTTGTATTCTATTCCCTAAAACTATGGTTCTCCACACCCCCGCGCCCGAGCCTCGCACAATGCTGCAGAAAGTAACGCATACCTCTTGCAGTCTATCTTGTGACTTGGTCCATTGAGCTTCGATCCAGCACCTAGACTACTTTGACCCAGATCACGATGATGTGTTCTCTCCATATGACACGTTTGTAGGATTCAGAGGTGGGTTTGTATTGGACGTCGCTTTCTCTATTCTGTCGACTGACTGCATTATGGGCACAGACCTAGCTTGTATGTGATCCCGCATCGGGTACAGATCTCATCTCTGAATTATTTTCTTAGACCCTCGCTGGTCCGCAGCTATTGCAGCCCTGCTTGTACATTTGGCACTCAGGTGTGGTATCCTTTTCTACCCACTCGGTGTTACCGAACTGACTTGAACTTTCCAGCTATAAGACATTACCAAAGTACAAAGCTGCTGAGCAGCGTTTCACTCTCGCTACTTTTATTGCCTCCATCCCGCACAGGATATGGAGCTATATCCCTGACCCTCTCCTGAGGTAGGTACAATCTCGGCGTTTCGAGTAGGCACTTCCCTGACCACACTACCTCCAATCCCCAATCCATGCAGAATACATCTTGACAATATTGGAGGGATCGTTCATAAATCCGATCCCCAGATGTTCAACGATCAAGGAGAGTTTGACTCACAGAAATTTGAAAAAGTGCGAACAGCCCATCGTGTTTCCGTCTGCCATATTGACCTGCTCTCTCGTTTTAGCTCTTCGAGTAAGGGATTTATTATTTTCTCTGGCAGCGGCGCTAACGTTCTCGACGTAGAATGTATTCTAGTGCGCCCAACAGAGACTCGCTTACGCGCTCAGACGTTATGAGGATCTGGCGGAGTCAAAGATCTCTGTATGTACAACATGACGCATAGAGGAGATCTCCGGTCTGGCCTAAAACCTGACCATTTTCTGTCTCTAGGGGCCTCTTCCGCTACATCGGTGAAGGACTCAAATGGCTGGGCCGATGGTACACAGTCTCGCCGCGCTCTGGCTCTATGACTAAGGATGAGCTTCGCGGTTGTTACGACGTATGTCATGCGGTTTCTCCCCTATGACAAAGTAACTCCTCGATCTCGATCCCGACTTCTGATAATCGGCTATTTAGGGCTCGATTCTATATTTGCTGGCGGAGCAGCGGACAGGCCAGGTTGGCTCGACAAAAACTGCCTCGAACCATGTAGCTCCCGCCGACGAAATGGCGCCACTGTTATCGTCAGATGTTTCAGAGTAATCCAGTAGCTCAAGAGAGCAACTCAGTGCAGCGGTTCCAAATCTTGCCCGCGCCAACAACCCCCTACCTCCTAATTTTTTTTTCCAAGTTGACGCCATAGCATCAATCCGTCATATTAATTCGTACATAACATCCGGTGCGAAATCTCCGCCAAACAATTGCGAATGAAAGCTTCGAGAACAATAGAGGACCCAAATATAAGGGGTGCATAAATTGTTGCATGCTACGTCAGTTCAATTGAGATCCTGGGAGCCTGTGGAAAATCGCGCCGTTTGCGTGTGCACCATTATCCCACCCCGTATCGCCTCGCACAATACAACAATCTCTCTATCACATGCAAGCGTTCCCCAGAAGTTCCCAGCGACCCACTCAGTGGCTGCATCATAAAGCCTCGCGCGTCACTATCTCAACCACCACAACCCCTCTGAACTTGAACCCCACCTCTACACCATGGTCCTGCACACCCCAGCTCCCGAGCCTCGCACGACGCTCCAGAAGGTAAGAAATCAAGAGACTTGAGTGGCTCATCATAGCCTTGGAACTGATGTCGACGTCGATTGTAGCACCTCGACTATTTCGATAGTGATCATGACGACATCTTCTCTCCATACGATACCTACCTGGGATTCAGAGGTGAGGACAAACCTTCCAAATCGTGCTATATTTACTGAAAATACAATCATCCCATTGTTAATCCAGACCTTGCCTGTAAGACTCGTGCCTGCAATCAATAAGTAGGCACACCTAGTGATGGGACACTATTTTCCTAGATCCTATCTGGTTCGCGGCCTTGGCAGCACTCTTCCTTCACTTAGGACTTAGGAACGATTCTTTGGCATCTTGTTCAACGCGCATTCGCCTGATGCCCTTTATTTCATCTCTAGTTATTGGACACAACCAAAGTTTAACCCTACTGGCGAGAAGCTGGACCCTATCATCTTTATTATCACCCTTCCCAAAAGGATCTGGAGTTATGTCCCAGACCCTCTTCTAAGGTATGTACTTTGCCAATCCTTACTCTGTGTCATTGTGAGACTGATGCTCAATATCGTTATCGTTATTGTATACAGGTTCCACCTCAACAATATCAATGCAACCATCCACGGATCTGATACTCAGACATACAACACGCAAGGAGGGTTCGAAAGTACCAAATTCGAGGAGGTCCGTATATTTCATCACAATGTGCTTTCCCTGCGATTCGTAGCCGCTGATCCACGTATCAATAGATCTTCGAGTAAGACCTTTATGTCAAGTCTCACACACTTCTTCTTATCACGTTTACTTGTAGGCTTTATTCCAGTGCGCCCGGAAAAGACTACATTACCACCTCGGACACCTTCCGAATGTGGCGTAGCCAGCAACGTTTACTGTGAGCGTCGCTTACCCGTTTCCTGTAGGAATTTTTGTGGATCCACCAATTTCTTACTCCCTTACAGCGACTTCTTTGGACCTATTGCGAATGGCCTTGAGTGGATCGCTCTATGGTACACTGTCTGGCCCGAATCGGGGGTTATCACAAAGGATCAGCTTCGCGCTTCTTACGACGTGAGCTGGAAAATATTCATTATAGTTCAAGCTATAATACTAATTGATACCATTCAGGGCTCGATCTTATACCAGCTGGCCGAACAGCGGACTGGTAGTGGAGAGGTTAAGAAGTCTAAATGAATATTTCGGGCCTTCTCATTTGGATGCACTTAAACGCCAACGCTAATTCCATAAGCGGCGAATGATGTGTAATTAAGAATTGAGTGGGTCTAGTAAAACGGATAAATGCTGAGTATCGAACGATGTAAAGATTGGACTAGTGTATGCGGCAGCAAAATGCTGAATCAATGTCCTCGACGTCCTCGATTAGCTGTGTTCCTTCTGCCCCGTCGATGGAGTATGTTAGGAAGATAATGTCATAGCCATATCGGGATGTTACCCTAAAAATGATTCAAAGGGGCTCAAAGCCTTAAGTATCCACAATCGCCTCTGATAGGGCTTGTTGGAAAACTAAAGGGCACGTGGAGGGTTTAACCAGTAGTGTGGGGGTAGTATGTCCGCCAAGGCAGATGGTTCTAGGGAGCACGATGTGAAGTACATCCAGATTAGTACCATAGAAGGGGTGGTTCAGCAAGCCCACGGATCAGTAACTAGCTAGCTTCGAAGGAAGGAGTTTGCGACAGATGTGTCGCCGCGTCCCTGATCAAGTTATTGGAGTAGGTTGGTCGACGCTTAATTAAACTGTCTCGGTAACGTTTAGCGAGCGGATCACGGCCTCAGAGCGTCCACTGGGCAAATAAGGTTGCTCGCTTATTGGGGATCAAGTTGAGGGTTGATTGATCTTCCCAAGGCTAACGAGTGGCGAGGATGCCCCGAGTGCCGCTTCTACCAGCCCCCCTGGGAATAGTGTGAAGGAGGGATTCGAAGTGGGCTTTTTACTTAGATAGAGTATCACTATCAAGAAGGCAATGCCAGCAGGGAGGAGTGATGTGGCGCGAATTGACGCGCAAAAAGGGGTTCCAGGGAGAGCGGGAGCCTTAACCAGTTAGACTGCGTCGTGTCCGTGAATGGAGGGGACCAGGGGCGGTCTGGTTACATCATTTTTGAGGCGAGTAACACGCCAGAGATCGACACGAGGGACACTGGAGGGCGTGCTAACAGCGAAGTAGACAAGAGACGAGGGGATGGGACCTGGCCCTTGGTATGGTTTATTTCTGTCCTCCAGCTCAGAGAAGCTCAATGTTACAGATGGGCAGTATGCCTCCATCACAGTCCCCTAGAGCGGCAACTGAGGGGGAGAGTGCACAGGCATGGTATCAGGCGAGTAGCAGCGGTTCTCGGTCCATGCAGTCAATCCAATCTGGCTCATGCACTCTGTGCCAGCCATTCGCCAACACGACATTCATACTTTCCCGTGTGGTCCACACCTTGTGCATGAGATCTTCCGCATTCTTTACATTTCCCAACACGTCGCGGCCCTCGATCGCCCTGAAGCGCTCTGCAAACCATTCGCGGTCAGCCTGATTCCGCATCGCAGAGCCGATGACACAGAGTGGCCATACGATGCTACGATCCCCGTCGTTGGTAGGGATGTGCTTGAGGACATGCAGTCCTAAATTTGCGGCTTGCTCGATATCCGCCGCACTTACGACGGGAAGGCTGAGCGCTTCGTGGGCAAGGCGTGAGTATTCGAGGAGAATGGCATGGAGGTGGACGTTCCCTGCCATACAGAATGCATGGGTGACGTCCTTGGTGGAGTGTACATGGCCTGACCATCTCATTACAGTGTCAGGCACGAATACGGGGTCGAAAAGCGGAGAGTAAGGTGTATGGGTGAAGTTGGAGCTCGTAGTAGAAGCTGAGGGCGGGATCGTCGTCTGAACGATGAGTGGGACCACTCGTTGATCATACACAGTAGGAGGAAGATCCAGGCCCACAAACGAGCTAGAAGCTTCAGCTTGGGAGGTAGCTTGGACAGAGACATGAGCGAGGAGATCTTGAGGGATAAAAACTTTCCTGATCTCCAGGGCTTGATGCAGCACTTCGCCGATGGTCAGATTAGGACCTCTCCAGGAACCTCTGAACTGTTCACGAACACGATAAGCAAGCGATGCCGTTTTTGCTAGCGCTAACATCACGCGATTAGCACATCCCATAACACTGGGCATTTGAACGACGCCCTCGGGGGCGAGGATAGATTCAAGTAAATACTTGAGGATAGGGGCCTGACGCTGGGCTAGTGCACCCAAGATATCGTACCACAATACGATACCAACAAAAACCCTTACAATGGGGCCAAAAAATCCTTTTAAGGGAGGAGATTAACGAATCTAAGGGGTGTGTGGGATGAACAGTGTTGCATGCATACCATTTACAATCGAGTCCCAGTTTACAAGAACCCAGTCGCATGCGATCTGAAGCTGTTCCCTCCAGCCCTCCTTGCCACCGAGGAGTAATGAAAAGTCCACGCCTGGGTATAGCATTAGGGAAATATATGGGGAAGCCTCGGACCAGATTGACGCACCAAAGACGGCGCTGACGAAGACACTGACATCAGCAGGCTGGGTCAATAGATAGTTTTGGATATTGTTGGCAACAGCCCGCTGAGACTCCGCCACCTTCGAAGTACGGTGAGTCTGATGAGAAAAACCAGACTCTGCAAGAGCGCATAGGTCTATTGGGCCCAACAGGACCAGATGTTAGTGGACAACCTTGAAGGTGTTCACCAGAGGACGCACTCAAAGCAGTGGAGCCAGCCTGTCGAAGACTGGTAGGATCCCCCCATTTGATGAATTCAACAATGTCATTTGGGTTGAGTTGAGTCTGATAACGATGGGAAATTGGTCGGACAATATTGGCCCAGCTGATGATTGTCCTCAGCAAGGCGGTGGCGGGATCTTTGACTTGAGGGCCAACTTGGGCGGGAGGCGGCAATATTGAGGAGCTAAGGTCATTGATGGGGAGAGCGCTAACCGTCGGCATATCAGTGATTGGAGATATGGCTGAAGGTGGCAGGAGCTGCGAAAGGGTAGGGTGAGTACTATCATCCACCATCGAGTGGTGTTTCACAGTGATAGAAGGCGCATGAAAGGTTGATGGATTGGGGGATTTAATGTCCTCGGGATTGGCAAGTGATTTTGTCGTCGAGCCCCTAATAAAGCCCAGACCCTTATTCATATAGGTGGATTCGTGCTGGCCTCCTCTTGTGGAAGAAACAGAATTGATGTTCTGAGGCGTGATATTTCGATGCTTGGTCAGTCCCGTATATGAAGAGGTGCTGGCTTCGTTACTTGACATTGGACCAAGGCGATTGTTGGAGAAATGATCAAGGTTATAAAGGTGGGCGCAGGTATCAATTGGGAAAGGAGCGTCAAATCCGGTGTTCCGGTAATAATCTTTCAGAGAGAGAATGGCTAGGAACGGAAAGAAAGTTAGGTAGGTGGAAGGTGAGGCATCTGGGTTTGAGAGCTAAAACGTACGCTTAACGAAAGCACCTGTTCCGAGCTCGCTGTGCACCTTGATAGCGCCTTTTAAACTTTCCAAGACGATCTCTTGCTGGGACCGCGCATTAGAATGTTAAGCCTACACCATAACACGTGTTACCAGATCTCGCACGCACTTTTATGAATGCTGGCAGGTCATCGCTACAACCTAAACATTCTACCCGGGCACGTATGCATTCGTCACAAGGGCGCTCGTTTACACCATCTTGATTGGTGCAGGGTTTGCGACAGCCGCTGCATGGTAAGACATGCACACCAGGGCTGATTAGCGCGGGCTTTGGTGACGGTTGAGATCACTCTTACCGACAAGTCAAACAACTATTTTGCTTGGGCGCAGTGTTCGGGAGGCTCTTGCGGCGGGACACCGCATGTCTAGACCCATGAGGATCGTAAGGAGTGAATCGTCGGGGAGCAAGCCGTTCACGGCGTGTTGGTCCAGGTGGGCCGGAAGGGCGTTCTGACATCAGAGGCAGAACACCAAAAGATGCGAAAGCGAGGAGAGTAAATGGAAATGTCGGCGACTATGATGGAGGTAGATTGTCGGCTTGAGAAAGGCACATCTGGAACACGCCTCCTTGGCAGAATTGAAAGCTGCCTATTTCATCCATCCTTTCAAATCACCAATAACCCAAGGGAATCGAGGATAACACCATTGAGGGTAGTACGAGACGTATCTAAAAATCCTCCCTAGTATCGCTTGGGTGGTGTGCATTGACATTTGCTGTTGGATCTAAGGCGGATTTCTGCAGACAACTACAGTAGATAACAGCTTTACAATAGCCATCCTTCCAACCTCCGGTCCCAAGCACCCACAAAAGAACGCTGAATCAATTTCAATCCCTCCTAGAGAGCGCTGTTATACATCTCCCGTAGCCTCTCAACCATAGAGATACTGACTCTCTTGCACTGCTGGCGATTTGGCAATGATGGATGAAATAGGCAGGTTCAGTTTGGTGTATGAATTATATGTCACGCTTGAGCGCATCCATCTCCCCTCCCTCTCCACCCCTATCCTCCTCTCCAAACCTCTTGCACCCTTGATGCCGAGAGATCCCATCTGGTCTCCATCCCGCCCCAGAAGGTCTGCTACTGCTCGAGCGAAACCATACGATCACTCGGCCGATAGTGACAATGACTCTGAGCCTCGCAGCAGTGAGAACCCTCGCAACAGACCACGCAAGCGCGATAGCTGTCTGACATGCCGGTAAGTTCGGTCGCGTCTTTTATGGAAGCGTGCTAAACTAACTAGTATTCGTCTGGTGCCGCCGCCCCTATAGAGGGCGTCGCAAGGGCTGCACCAGCAAGCACGATCCTCACGTCGTGGTTGGTGACCGCCCTTGCGATGAGTGCGTCCGTTTGAGAGTGGAATGCTTAGGTTGGGGCGATCAGCGGCCTCTTTTTATGAAGGTGTGCACCCTCGATCCTGCAACACGTGTTTGGCTGTGCACCGCCCCTCACACTCTGCTCATCCTATTCAGAAGAAAGCCATGTTGGACAAAATGAAGGCTGCCATCAAGGCGCACAACGAGACGCACACCAACGCGTCCTCCAAGCGTATGTTCTTCATGCTATCCTCCCATTCGCATATTTACTAAAAAAACCTGTTTCTTCCCTGGCTTCGTCTTTAATGATAGCTCTTCTGTCTCTGGAAGGTTTCTACCAGGGCACTGCTTTCATCCCTCCCTTCCCGATTGAAACCTGTTCCACCCTTTATGACCGCAATGATTCCTCGTATCTCATCGACCCAACACCTTCAACATCCAGCGATTCCGAGGCCGTTTCGGCACCCCTTCCCGTGAGCAAAAAATGGTTGATGGACCGGGGCTCTACGTCGAAGGATGTATGGAAAACAGTTACAGACCATGAGCCGCTTGATTCACGAGACTTGGACACTTCAATCAATGGGCGCACTTGGTCCGATGGCATCGCTGCCCCCCATATCCCATACCCGCCACGGCTGGAGATGCCTTCGCCAGGGGCGTCTGTCAAGGATGCCCCTTCTGTTGCTGATATTGATGACGTGAGATTGACGGAATCTGGTCCAAATCAAGATACTGTTTCCTTCAAACAGTACACGAGGGCATCCAGAGTTTCTCTGGCTCCGCTCTTCCCTCCCCTTTCCACACAAAAACAATCAATAAGGACGCCACTAACGCTCGATCATGATAACTGGCTCCCTGTCTCACGAGCGCTAGCTGCCATAAGAGAGGGAGATAGCCTACTATCATTGAGCCACCCTACGCATCCACCATCGCCACTCCCGAGCGATCCTCCGGCGCTTCCTGAAGACGCCACCGCAGCCTTACTAGGGATAATCACCAGATGGGCTGATATCGTCCGGCCATTCTCACACCGTTATCAGACCCAGCTGACTCCTAAGGACATCATTGACTTTGTTATAAGGGGAGGGGCAGCCTGCATCGAGCAAGCTACCTTAGGTGCTTTGAGTACGCCATGCCACCAACAAATACTGCCGACCTTGCCTACTCACTACCATTCTTCTCTCGTAGAGCTATGTGTTTTCGCCCGGTCTCGTTTCACTAGCCAACCTAGCCAAGCTTCCGAGGTCATTGGGTCCCAGGCTGCGATCGCCAACGACATCGCGGATTTCCTATCGACTCAGCCTACTGACGCGAGCGTTCTTGTTAGCGCCGTATTTGGTGTGTTACTCTACGGCTAAATCTATCAATCCATGGCATTGACATTGCGTTTAGGGGTAGACTTATCCTTGCTACTCGGCGGAAAGACAGGATGGAAAGAACAACTCAAAATTGCATGTGAATGGGTTCTCGTCAACTGGGACTCAATTGAGAACGGTACGCCTTCTACATTCTTCATTACACACCCAGCTCTTGTTAGGCTGATCACTGCTTCTTTTAGGGTTTTTTGGCCCTACCGCTGCGGCATTTTTGGGAATTGTGGTGTGGTACGATATTCTAGCAGCACTCGCTCAACGTCAAGCTCCCATCCTCAAGCATCTACTCGAAACTATCCTTGCGCCCAAGAGTGTCGTTCAGATGCCGAGGATTATGGGATGTGCGAATCGCGTGATGTTAGCTCTGGGAAAGACGGCGTCATTTGCCTACCGTGTCCGGGAGGAGGTTGGCACTGAAAAGCTGACTGTACGAGAAGTGACGCATCTTGCCCAGGAGCTCAAGCATGTGTTCACCTCTCAGGATTTTCGTGATCTTCCTTCAGTCCCTGCATTTGTCTCCTCAGACGAGCTCTACAGGTTAGACAGCCTTAGTATTGGCTCCTCGGATGTGGCTGGGCCTTCGACTTCCGGCACTTCATCCTTTTCTCCGTCGAGCGACTCTGAGCACATCATTAGCCGCGTTTCTAAATGGTCTGACCACCTTCACTCTGCCAAGGATGTGACGTATGCCTTCAGTATGGCAGGCAACGTGCATCTTCAAGCGATTCTCGTGGAATATTCTCACATTGTCAATCCTTCGGTCTTCCAGCCCCTGACAGGCCTCATGAATCTTGAGCACGTAGCACACTTGGGTGCTGGCGTCCTTAAACGAATTCCTTCAAACGACGCAGACCGTAGCATCGTGTGGCCGCTGTGTGTCATTGGCTCTGTTATGCAGGACCAAGAGCATCGTGCTTGGTTTACGGCACGCTTCCAGGCAATAGAGGGTCGTGAAATGCTCGGTAACGTGAAGGCCGCCGAGGAGCTTATGCATCTAGTGTGGAGCAGGCAAGACCGTACACAGCGGGAGGCATTGAAGTCCGATCAACCTGTGGGGCAGGTCCTTAAACCTAACTGGGTTAACTGCATGGACGGGCAACCGGTGTTGTTAGCTTAGGCCATTCTCTCTGCTTATGTGCCCATGCACCGAGCAGGTGGGTATTGGACTATGCTTGGTTGTATCCATTATTTGATCTTAAACGGGGCCCAGAGCCAACAAGGTTTTCCCCTTTGCTCCAAAACTTGGTGTCGCTCATCTCAGTTTGTTGTCTGTCCACCTCAGTCTTTCCTATTCCCAGTCATACGTCGTAATATGACACCAATCCATGATTTCTATAGGTCTTCCATGTAACTACGTACGAATTTTGGTGGTCTTGTGGGTAGATTATGTATATTTATGAGTGAGCATTGGTCCGAAGTCGAAGAAAGCGTATATAGGGGAGACTTCGAGGAAACGGAATGGATGATAAAGGGAGCAGAGGGGCGGTTACTATGCTATCTCAGGAAAAGCGTAATGTGCCGATAAGAAAAGTCACGAGATCGCTCTCGGTGCCAGACTGTAGCTCATGCTGGTTATTGTCAATTCTGCTTGAGTCGCCTCTACCAAGTTCAATATAGAAAACCTAAGCCTATGAGACCGAGAGACATCAACTCCTCATGGTCTCACCATATGGAAAATTCTAATCCAGCCTACGGAGGGGGTGCATTCGAGCCTTATATTAGTTTGTATCACTAAAGCCTCCCTGCAGCATTTGCAGGGGACATCTGATCTAAGCTTGTAATAAATAAATCAGTGAGAAACAACAAGGCTCTTCGCTACCCCCGAACGTCCGCCCATGGAGCACCTTGTGGTGCATATTCTCGGCCGTAGACTCAAAGACCAGTTTTGCACCTTGGATAGCTCACCAGTTGCATAAACATTGATTGACCTTGATGACGAGATATCGTTCAAATGCCTAGAAAAAGTGCGAGAATGTGCACAACGGACAATCACGCAGCAATATTTTGACAGCAAGCAAATGATGCACCAGGGCATCGTTGAACGATATATTTGAACCCAAGACTGTTCGAGGAGACAAATCTGCAAGGCGTGAACCAAAACCAAGCGAACCCGCAAGAGCTAAGCGTAGGAGGCAGGTTGGGTGCGACTAGATGAATCGAAAGAGATGGAGTGATGGGTGGAATGGGGAGTGAGATCGGAGTTGAGATTTAGCGCGGAGGGAGTGCGAGTGGGAGGCGCGAGGGTAGTAGTGGTACACTAACATCGTCTCGTGCAAGATAGCAACGGAAGACGAATAATTGGGGTTTGGATGAGAATTATCTGAGAAAAGGGAGGATAAAAAGGAATATGCTGAGGACTAGCTCTAGCTCTGATGATCAGGTTGAGCACATACTGGTTCGTTTCACGATGACGATGACCTGACTGCAGATAGAATAATATTATGTACAAACCATAACGCCCACTGGGGGCGCAATATGGTGATTGACCCGGAGGATGCCATGATGAACGAGCTAGAAGTGATTCTCCCCAGACACATGGGGATCCTGACGGGTATGGAGACAGAAACGTGTTGGTACAATAAGAAAGAGATAAGCGGCATCCTGGAGGAACATCGCCATTTCGAGTCAGAAGTTCATTCTCCAAGTTGAGGAAGTTGGACAAGGAAAAGAAACGTTACCGTGCAATCATCCAAGCTGGGCCACGAACGTATCCATCATCGCATTTCGACGGGGCTAGGGAGCGCCGCGTTGATCTGGAAGTTTGGTTCGAAGAAAGCATCGAGTGACAGGCTTTCATCGGACGCAAGTAAGAAATAGGTGGCGGGAGATCCTGCGAGCGAGGACAGTAGAGCAGGTCAGTGGACAACCAGCCAATACAACTCGCTGCAGGGTGGCAAGATGACAAAAGGACATCGTCGGGACGAACGATACCGTTTCTTCTCGTCAAAAAAGAAACAATTTGAACCGCGCACCAATGACGATCAAGGCGTCGCCCATAGAGAAAAATCAAGGACGAGCCACCTTTATGGCGAACTACGTCCCAGTCAATGGGCTGCTGTCGAAATGGAAAAGGGAAAAGGAAGATATATGGTGGTGGGGATATGGGGATGTGTGCTCCAAGGTACGAAAGACGATAATTAAGGATGCCAAAAGGTGAACTAGCGTAGCGAGAGCGAATAACAAAACGAATTAGAGGTACATGCAGCTCAGGACGCTGGGAAGGGAACGAAAATCCCGCCCAGTACCCATTCACTGTCCGTGATACCTAGTGGATACAATAAATTAGTTAGTGGCAGACAGGGCAAACCAGGCAGGTCGTCGAGAGGGCCATCGTCGTCAGTACGAAACCAAAGAATGTGAGGGATGCTGATAGTTGGAGAAGATGATATGATGTTGATGTGTCGAAGCACCATCGTGCACGAGAGGCATCGTAATTTCCTTCGGAGATCAGACCAGTTCAGCGTATTGAGGGGTGGACAGGAAGAACGCTCTAAAGCGCCTCCTTCCTCCTCGATCCAGCAAGCAACCAAGCCAGCAGACGAAACGTCAGGCCAACAAGAGCGGTCGTCCATCCATGCAGTCAATCCAGTCAGGCTCGTCCACCCTCCCGACCGGTTGACCAGACTTGAGCGCATCCCTTTGCGCACGATCCTGCCTGCTCCACACCGAATGCATGAGCGACTCAGCGTTGAGCACGTTTCCCAGTAGCTCACGACCCTCAATCGCTGCAAAGCGATCCGCAAACCACGCGCGATCCGTATGATCTTGCACCACAGAGCCGATGACGCAGAGTGGCCACACGATGCTGCGATCCGCATCGTTTGCGGGGATGCACTTGAGGACGCGCGCGGCCCAGTCAGCAGCATGCTCGAGGTTCATCACGCTGGCTAGGGGCTGGTAGGGCGGCGTGTCGACGATGTGGGAGTACTCGAGGAGAATAGCCTGGAGGTGCACGTTGCCTGCCATGCAAAACGCATGTGTCACATTTTTGGTGGAGTGCACGTGGGCAGACCACCTGGGAATGGGATCAGGGATGTGCATCGGGTCAAACAGTGGAGAGTGGGCTGCATCGGAGAACTCGGAAAACGTGGTGGACGCTGATGGAGGGAACAAGCTGGAGGGGATCATGGGAGGAGTGTCCTGTTCATAGGCAGCACCAGGATGGGAGGCGTTAGCGAATGAGTCTGTCGGGGAGCTTGAGGAGGGGACCCCATGGAATGCAGCAGGGACAGGGAGATCGGGAGGAGTGAACACGTTCTTGATCTCCTGTGCAAGCACCATAACCTGCCTGACGGGGAGCTGCGACCCTGACACGCGAACGCGATCAGCAAGCTTGGCCGTCTTAGCCAGCGCCAACATCACATGGTTCTCACACCCCATGACGGCCGGCATCTGGACAGGGCTGTTAGAAGCGAGGATCCGCCCAAGCAGCTTCTCAAGGGTAGGATATTGACGCTGGGCCAGGGCTCCCAGAATGTCGTACCACACCACGATGCCGACAAGCGCCACGGCAGAGGGGCCGAATGATCCTAAAATGGGATCGGAGAGTCGATCAATCAGTTGGGCATGACCGCGAGATAAGAGGAAATATATAAAAATCCGTGGCGATGCGTACCGTTTGCAACCGAATCCCAGTGGATGAAAATCCACTTGCAAGCAATGTCGAGCTGTCCCCTCCACCCTGCTTTTCCACCAAGGAGCAACGAGAAGTCCACACCTGGGGTTACTGTACCATTAACACCTTGCAACATTGACCCAGTGGTCGACGGTAACGCACCAAGCACGGCACTGACGAAGACACTAGCGTCAGCAGGCCGAGTCGAGAGGAAGTCCTGGATGTGCTTGGTCACGCCGTCCTGATACCCAATGACATCTTGCACAGCCTCGAGAGGTAGATTCTGGAAGCGAGAGTATGCAAGGGTGCACAAGTCTATGACACGATAATGAGTTGCCGTGTCAGGAGGCAAGACCCCAAAGAAACTGTGAATCATAGGTGAAAAAGGCTGCGTACTAGAAGCACTATATGCGGCCTGCAGCACACAGCTGTCTCCTCCCCCTCTCACAAAGTTGGCAATGTCGCGAGGGTTGAGTTGGGTCTGATGACGATGGGAGAATGGGCTGACGACATCGTCCCAGACCTCGAGAACCTGCGAAAACGCCGTGGTGGGATCGGTAGTAGCTTCAGCTTGGACTGGGGGATCATTTGGTGGAGTCGGCTGTGGCAGTGCTGGCACCGGTGGAGGATAAGCAGGATGGTTCTGGACAAACGACGCATTGGGAACGGTCAGTGAGGCTTGCATTTGGACCTGTGGGATGAACGGCCGGAAAGAGAACTGATTGTCTTGGTCATAAATGACGCTACTGGGTGGCTGGATGGTTGACGAGTGCTGATCTTCGAAGGACATGGAAGTGCTACGGAAAGCAGCTGGTGCCTGGGCGATTGATAACGACTTGCTGTAGTAACCGAGCATCTCGGAGGTGACGGAGAGGGATCCCTTGAGGTTCTCGGCATCGAAGGTGGGGAGGGGAGCAGCATGCGCGACTCCGACCTGCACGTCTGTCCCCCAGTACTGTGAGCCTAGATCCTCGACGTAGATTTCAGGACCGAAGTTGTGAGTGCGCGACGTCGAGATGTCTAAGGCGCCGTTGATGGGGGTGAAGGGAAGCGCGCCAATACTATCCTCCAAAGAACGAACTGAATCGCTGGAGGTGGAGCCGGAACCGGAAGGGACGCTCGCGTTGGTGATAGCTGGGCTCACCAGCGGGTTCACAGATGGCGAAGGGCTTGCCTCGACATCGTCCTGAATCTGGATGAGATGGGGCTCGTTGATGGAGAGAAGCAAGTTACGATCGTAAAGGTCAGCGTGGGTCTCAACAGGGAAGGGAGGGATGAAACTAGTATTTTTGTAGAACTCCCGCAGGGACAGAAGTGCTAAGAACAGGGATGGGAGGAGGGGTTGGGAATGAAAAGCAGCGCAGGGTCAGGGTTCTGCAACTTGGAGCATATTGCAGACGGCGTACGCTTGGAGGCGGTATTCGTGTGAACCTCGTTGTGCACCTTGATGGCAGCCTTCATCGCATCAAGCAAGGATTTCTGGCGGGCAAAACGCGGCAGGATGTGAGATGCGGTGCAGAAACACGTGTTGCAAGATCGAACCTTCATGAATGCAGGCCGCTGGTCACACCAACCTAGACACTCCACCCTGAGCCGGACACACTCGGCACATGGACGATCGACAGGCGTTGAACCATGAGGATCATTTTTGTCGGTACAGCCTTTACGTCGTCCACTATACCCCGCACCGCACCGCAACAACGAGTCAGTTTAGCGCGCATGCATAGGCAGACGATATAGAATTTACTCACCGACATGTGAGACAGCTATCGCGCTTGCGGGGTCTGTTGCGAGGGTTCTCTGCATGATGACTCTCGGAATCATCGCCACTATCGATATGATCGTATGGCTTTGCTCGAACGGCAGCAGACCTTTTGGGGCGGGATAGAGACCAGGTGGTATCTTTCGGCATCAAAAGCACAAGAGATTTGGAGGGGAGGTCAAGTGAGAGGAGAGAGGGGGGGACGGTGGGGGGAAGAGGGAGTTCGTTAAGGTGAGGCCACTCAAGCTGCTTCAACTATATGTATGCATGAAAGTAAACTCGTGTTCACAGAGGACCATAAGCTAAATTATCTTGTCGATCGCCGCTGGTTCACAAGGTGCTTCGGATGATTCGCTAATCTCTTATCATGAGGGTATTAGTGCCTAGCAGCGGCAGTTTCCGGCAGCGTTTCAAGATTGTTGCATTTTGTGGCTGTTTTTACGAGCAGAGAACGAGGCCAGTTGAAATGCATACACAGAAACAAACAGTCCATGCACATGCCAATTGAAACCAACATCATGGGTTTCCCACGATCAGCTACCCACCAATCCTTCTTATTCGACACGCATAATTGTTCCACCGCCTAACTCTTACGTCTGATATCGAGTCTCGACGACGAAATGGATGCCGACTCCGCGAATTGAAGAGCTTCCCGACATTTACGTTTCGGTGCACATTGCTCAGGACCACAGATTGTCCTAAATGGAAACTGATTTGATCGCAATGATCCATTTATATGGACTCAGACAACCTTTGTGGGGCTGGTAATGATTGTCCTCAAGATCGTCCCTTTGGTGACGGGCAGCTCAATGCCATCCCAAAACCTCATTAGAGACCATGAGGTGGAGGTACCGAGCCGCCGGGACATGTCGCAGGTCCTTAACCCAGAAACCTGCTCGCCTCGTTTTTTATATTGTTCCAATCCGATATTTCGAAAACTCGTATGCCTCCATCAATGCATATGGCATTTGGCTAAATGAACTGGCTTCTCTACATTCATCCCAACTGTTCGTGGTCGTCCGTAACCCGGAAGGAAATGGTGGACACGCCACTCTCAAGCGCCCATTGTGAATACGATGGATTCCTCGGCTTGATCTCCCCGTTTTTCATCACTGATCGCTGCCTGCTGACCAGCAGGCTCGCGAAGAGAAAGGCGGCCACGATGCGTCACGGGAGTTCAGTGGCCTTGAACTGATATGGCTGTGTTCGCAATAAAGATGATCGGCGCTCAATACACCGCCCATCTGCCGGAAAAGATAAAGGGAAACACACCGGTGCCTCGAGGCTACGATCTCGGGCTCCGGGATCGAAACCCGAGGAGCGAGGAGCGAGCGAGGTACGGCCCTCTCCGTCCATGTGAACTCGCATTGTGAATCGCCAAACTGCAGCCTTTTTAGGTTGTCTTCTAATCGCCGAAAGAAAAAGGGTCTGTTGGGTGATCATAGGGATCTTCTACTGTCGCCGCGCTGTCAAGTCTTTTTGTCCAGCATGTGGTTTTGCCAGCACACCCCACATACCCACAACGAAAGAGTCCGATCATCTCGGGCAATGCTTCTGCTTTCCCCGTACTATTTGAAAAATAGCTCGGCTCGGGGATGTCTTTCTCTTGTCCGCTCTATTGACACGCAGCAGAAGAAGGTGGGGGTGAGCAGGTCCAACTAACACCGCAGCTGGAGCAAGGAGCAGCCTGATATGGCGTATATTTTGCCACGGCGCGCTCCAGGAGAATCTGTCGCTCCCTCCAGACCCCGGCTCGGGTCGACGGCCCCATAGGCCTCGCCATCAAAGTAACAAAATCTTAAATTTCGTCTACAATTTGCAAGGGTGTGACTGTGACATCACAGGGCGTATCATCAGATTCCCGCGCGGTAGTCAGAGATGGAGCAAAATAGTCATTTTCTGGAAGATCGACAGGGTCTATTCAACATTTCAATATCTTTCTACTTTGAACACCAAGTTTCCTTGTTACAAAGCCTTCTCATCTCTGCACTTTGGGTTTCTAAGAGACCTTCTGCCTAATCAATTAACGGATAGAAGCATCCGTCATTTTGAAATTCTGCGACGTCTCATCAAGATAGGTGACGACAGTTGGGGAGGGTCCGAGTAAGATTCGCCAGACGATGAGGCGATTGATACTTTTCATTGGACCGTGAAACGGGATCCGTAGCACGACACACGCGACTTGATGGCAACAGCTCGGGCTATTCTCCTGCCAGTGACGATCCAGATTAGGGCAATCGATCAATTGGACCCGTGAAGCATCCCAAAGAAGAAAGATTGAGCTCACGAAGATGGCAAGCCCGAATATCCAAAACTACACCGCCGCCAGCTCCCAGTATCGTCATTACGTTAAAGCGTTAACAGTAGTCGGTATCGGCTATGGCAATGCGAATCACTTTGCGCAATAATATCGGAGGTGTAAAAGCCAGTGGAGGGAATCACCGAATGCATCTCAGGAGAAATGTCGAAACGGGCCTCCACCTTGGCTTGGTGCGGCTTCGAATCCTGTACTCGAGTACAACGCAATCCCCGTCCGCGGCATGAGAGGAAACCCGCGTTCTCCGACGATTTCTGAAGCTCCTTCACACCGCCTCGTCGACACCCTGCCCGCTTGGCCGCATCCGCATCAACATCTCGCCGACCCTTCGAGCGACGAACACCGCCTCGACCTCGACACGCGATCCCAGGAGCAAGATTCGCCAATATCTCACGGGATCTGGGCGATCCGACGTTTCTCGCAATTGAACTATCAAGAGAAGAATAAGGATGTGCTGCATTCAGCGAGCAACTGACCAAACTCATTAAAGGTCCCCCCCATTCATTTCATCTACTGGCGATGATGGTCTAGATCTAGACTCTATCATCCAAGCTAAGATTCTGCAGGGTTTTTCCATAAAAGCCCCTCCACTTCACAGCCCATATAGCGAGGATCTTATGACCCCCCAACGCAGCGGAATATGAAGTTGGGGTTGATTTCACATCATAAAATGAAGACTCCTCGATCATAAGCAAAAGAAAATTAGGTACGCATATTCGCAAGATGGTCGCATTCACACCAAAAGAACCCTTGGGTCTGTCCTTCGCGAACATGCCGCAGTCGGGTGAGGGCCTATAGAGCACTGCCTAATCAGCCAACTCCATAGCCGTGTAACCATTGAACACATCTCAAAATTCAACATCTATCTACAGGCGTCATCGTCGCACACGACGGAAACATTTGTTATGAGACTGAGGCGAGTCTATGAACCCCATGGATTCACCTCTAACAGGCACGGTCAGTGAAATCAAAGCCAAAGAGGAAGGACGGTTCCAACTGCAAGGATAGACTTCTGAAGTCCGAAAAAAAGCTCAATTTATTCCTCCTGTGTCCACATACGTGTCTGATACGTCCCTGTTGATAATTAAGCTTTTTTCATATTGGAACGACCAGGAAGAGTCGAGAGGATCTAACATCTCATAACTGATGGCATTTGTCAAGGAAGAATGTACCTGCCGGTCTCTTCTCTTTAGAATCCCTTTCTGAGGTCAGGTCAAGCCGTCGATCAGGTCACAAGACCTCCCGAGAAACAATAGGGCTGGAGGAGCCGCCATGGAGCGGCGAGCCTACTGGAGCTAGAATCCTCCGGCTATTGTTCGATGTATTGTCTCTATCCGGCGTCTTAAGGGTCTTCGGACCATCCAAAACGCGCATGACATCCGATTGTTGAGGATGGTGCAGAGAGCGGCTTTGCTATGTTCGGACACCCGGGTATGATGGTCTGCGGAAAATATCAACTCTCATTCTGGTGCCCGTCGTGTGGACACAGTGTGCTTGTCGGCGGTGCACACCCGTTTCCTTATTGATTTTTGCTCGTGGGGGCAGGTCAGAGGACCATGAGCATCGCCCATGGAAGCCTAACCACATTGCCCGCCAATTCAATTGTTGGCTCTGAAGTGGCACCGCCACTGATACGGGTGGACCACAGCCCCTTGCGACCACAAAATGCAACGGGATGCACCAACGCACGGCTACCTCGAGGCTACCCTTGGTCATCGCGGATCATCCCTAGCTTATTTGTGAAATATGCACGTCGACCTGGGCTTATCCGTATCGTAGGGCCTCTAGACCGAGCAAGCGGGGTCATCCGGGGCAGCGTTGACTGTAAGGGGATTTTTTGACATCATGGCGGACTAATGAAGCAGGGTGCAGTAGTCAGGGAAAGAAGTAGAAAAAAAAAACGTGCTGTTGCCTTCTGTCACGGAGTCAGCAATCGGTGGGACCTCTCACTGCGATGAGATGTGAGCACATTTACCCATCGCCAGGATCACAAGACTCTTAGCCGCTCACAAGCGGGTACCAATCGACTACCTCGTGCACGTGATTTATACTCTCGGCGTCGGTAGAGCGTGATACCAAGAGCTCAGCTTCGCATCTTGTGCAACTCATCAATTGCCTTACCATTGACCGAGGTTCAATGGTAAGATATCATTCAAAATCCCCTAAAAATTAGCTGAACATGTGAAGTCCACAATCACACAGTTTTTATAACAATATGCAGACGCCCAGGGGGACTGCACCATTCAACGATTCATTTTTTTTGGATCCAAGATTATCCGAGGAGACAAAACTGCATCTCGTGAACCAGAGCACAAGCGAAACCGCAGGGGCCAAGCAAACGAGGCAGGCTTGGTACGAGTAAAAACAAACAGAAAGATGAACGGATGTGAGTTGGGGGTAGCACACTAACATTGTCCCGTGAAATCAACGGGACGAATGATCTGGGGTTTGAAGGAGTGTTCTCTGAAACAGAAAAGAGAGGAAAAGATATTGTAGTTGGGATCAGCTCGTACGGTGAAATAGAGTACGTACTGGGTTCGTTGATGACGACGATGGCCTGACGACTGATGAGATAACATACGGTTTACAAGCCATTACACACTCAAGGGACACGGCAACATGCCCGTGGACCCAGAGGGCGGTATAGCTAAGAGACTAGCGGTATCCTTGAGAAACAGACAGTTGTGGGGTATGGGTAGCGGCGATGGTACACTGGTGGTACAATAGAAAAAAATAAGGGGATCCTATAACAATGTCCAGGTAAATGAGGTCTTTGCCGTGGAAGATGGGGGAAAAGAGAAGACACGTTACCGTCCAAATCGTCTGAGCAAGACCACAAACGTATCCGTCATAGTGTCATTTCGATGGGACAAGGGTGCAAGGGCGAATTGCCCTGTCGGCTGTGGGACGCGGCTCGAGGACGGCCGCGGGCGTCGATGATGTGCAAGTGAGAGAGAGGGGACTCTGTGGGCAACAATAGAGGTGTAGATCAGCTGATAGCCAACCAATCCAGCCCACAGCTAGCAAGCAACAAAGGGAAACCGTCTGAACAAACGGCGTGATTTATCACTCGCCAAAAAGTCGAAAAAAGAAAGATTCTCAAAACGTGCACGACTGACGAACAAGGGGTCGTCCACAGCGAGAGATCAAGAGCGAGCATTCCGTAATGATTAGCTACGCTCCAGTCAAGGGGCTGTCATCGAAATGAAAAGGGAGATGGAAAATACGAATGCGGGCTCAAAGCCGAGAAGGAAGGATGCCAAATAAACGGGGCCGTTACGGCGAAAGCGAATGATAGCGATATGAAGTAGTACGCAGAATTAGACTCATGGGAAGGGAACGAAAATCCCGCCCTGAACCTTCTTGACTGTCCGTGGGTAATCTACCTAGATGATACAATAATAATGTTAGTGGTAAGCAAGCAAGCAAAGCGAGTAGGTCGTCGAAAGAGCTGTCGTCGTGAGTAACGAAACCAAAGAGCGTGGGTGTTCGGAGAGTGGGGATTGACAATATCGTGCTGATGTGTCGAAGCATCGTCGTCCTTGACGCGCGTCCTTTTTTTCCTTTGAAGATCAGACCAGTTTATCCTATTGAGGGGTAAGCAGGGAAAGCGCTCCACAACGCTTCCTTTCCTCGATCCAGCAAGCATGCAAGCACGCAGGCAGTGGGCCGTCACGCCAGTAGGAGGGGGCACTTGCCCATGCAGTCGATCCAATCGGACTCATCGACCCTGCGCAGCGGCCGACCCTCCACCATAGCGATGCGCTTCATGGAATCTTGCGCCTTCCACACTGAGTGCATCAGGTTCTCCGCGTTGTACACATTGCCCAGCAGCTCGCGACCCTCGATTGCCCTAAAGCGCCCCGCAAACCACGCACGGTCCGCCTCGTCTTGCACCGCAGAGCCGATGACGCAGAGCGGCCACACGATGCTGCGATCCGCATCGTTTGGGGGGATGCACTTGAGAACGCGCGCAGCCCAGTCCGCAGCGTGCTCGAGGTTCATCACGCTGGCCAGGGGTTGGTAGGGCGGCGTGTCGACTTTATGAGAGTACTCGAGGAGGATGGCCTGGAGGTGCACGTTTCCCGCCATGCAGAACGCATGTGTCACATCTTTAGTGGAATGCCGATCGGCAGACCACCTGGGAATGGGTTCAAGCATGTGCATAAGACCAAAGAGCGGGGAGAGGGTCTCGTTGGAGAACTCTGAAAACGTGGTGGATGTCGACGAAGGGTCCGTGGGGCTCATGGGAGGAGTGTCCTGCTCATGAAGAGCGCCAGCAAGTGGACCGCGCGCAAATGGGCCTGAAGGAACGCCTGACGAAGGACCTCCAGGGAGCGGAGCGGGAACAGGAAGATCGGGAGGTGTGAGCACGTTCTTGATCTCCTGCGCATGCAGCATAACCTTTCTGACGGGGAGCTGCGAGCCTGACATGCGAACGCGATCAGCGAGCGTGGCTGTCTTGGCCAACGCCAGCATCACAGGATTCGAGCATCCCATGACGACCGGCATCTGGACAGGGCTGTTGGGAGCCAGGATCCGCCCAAGCAAATTCTCAAGGACAGGAGACTGACGCTGGCCAAGTGCTCCCAAGATGTCGTACCACACCACGATGCCGACAAGCGCCACGGCGGTAGGACCGAGCGAACCTAAAATGGGATCGGAGACATGATCAATCAATCAACCAAGGCCGCTCGACTATCATGAATCGAACGGAAACGGTAACAATACGTACCATTTGCAACCGAGTTCCAGTTAACGAGAACCCATTGGCAAGCGATATCGAGCTGTTCCTTCCACCCTGCCTTTCCGCCGAGGAGTAACGAGAAGTCTACACCTGAAGATACTGTACCATTAGCGCCGTGCGGGGTTCGGCCAGGGGATGGTGGTGACGCACCAAACACAGCGCTGACGAGGACACTAGCGTCAGCGGGCCGAGCCTCAAGGAAGCCTCGGATGTGGTTGGCGATGCCGACTTGATACCCAATCACGTCTTGCACAGCCTCAATAGGCTGATTCAGGAAGCGCGAGTTGGCAAGGGCACACAAGTCTGTGAGGACGTAGGTCGGATGTTAGCAGGTGAATACCCAAGGATAAGGCCGGTGTTGGGTCAAAGACGTTGCGTACTTGAAGCACTATATGAGGCCTGCAACATGCAGTTGTCTCCTCCCCCTCTCACAAAATTAGCAATGTCGAGAGGGTCGAGCTCGGTCTGGTAACGATGGGAAAATGGGCGGACGACACCGTTCCAGCCGGCGAGAACCTGCGAAAAGGCCGTAATGGGATTGGTAGTAGCTTCAGCTTGGACTGGAAGATCATTCGGCGGAGGGGTCGGCGGTGGCATTGCTGGCATCGGTGGAGCATAAGGAGCAGGGTACTGGACAAATGACATATCGGGAATGGTCAGTTGCGCTTGCATTGGGGGGAACTGCTGGAAAAAGAATTGATTCTCCTGGTCATGAACTGCGCCGAAGGGCGGTTGGGCGGTTGTCGGTAGGTGATCTTCGAAGGATAGGGAAGCGCTATTGATAATGGCCGGCACATTAGCGGTTGAAAGCGAATCGTAATAGGGACCTAAGAACGCAGAGGTGCCCGATCCCTTGGTGCTGTCGGTACGGGCCGGGGGAGCCAGAGGAGCGGCCGCGACCTGCACGTCCATCCCCGAGAAGAGTAAAGCGGGGACCCCGATGGGAGCCTCAGCATCAAACTCGCGAGCGCGCAGTGGAGGAGAGGGGAAGGTGAACGAGGAAAAGTCCAGTGGCGCTGAGACATCGTTCACCGCGGCCGAGGCTCCACATGTGGTTTCCTCGGAGGAATGAACAGAGGAGGTGACAGGGGCAGCGCGCGCGTGAGTGATAACTGGGCTCTCCACCGACTCCGTGGATGGGGAAGGGCTTGACTCAATGTCAGGGATCTGAACGAGGTTGTTCATGTTAATGGAGAGGACAGCATCGCGATCGTAATAGGTAGCGTGAGTTTCGACAGGAAAAGGAGGAACGAAACCTGAGTTTTGATAAAAGTCTCGCAGAGACAGAAGGGCTAAGAGTGCAGGGTGAAGGTATCGAGGGCAAGGGGGAGTGGGGAGGGGGGTGGAGGGTGAGTCATGCGCGAAGCGAAGAACAATGGAGGAGACGTACGTTTGGAGGACGCGTTGGTGTGCGTCTCGTTGTGCGCCTTGATGGCAGCCTTCATTTTGTCTAACATGGGTTTCTTCTGAATAGGATGAGTAGAATGTGAGGGGTGGTGCACAGCCAAACACGTGTTGCAGGATCGAGGGTGCACACCTTCATGAAAGCAGGCCGCTGATCACCCCAACCTAAGCATTCCACTCTCAAACGGACGCACTCATCGCAAGGGCGGTCACCAAGCACGGCGTGAGGATCGTGCTTGTTAGTACAGCCCTTACGACGCCCTCTGTTGGCGCACGATCGCACCACACGAATACCAGTCAGTTTAGCGCGCTTCCGTACCAGACGCGATCGAACTCACCTGCAGGTCAGACAGCTATCGCGCTTACGCGGTCTGTTGCGAGGGTTCTCACTGCTGCGAGGCTCAGAGTCATTGTCACTATCGGACGAGTGATCGTATGGCTTGGCGGGGGCTCGAGCAGCAGTTCTTTTAGCGCGGCGTGGAGTGTAGGTGGGGTCTTTTGCCATCAGGGGCACAACGAGTGATGAAGAGGGGAGGGGAGGGGGAAAGAGAGAGGAAGGGGGGCGAGAGTGAGGGGAGGAAAAGCGTTATAGCTCGAGTGTCCCGAGTTTGGAGGTATATGAATAACTCATGTTGACAGGCCAAAAAAGCTGGTTATGTTGTCAATCGCGGCCAGTTCACAGTACATCGAGTTAGTCGCGAATCTTATCACCATTCGGTTACGAGTGTCCAGAAGCGGCGTTTCCCACAGTATTTTTCGAGATTGTTGTATTTTTGCGCGGTTTTTACCGCCACAGAGGAGTTGGGCTCACAGAAAAGAGATGAAATGCATACACAGGGACAAACAAGCTAATTAAACCCTATCTATCTAACCTTCCCACGAGCCCCTATAGCTAGCCCCCGACTACTGATATTTCTACCTGCAAAACTTATTCCACTAGCCACTTCTTATGTCTGATACCGAGCTTCGACGAGGAGGCGGAGGTTATTTCCTCGAGATCGAAGATCTTCTGAACGTTTACATCTTGAGCCACGCAGAGTGGAGCGCCACAACTGTTTGCAAAAGGAAAGTGGTCAATCGCAAAATGTCTGACTGTATTCTAGATCGAGACGGCCTTTATGAACCTCGTAATGATCGTTGCCAAGATCAACGTCACGGCGGCGGCTTAATCGATGCCATCCTAGAGTGCTGCATCAGAGACCGCGAGAACGGAGGTACCGCGAGCAGCCGCCGGATAGCGTAGAACGTCCTAGACTTGGAGCGTTGCTTGCTATATTGCGTGTGTCCGGTGTCTGAGGAATTCGCTTCCCTCCATTTATCCGCGTGAAAGTTCGCTTGATAACTCGGCTTCTATACATTCAACGTCACTATTCGCGGATGCGCAAGATGTGGAAAAAGACATGTTGTTTTTCTAGCGCCCATGGGGGATCGACGTATCCCTCGGCCTGAACTCCCCGTTTTTCAACACTCATCCTTGCCCTGCTGACCATGAGCATTGCGAACAGAAGGCGGCCACGTTGCGCAGCGTGTAATTCAATGGCTCTGAACACCATGACCAACCGTAATAATTCGGGCCGTGTCAACGAACAAAAATGCAGATGATCGCCCTCAATACACAGCTCATCTACCAAAAGCAAACGGAAGACACCGGGCCCATCGAGGCTGGGCCTCGGCCTCGAAATCCGAAGTGCCTCGCCAGGCACGACGTTTTCCATTAGATTGATCTCGCGCCGTAAATCTTTTGCGCCCTTTTGTTTCGTGTGCCTGAGGATCCAAGAAAAGGGTTGTCTCAATGAGCATGGAAATACCGCTATTCCCGCTTTGAAGGGTCGATAGACTTCCTACTCCAAAATATGTTATACCTTCTCTGGCTCAACACCGCATGTACCCACCCACCACGAGAGAGCTCGACCTTATCGGACAATGGTTCTGCTTTTCTATAGAATTCTGAACGACAAATCGGTTCGGAGGTGACCACCTGGGCCGTGTCCGCTTTATCTTGGCGCAGCAGCAGAAAGACGAGGTGTCAGCAGATGCAAGTGATCGCGCAGTTGGAGCAGCTGGCAACCTGATAGGCATGTATTTCATCCCTGCGCGCTCCATGCGAATCTGTCGCTCTCCCCCAGACCACGGTACGCCCCGGGGTCCCAGGGGGTCTTTCCCGCTTGGGCATAAACGAAGCAAAAACGCCATTCTCGTCAGCTTGCGAGCCGGAACGGGCCATTGTGACGATGGTGGACAAATCATCGGCGATCCGCACGTATTCCCAGACTTTGCGGACCAGCCATTTTTGGACGATCGACAGGGTCCATTCGTTGGATCTGCTTGCTGCCTCAGCCACCAAGCCGTTTCGCTACAAAATTCTTCAATATGTGCTCATTTGGACGTGGGGTCGATCGAGAAGATCTTCTACCAATTGAATTTTGCTTTCTAAGCGCGCGGATCGAATCATCCGACAATGAGAAAAGTATGACGCAGCCTCTCATAAAGAGGTGTAGCACGGTCCCGAGCATCATTTGCAAGAGTCTCCCTCCTCGATGAGGCAACTGGTGTTTTGTTGTGAGGTCATGAAACAAGATGAGGCGCACAATGCTCGCACCCCTGATGGCAACAGCTCGGGTCCCCGCAAACAATGATAGCAGGCCTCTTGCTATACGTTATCTTACTAGGGACTTGCCTAATCAGAGGGGAGTTGATAAGACGGCAGAAGCGCGTCAAATAAAAACGACTGAGTTTGTGAAGCAGTGAGTCTAAGCACTGACAAATGCACTAACACCAGCTTCCAATATCGTCATTGCGCTGAAATGATAAAGGAACCCAGTATCAGTCACTGCAATGCTGCTCACTTTCCGCACCGGAAGTACGGCGGGGAGCGGAGAGGATTGGCGAAGCCTCTCAGGAGACATATCAAAACGGCGCGCCGCCTTGCGATTCTATTCTCGGGTTCGACCTCTCATTTCCCCATCCGCGGGACAGCAACGAATCCGCGTTTTCCGACGATTCCTGAAGCTCCCACCCACTGCCTCCCCAACGCCATGCCCGCATATCCGCATATGCGGCAACATCTCGACGACCCTGCGAGCGACGAGCAAGCACCGCGTCGGCTTCGAATCCGGGTGCCGGCACACGATTCACCAGTGGACGATCCGATATTTCGCGTCATTGCCAGTTGCCCCTGAGAGGGAGGATAGACGGTATCAAAATGACAACTGAACAACCCAATCAAGATCTCATTGATTAAGACTTCCGATCATGTTCTAGACCCAGATCTTATTCTTCATCCTCTAATCCTCAACAAGTCTTGAAAAATCCTCCTTCGATTCGCATTTCGGCGGGAACTAGCAAAAGGATCATTATTACCCAGATGGCGTCCAAGTTCCCGCCAGGGATAAGAAGAAGGCTCTACCATCACAAATCGGCAAAAGGGAATTGGGTGCACAAGCTCACCAAAGGGATCACATTCATATCAAATAACCCTCAGACGCGCTTTTGGTGACCATGCTGTATTCGGACGTGAGTGTACGACAACCCCCACAGGCGGACGTCATGGCCCTATGAACCCGCTTTCAAACGGAAACGGAGCATGATGGCGGATCTGACAAGGAGCACGAAATTCTGATCTAGCAAATTTTAGCAGTCATGATAACGCGCTTGAGCAGTAGTGAAATTTGTTCAGGGGAAATGCTTGTAGAAGGCGACATAGAATCGAAGTTCTGCTACCAATAGGCGTCCTGTGTGGCCCAACCGAATCCAGAGTGAACCATCAGCAACAGTTATCAATGGCTTGTAGCGCACAAAGTGTGCGCCCTCTCCCTCCCAAACCATGTAACACGCCTGCTTCGTTAGTCTTAAGATTGTCATGAAGCGGCCAGTTTCGCATAGTAGAGCGCGCAAGACCCGCGTGATATCGCGTTGACAGCGCGTTCCAACAGGGTTACTACGATGTATCTCGCCCCTCTCAAATGCGCAAGCGGGTTGGCCACCTATCGCATTTCGTATCGTATCGTTTTTCCTGGATGCATTGCAACTGGGATTGTCCGCCAAGGCATGATGTCCCCGACGAGGGTTCGATTCTTCGTGTGGGACTTCGGTTTTTACGTCTTATGCCCAGTGGAACTACCCAGGAGGCCCAGTAAAGGATATTGGATCAGCGGATTTGAATTATATATATAGTGACAAAGGTCCCTGCCAAGCCTTTTTTTTAGTGAATCTCTCTTGGACCACTCGAGCACAGAAAACAACAGGACAGGGAAGAGCCATCTGGGAGCGTCCATGGTGGGCCCAGACTCCCCTTGCTTCTGTTGGCCATGTTGTCTTTTAGCATATTGAAGCTCTGTCTTCGTTTTACATGAAGCGCGCGTGACGTCCAGTCGACGAACAGTGGCTTGCTACACTGGAACAGGGATGTAGGATGTTGAGGGAAACGACCAACTCTCAACCTAGCTAGCGCTCATCGCGTCAATACAATGATCCGTTGCGGCTTCCCCGCTATGATAGCTGTCTGCTTTGAGGGAGCAGGTCAGAGGACCACGACTATCGCGTGTAAATGTTCGGCCACATCGCATCCCCATTCAGTTGTTGGCTCTGAAGCGGCACCACCACTGATATGGATAAGATGCACCACTCTGCAACCAACAAACTGAACAGAGAGCGTGGGCGCACGATTGCCTCGAGGCTGATATTCAATAATCCAGAACTAGAACGAGCTCAAAGCATGAAAGAAATGCATCCGATCCAGGCACCGTCGTCCTTTCGCACCATACCATGTCGGCTTACCCGGCGAAAAGATCAGTCTAGCCTTATTCGATTTCGGCGAACGACGAAAAAGCAAGTTCTCCCCGCGGGGATACGGCGACAATGCGTAGCGGAGAAAGGAATCTATCATGCTATCA
Organism: Clavulina sp. PMI_390; assembly: GCA_015039315.1. NCBI lineage: Eukaryota > Fungi > Basidiomycota > Agaricomycetes > Cantharellales > Hydnaceae > Clavulina > Clavulina sp. PMI_390. The sequence goes on from WIDE01000053.1 coordinate 184,892, forward strand.
TCCCAAGTTTTCCAATAATTCGCCCAATCCGTACCGCCAAGGTATGAATCCGATCCTGTCGGGCAAACGTGCAATCACAGGCTACGCCAAACGACACCGCAGCACGAAGGACCGTGCCTTTGCGATCCCCCTATCTGGGCGGCAAGGCAAACAGCGGAGCTGGGTCAACTGACCCACCAAAAACGACCAATAGAGGAGTGATGGGGATGTCGATCCCGGTATCGATCAGATTCACCCCATCTGTCTGTAAAGGCTTCTCGGTTCGGAGTTCAGAATTCTACGCGGCTCGCCGCTCCAACAGCATTCATGGTTGTCTAACTCTGAATTCCTCTAGTTAGGGGCCGCGGCAGTGATCGACGCACAATTGGATTTAGCAATCACTGCATGATAATGAGATTTCACGACAGCCAATCAGCTTTCAAAGATTAGCAGTGGCCAGCCCACGTTTCTGATCGGCATCTTGGATGCCCGCACAGTCATGTTTGTCAACCCTGAAAAATGTTCTTCGCTTGCCATTCGGAAGTTGCGTCCCTAAATCAGGGCCCAAGATTTCCAAGGCGAAAGCAATGTCGACTACTGTGGGCAAGTGCAAAGAGGAATCGGTATATCGGCAGTGGTAGCTGGAGAACCGTAAAAGAGCATGGGACACGGCAAAGCCAGACTTCCGCGCGGAAGGTAGTCGTCCGAGAAGGAAATTAGCAATGTCTCGCAGATCATGAAGCAGTGAATCGCAAACACGAAAACTCATTACTGCCACCAGCTTCCGAGAGCCTCTCTAACTCGTGGCGCATTGAGTGAGCCGAGGCAATACCACTGACTATTAGCACACAGGCAACCGGCGATGAAGACTCGTTTCTCAAGAACAGTAGAAATTCGGCACGCCAAACCTGGGCAATCTGCAGATTCTATTTCCGGTCCTTTCCACCTATATCAATCGAAGGAAACACGGAAAAAGAGTAGTGGCAAGTCCAACAGATGAGCCAAAGCGAGAGGAGTCCTTGTAAGAGCTAGGCCATGGGGCGGGGCCGGGTACAATCCAACGAAGAAAATCGAAAAGAGGAACTCGAGGAACATGGAAGTATACGATCAAGCGTGAGATTGAAATTGAAATTGAGGGAAGGGAGGTCGAGTGCAAGGAGAGTGGGAATGGTAGCAGAACTATCAGCGTTTCGTGTGCGGAAGCAGAGGATGAGCGATTTGAAAAGGGGCGTAAAGGAGCGTGTCTAGAAGGATAAAAATGAGATAAGAGCAAGCAATGGCAAAATTGGGACTGTAGAAACGTGCTGGATTCGTTTCATGACGACGGTGACCTCTGATGACCATGGATACATACGAAAGCGCTCCTCCGCATGGGACACAACACAGGTTGGGGACCACATGGAGGAGATAATATATGAACTTGAGGCGGTATATCTGGCGAAAGCAAGTGACTGAGGGGTATTGGGAGCGCAGTGGTTTTACAAGGTTGTACAATAAAGAGGAATAAAAGGTGCATCCTAGGAAGACAGCAAGTTAATATTCATCTTATTTTCTGGGGGATCGTAATGCAGCAAAGCGTTACCAGTCAAATGCAATGAGCAAAGCCAACGCATCTATCATCACATCTCGGTGTGGGAAAGCCTGATTGTAGAAGGTGGGTCAAAGATGGGCATTGGAGGGCACACTTTGGTCCAGGGCGTGTGAGGGAGGGAGAGATGAAGGTAGGCTCTAAGAGTGAGCACAGAAGAGTGGGTTAGTCAACGACCACTGGTTCAGGAGCAAATGACGAACGATTACTGTCAGAACAAACGGCCTCAATCGTTCCTCCGTCACGGAGTTAGCGAGCAGTGGGACTTCGCACCAGTGGAGACCGAAGTCTCGTCCATGACGAAAAATCAAGAACGAGTCATCTTCGTGGCGAGCTGCGTCACCGCGACGAAAAAGGAACAAAGAAAACGGGAGATGACAAAGATGTGGATGCTCGCTCGAAAGGATGGGTGACAAACTGGACGCAAAGAGGAAAGGGGAACAAGTAGAAGAAGGGTGAGTGGTGAGGAATTATGGGGGGAGGTGGCAGCATCAGACTCATGGGAAGGGAGCAAAACTCCCGCCCTGAACCGTCGACTGCCAAATAATCTAACTAGTTGATACAGTAATAAATTTAACGGCGAGCAGAGCAAGCCAAAGAGGTCGTCAAGAGGGTCGTCGGAATGAATAGCGAGTCCAAGAAATGTGATGATTTTCTTTGGGTGGGGATAGATAAGAGGTGAGATGCTGGCGCGCCGTCGTCAAGCATGAGCCTCGTTGTTTCCTTCGAAGACTAGATTAAGTCAGAGCAGTGAGATATAGGCAAGAGAAGCGCCGTAGGACGCCTTCGTCCTCCCCCGCCCAGCAAGTGATCAAGCAATCAGTGACGAACCTTAAGCCAGCAAAACGGGTCGCCCGTCCATGCAATCAATCCAATCGGGCTCATAAACTCGTCCTACTGACCGACCAGCCTTTAACGCCTCCCGCTGCGTGCGATCTTGCCTGTCCCAGACGGAACACATGAGCTCCTGAGCGGTCTGCACATTACCCAGCACCTCGCGGCCCTCAATCGCACCGAAGCGCTCCACAAACCATGCACGATCCGCAGCGTCTTGTGCCGCAGAGCCAATGACGCAAAGTGGCCACACAATGCTACGGTCCGCATCGTTCGCGGGGATGCAGTTGAGAACACGTGCACCCCAACTCGCGGCATGCTCGAGGTTCATTACACTCGCCAGGGGGGTGAATGGTGAATTGTCAACCATTTGGGAGTATTCGAGAATGATGGCCTGGAGGTGCACGTTGCCTGCCATGCAGAATGCATGCGTCACGTCCTTGACGGAGTGTACATGCTCTGACCAGCGGGTAAAGGAAGCAGCAGGGATATCCATGGAGTCGAAAAGCGGTGGGTAGGATCCCTCGGTGAACTCGGAGTTTGTCGTAGAGGATGACCGAGGGAACCCGGTCGAGTACGCCATGAGAGGAGTGTCCATTTCGTAGTATGAAGCACCAGGAGGACTCGGCAATGAACTCGAAGGGGTGTTTGGGGAAACGACGCCAGCAACTGGGGCGCAAACTGGAAGATCTGAAGGTGTGAACACGTTCTTAATCGCTCGGATGTACGGTATTAGTTGCTTGATATTCAACTGCACTCCTGAACGAACGAGAGAAGCGAGCGACGCTGTTTGGGCTAACACCAACATCACACGGTTCGTGCAACCCATCACAGTTGGCATCTGAACCGGGCTCTCACTAGCGAGGATTTCCCAGACTAGATCCTTGAGTACAAGGGGTCGACGCTGGGCGAGAGCTCCCAGTATGTCGTACCACACCACAATACCCACGAATGCCACCGCAGCAGGGCCGAACGTTCCTAAATGAGAGTGGGCAAGGAGCTGCTCTGTCAATGGCTGCATAGATGAGGCAGGACAGCGAAACCTACCATTTGCAACGTCATACCAGTTGTGAATGACCCAGCTGCAAGCGATATCGAGCTGTCCCTTCCACCCCGCTCTTCCACCGAGGAGTAACGAGAAGTCCACACCTGGATGTACTCTACCGTTAGCGCCGTGTAGCAGTAAACCCAGACCTGGGGATGGCGCACCAAACACGGCGTTCACAAGGACACTGGCATCAATAGACCGAGTTAATAGGAACTGTTGGAGGTGGCAAGCGACCGCGGCTTGATACTCAATGACGTCTGCCACAGCATCGCGAGATCGATTTTCGAAACCAGACTGTGCTACGGCCCACAGGTCTACGTAGCCGATATTATTTAATGTCAGCGTGGGAGTCTCGTCATAGGGGCATGAGGTCTGGTGATACGCACTGGAAGCACTGAAGGAAGCCTGCAAGATGCAATCACTTCCCCCGCGTCTCAAGAGGCTGGCAACATCATGAGGGGTGAGCTGGGTTTGGTATCGATGGGAAAACGGATGAACGACGTGAGCCCAGATGGTGAAAAGGTTCGAAAATGCTGCAGTGAGATCGGCGGAATGACCTTCGAGTTCAACAGGAGGGTCGTTGGGTAGTGAGTGCGGCGGTGGAGGGTGAGCAGTAGAGTAGACTGGAGCAATCGAATGATGGGGGGTAGTGAAGGTGACTGGAGCTTGTGCTTGTGCTCGCGAGCCCGATGGTAAAGTGATTTCTAGATCGTAATTATCAAACATGCCAGATGGTGGCTCCGAGTTTGTCCAGAGCTGATCCTCAGGGGCGAAAGAGATGCTAGTGGTAGCTGCTGGTACTTTGGCAGTTGCAAGAGATTTGTGATACTGTCCATGCATGTCAGGGGCGACGGGTTTCAGGTGAGTAGCATTGACTAAGGTGGGAGCGGCCGCGGGTTCAAGGTACGTCTCCAATATCGATTGCTCAATGAGCAGCGACAAAGCTGGCATATTGTTGTCGGGGACAGCATCAAACTCGCGGGCGTGAAGGGTGGGGGAGGAGATGATCGAAGGGGGGTCCAGGGGATCGTTCACGAAGGTGATGGTGACTGCGTCGTGGGATTCCTCCAAGCAAGGGGAAGAAGGAGTGGGCGTGCAAGCGGGTCTCGCATGAAGGATAGCTGGGCTTACCGCTAATTCGTCGGCGGAGGGTGAAGGACTTGACTCGGTGTCGGTAATCTGAAAGAGGTTGTTCATGTTGAGATCGTGATGGTCATAAAGACGCGTGTGAGTTTCGGTGGGAAAGGGAGAGACGAAGTCGGTGTTCTGATAAAACTGTCGGAGAGATAGAAGGGCTGAGGACAGGGAGGAAAGGGTAGGTAAGGGATGTGCAACACGGAGGGAAGTAGAGAATGACGACAGACGCTTTTGGTACGTATTCACGTTCAACTCGTTGTGTTCCTTGATGGCGACCTTCATCTTCTCCAGCATTGTTTTCTTCTAGATATGGTAAGCGGGAATAAGAGACGTATGACATATACTGCAACACGTGTGGTGGAGCGAACAGCGGTTACCTTCATGAATACAGGTCGCTGGTCTCCCCAGCCTAAACACTCCACTCTGAGACGAATACATTCATCACAGGGGCGCGCGACAAGTTGTGGTGATGCATTGGGGTCATACTTGTTCGTGCAGCCCTTGCGACGAGCTCTGTCGCGAGCGTTAGTCAGTCTGAGGCTGCTGCAGTAATCGAGAGAGAGCATGCCCACCGACAGGTCAGACAGCTATGGCGCTGGCGTGGTCTGTTACGAGGATTGCCTTTGCGAGCCGTGTCAGAGTCATCGGTACTGTCGCAATCGTGATCATATGGCTTCACAGCAGCAGGCCGTTTGGTGCGGCGTGGAGAGTAGGTGGGGTCTTTTGTCATCAGGGTACAACGAGGATACAAATTGGAAAGAGAGTGAGAAAGGGGGGAGATGAGAAGGGGGGGACGAAAGGAGGGAGTGAGTTTTGTTCGGACGCTCAAGTCTTATATGGGACCGATGACAGGATGACAACCAGCTAGTGTATTCGGCCGCAGCAGACTTCCGGAGGGTTTTGATTCCTCACTCATTATATCACTTAGGGGAAACAAGAGATAGAGCGAGGTGCTTTGAAGTGTTTGCGATTTCCTGGCATTTCTTACGATTTTTTTTGCCGGCGGCAGGCGAGACCCTGAATGCACAAGCAAACAAACCAACACTAATTGAACCCTGTCAGCCGAATTCATTGTCATTCATTGTTATTCCTCTGAATCAACTATTCCCACGGCTCGCCACCCCCTTCACTTGCTCTTGGGTTCTGTCCACAACTCAATCCACCCCCGCAGTTCTTATGAGGGACACCGAGTCTCGACGGCGAGGCCGGGTTCAGTTCCTCCGACTCGGGCTTCGGAGGCTTTACGTCTCAGTGCCTGAGTGGGGCAAAACGAAATGGTGAATCGTTATGAATAATGGGTAAATGGCCTTTCTCCCATAGAAAAATGTAGATCAATGCCAAGAAATTTCCCCTTTTTTTACCCTCAAGCTCTCGCAGCCCCCCATCTAGGAGCTTAGAAGTCGCAACAACCATTGCACTAGAAGCCGCCGGATGACGGCGATCAGAATCTTGCTTCTTTTTACCAGCATGATACCCCGCGCCCCAGGATCGCATTGGTTCTCTATGACGCGCGTGACACCGATCAGTCGATACCTTTGCGCGGATCCCTCTGATTGACGTTTACGGAGATAACAACTTGTTTGTAGCTCCCATCTGTCAATTCAGATGTATATTCTTTCCCGATAGGCTAGCTACCCTGATCTCCACTGATCACTGGAGGTCCACTCACCACGAGTTCTCTGTGTCGAAGGTCGGACATACTATTCGCCCCAGAACCCATTTAATGGCTCTGGGGAGATAATACACTGCAGCTGATTGGGTACAATTGTTGCCTCGAGGATTGCTTTTCCACAAAGGATCCTCGTACTCGATCACACCGGGTCGAGATCAGGCACGAAAACACACTTCTCCTTTGTGTACGTACGTTCAGGCAGTAAATCAGCGGATGCATTCTCCGATCTCACCTGATTTGGTCGTGCGCACGAAAAAGGGACTCTTCTCGCAAGCGCACGGGGATAGCAGCCTGGCGGGGAAAGACCCTATCACCGACCAGAGAGAAAGTGATAAACATTTGTTCTGGAGTGGGCTAAGCGTCATGCCATCCTTATCCACTCACTTGAAGAACTCCGACGTCGTCGGGCAAGCTTCCGCTCCCATGCGATGTGTCTACTCGGCACGGATGGTCCTGCTCGCCGACGCCGCTCAATCCAAGGAAGACTAAACAAGCACCATCCCGCGCACGGAGTAAGGGCAAGCTGCTTCCCCCTCTCCAAGCAAGTTCGGGTGCGCTCCAGGCCCACTCTGCAGTTCTTTTCGGCCCGAAACCGTGCCTGCCACCGAAGAAAAAACCAATCTCTTGTCAGTCCTGGGTGTTGAGGATGATGTGACATATAAGTTACCCGCGGCTGCGATCTAGGACAAATAGATAACCGCGCGCTCGTCAAAAGAGATTTATTCCACCAATCAGCTCTCAGGGATCCCCTCCATAGTTTGATACGAACCCCGTGTCTACCGTCAGCTACCAATCCACGTTTTTCAATCTGCACTTTTCGGGCAGGGGATGATTAAGATGAATTCCTTCCACTCGATAAGCGCGGAAATTATTTTCCTAGAATTAAAAGATATGGTGCACGTCACATAGTTACATGTGACGATGTCCACCGTCGACAGTCAAATTTGAAACCTTCTCGGTGTGGTAATGGACAGGCTGTCGTGTTGTGGGATATGATGAGTGATTGGAGCACAGGAGAGGCATCAAGTTCACGGCGACCCAAGTCCTAAACAGGTGAGGATCAACGGACTGCTTACAAAGGATCCATTGATAAATGCCCAAATCAGTCCATCGTGAATTTAATTCAAAGGGATGGGCAACGCGTGTTGTGGAAGACGGGATGACATCATGGGATCGTGAGGCTGGGCACCGAAACTACGGGGCTGCTTCTAGGAACTCGCGGAACTGAAGAGATTCATGGTGGGCCGCAACAATATCACCCGTTTTCCTCACAAAGATCGGAATTGCAGTCACCAGCATCGGAGAATCAACGACGCCTCTCGAAAAATAGAAGCACAGAGCAATGCGCTTAATAGGGTCCAGATCCTATTCTCGGGCATCATACCTTTTGTGCTCCTGTCGTCCGCGGCACAGCAACCAGTTCACGTTTCCGAGGATTCCAGAGTTCTTTCCCACTGCCTCAGCGGCGCCACGTCCGTTCGTCCATATCGGCATGATCATTGCAACGGTCCTACGAGCGAGGGGCAGTGCTTCGGCACCAAACTCGAAGCTCAATGCCCATGCACAATTCACCGACACTGCACCACACTATGGCAATCAGACATGCCTGGTGATTCCGAGCAGTCCGCGCGGGAGAAAGAAGGAGTATCATAGCACGACCAAGGATGGCCGATCAGTGCAATTAAGGATCTCGTTCATCTGGGACTCCATCACGGCCTGGCCCCACTCGCACTTCGCCATCCATGTTCGGGTCCCATGTGCGGTCTTTGAGGTCTCGCCCGCCTTGCTCCTCTGCCAGGACATGCCACAAGAAATCATACGACTCCTGCGTAGCGGGAAATTGAAAATGAGAATCCATGAAGAAGAAAAGGAGGACCCTCGTATCATTTTTTTGAAGAGAGAATCAGGCACGAATATTCGCTAAAATGCTCCACTCACATCAAAAGTTGCCCTTTGACTGGTCCTTTGTCACCACACCCATTTTGGTCTCACACTACACCACTCTATAAACCATTTGAGGATGTACGCTATAAGATCACTTCATTGGGGCCCTCGTAGAGTCAGTACATCATAAGGGTAGTCATAAGGTCAATTGTGTAACCATGCGGTGCAGAGCGAGCCATGGCTATGTTCCTTATCTGGGGGGTCCAATGTAGCCCGCTCTCTGAGATTGACAGTGGCCGACCAACGTTTCTGATGGGCATTTCATCATCCGTGCGCGAAGTCTTGCGATCCACAGTGTGTTTGTCATCCTGGGAATTGTTGCAACCCTTGCCGTTCGGAAACATCATCCCGAAATTACATGTCGCATGTTTCACAATAATGTGGCGCGCGTCATTTCAAGATGAGAGCAAATGATTGGCGTGGGAATACGCTGAGAGGAGCAGGTGGCTCACGATCGATCACCACGAAAATGCAAGACTTCCGCCGAGAGTTATCATGGAGGGACTTTTCACTGTCCCCAAGAGGGAAATCACGAAGCAACGGACGCGAATATGGCAATGCCCAGTTGCCGTCAGTCGCCAAGAATCTCCCTGGGGAGTGGAATTCTGGGTTTCCGTAAGAGACCACCTGCCACTCCCTTCGCTGCGCAGATAAGCCCCGGCAGTCGAGCAATAGTAGCCCACGGGTATTACTTCTTGCTCGGGAGAATAGGAGTCCGGCGCGCCGCACATCGGCATGCTGGTCCACGATTTTCTTAGCTTGGATGCATCAGCATCTTTTCTCCCCACTCCTCGGTAGCCACTATGGTGGTCGCACACGTCTTGTGATCCCGCGCACCCAGCGAGAGAAGATGATGATATGCAAACTAAAGAGTTAGCCGAGCAAATTCAATTCAAATCCTCATTCAGATTGGGGCTTCTATCGAGGATCCAGCCCCACAATTGACAATTCGTCCGTGCTCGGGTGCTCCACGCACCATTTGTCGGCCCTTCTTCACTTCGTTGCCCTGCCAGAACGTACGCACCAAAGCAGCGGATAATGAAATATGCAAATAGGTTCTTACCACCAAGGAGAAGAAAAGAACATTCTCGCATCACCATTCAAAGAAAACCAGGTACGCGAATTCGCAAAAAGGGCGTCACTCCCATTATCCATTCAAGCGGCCCTTGAGCTCATCCTTCAGGATCACGCCAAATTTCGGCCTGAGAATATACCATACCGCAAATGATCCTGCGGTGTTGAAGATGGGTGCTACAAGATCGCTGCCGAGCGCCCATAGAGTCAATGGATGATATAGCGCAGTCATGACGCGTATATTAGCAATCATAGTATACACACAGATATTGGTGCTCGGCGCACCATATACGAACTATATACTTGATGGCGATGCTATCCTTACTGATCGCCTTCCAATATAGTCTGCATAGCCATTCGTTCATTCGAGCGGGACGCCATGGATCTTCGCTGCGGCTTTTTGCCCCTCAACGGGCCGAGCGGTCGACCGAGGATCTGCAGAAGACAAAGGCAGTGTGGTTTTCATGGTTAGGCGTAGTTGAGAGACACCAGATAGGTAAAGTACGCCTGGGGGGCGCATCCACATACTTCATAAGTTGCTACCTTTTTGAACTGTCCTTGGGTGTTGCGCATCTTGACATTCAAATATCTGGATAACTGCCCTAACCCTGTCCATATAAATCATGGACGGACATAGAGTTTGGTTCCCAGGGTGTTCCAACACCACGCATGGAGAACGGATCAGGAATTAGCTTGTCCTTTGAGGGATGGTTATAACGAACGTATTAAAATCATGTTTCTCTTGAGGTAGGGAAACCTGGCAGCGTGGGGTAACTAAGCGGTCGGTGTAAAATCAAGTTAAATATCGATCACCTGAATAGCAAGATAGAGCATGAACACACCTGAGCAAAAACGGAGTGCAGTAAAGTCCAAAAAAGCTAAGAAAAAGACACGGGCCAGAGCGTAAAGGAACCGATAAGTGACGCTCCACTATTCCATGAGTCTTCTGTTGCATACTCGGAAGCTAGATCCAGCAAGAGAATGAAGCCAACGGCATCCACACATGAATCATCAAGTACGTCATTCAATTGATCATTTTGTTGGTCGATGTAGGTCCCTCGAGGTGTCAACATGAGGCTGTGGCTGGTATGAAAGTATTCTAGTCGCTGATTGGTTGCATGCGGCTTAGTACCCCAATGGGCAATCGCGCTCCAGGCTTGAATGCTTCCCCCCGCATTTAGAGCAGGTTTCTGCATCAGGAGGCGTCTTATGTGCGATAATGACGGAGTATGCACGTACCACCAGCTACGAGAGCTGAAGTGCAAGTTTCGAGCTGGACCTGAGCATGAACATAGAGGAGCCAGTTCATGAGGTTTGAGCGTCAGGGGTTTCACCGGGTGTCAAGACGTTCCGACTGGCAGTGGCAGCGAAAATAGGGTCGACGCTAACCGGTCCTCAGTGGGATGTAGATTGCGCTATAGATCAAACGTGGGGCGGAGACCAGAGTCCGTGCGACGTTAGTGCCGCGGCTTGAACTCAAAGCGAATAATCAGCAATGAAAGAGATCACGACTATCAATCAAGGAGGTAAGCGACCAAAGAAGCTTCAAGTTTTCTATTGGTTCTTATGGCCTGTAAATCTAGGGCGATCATCTGTCTGCAATAATTGCTCTCCTATCTTTCCAATGCAATCACTATACATTACGCGCCTCTTCCGGATCGGTTGACGCTTCGTTGTTCTGCAAGAATGTACCACAAAGATCCCTTGAGCAAATCGTTCAGCGGCGAGCAAGAAGCAACATTAATCTCGGAAAGCAAGGGGAGAAAAGCTCACATCAAGGCATCCTCTCAGATCATCCTTGGTAATTACGCCTGACTTGGGCCATAGTGTGTACCACAGGGCAAACCATTCTAAGGCGTTGAAGATGGGACCAACGAAATCACTGTCAAAGAAGAGCAATTGTATAAGTGGATCGTAAGGTAGCCGCTTGGGCCGTTCAAGGTAGTCGATAGAGAACATACAGCAGTCGCTGTTGCGACCGCCACATACGAAAAGTATCCGCAACAGTGATACCATCCTTATTTGGAGCACTAGAATATTTCCTGTAGAGAGAAGGCGCCGAGCATACTAAATAGCTTCTGAGAATGCAGACGAATGAACCAAGACTGACTCGAAGATCTAGCAGGGCACATGCCGGTTCGGTTATTAGGCTGGTATGGAGAGTCATCAAAGAGGGTCAAGAGAGAGTGAGACGTACGTCGTCAAATTTTCTTTGCTCAAACTCTCCATAGGTATTGTAGGTTTGAGTATCAGATCCATGGATACCGTCTGCAATATTTTCCAAATCAATTCTTCATTGAATCCCTCTTCAGATCTCCAAATTAACACGATAATTTAATGCGGCAAAAAACGTACCTCAGGAATGGATCGGGAAGACGACTCAAAATTCTCGCGGGCAAGGTGACAATGAATGTTAGAGGGTCGAGTTTTGCTCCAGAGCGATTGAACTTTGGGCGAGTAGGATAGCTATCATCAGGGACAGAGACCACTGGTAAATAGCGAGGTTTTGTGCAGTGTGTGATACAAACCTAAATGCGAGGTGAAAGATGAGCGCCAGAGACGCCGCAAGCCAGATTGGATCTATCGAGAGAGATGAATAAATGATGGGCGATATCATCACGATTCTTGACTCAGTAACGCACAGGTTAGGTCTAAAAATATCAGGCCGGGGAGGGTATGTGAGCTGGCGTCTGGTGAAGCTCTGGGACACCGTGCACACCTCGAAGTCCAACGTAGGTGTCCCATGGTGAAAAAATGTCGTCATGGTCAGTGTCGAAATAGTCTAAGTGCTGAGCATACGCAAGTATATGAGTCAGTACACTGGGCCCATGATCGATCGTAGAGCATTACTTTTTGGAGCATTGACCGAATTTCAGGATCGACGCGGGGTTCGTGTAGCACCATAATGGTTGACTGAGAAGTGGTCTTTTTGAGGAGTCTTGATACGGGACGCTTCTAGAGTGATGGGTATGGGGGTCTATGAGAGCTCTGCAGGATGGCGGACGCAACACGTGAGAATGAAAATTGCGAGTGGGAAGCATGTCTGCGCTGGAGAGCGTTGTCGCGCGCATGAATAGATATGGGGTAATTAGAACATAGCTATCCGTTAAAAGGCTTCCAAAGGATTTATCTGGTCGGTGTGAGGCTCAGGTGAGTTCAGAAAAGTATTCCACTAGCAGAGAGCTGCAAATTCGTTGAGCAAGCCGCTGGAGGCCCGGTTCCTCGTCGCCATCTTAACCGGTTTCGCGTTGGCGATCGGATTTGGGGAGCCGTCATCGCTGCTGGAAGAAAATAATTGTTCGGAGTGGGTCGCAGATTCATTCGCTGAATCGTGGTGTTGGGAAGCATTCCTAGCACATTTCGGATCCGACGGTAACAATTCTCGCACTCGGTGTAAATCCTGCGCAATACGAACAGAGGCCTCGCTAATCCACCGGCTCGGAATTTGAATGGCGCAAAATAGAATGATAATGTAGGGTAGTCTCATGAAACGTGATCTTCATTGGCAGCTAAGGACAAGGGCAAACGTGGACCAAACTGAAATTGTGAACCTGGTAAATCGTTACTACTCGTGAGTATCTAGACCTCAGCACCAATCTCCATCCCAATCTCCCTCAGGCAGAGCTTTGCGAGCTGCCGCGCATCGACTTCAACTGCATCCAATGATGCACTGATTTTGTCACCATTTCCTGCTGGTGCGCTGGTGGAAATGGCCTTGCTTTTCAAAGAAGCAGGTGGGGTGAGTGGGCGGCTGAACGACATCGAGGATACAGATGATGATGATGATGGGAGGACCCATGCTGACGGCGACGCCCGAGGGACGGTGGCGATCTCGTACAGAAGGGTATAGAAGTGGAAGAGGTGGGCTTTTGGTGATCGTCTTGTTGCATCCGTGATGAGTTCATGTGGTGGCAGACTTGGATCAATAACTTCCATGTAAACGAAGATAAGCTCGTAGTTACACCGAGTAGGAGGGGAGAAGCTCCATACCTGGTAATGATCTACTCGCCGCGGTTGGATCGTCTGAGAGGGCCGCCCAAAGGCAGCCTGACCACGTTCGTAGATCTGCAAGCTTTTGGAGGCAATAGAGTAACTCCTCTTCTCGAATACTATCCAGTGGTTAATCAGATTAAGCGCCTCTGTAAAAACTGGGTCAAGATCAAAACGCACCGGGGGAAGGGTATATTGCCTCGCAGAGCTTCGTCTACGATATACGACGTGAACACATTGTGACATCGGTTCAAGAGAGGTGGAAGGGCTAGCGAGGCGACCCGCTTCGCATCAGTAGAGGAATCTACTAGGATATAAGTAAGCAGTTCAGATAGGAGCGTATTGTTGATATCGACCCACTTTCCGAGGAATCTAAAGCAACCACGGCGAACAGCAGATCGAAGCACCAGTATGCAAATCGTTCTCGAGGAAGCACTCGCACTGGTGCTGTAGTTCCTTCGATTGTATTTAATGAATCAAACTTATGATGACGTGAAGGTGACTTCGAATTGAGGTCTTGCGGTGTGGTGGGTACTGGTAAAGGAATGCTGTCGTCCAGCTCATGTAACTTGCTTGCCATAGCTAATGCCTTCGCCAACGAGATCTGTGATCGGGAAATGGGCTCAGAAATTGAGGGCATAGTGGCATCGTGCACAGCCAAGTGAAGAACGCCCTACCGTGATACCATCACTAACTCTTGAGTCACCTAGATTCGGGACAACAATCTTGTCAATGGCTTCCAGCATCCGACGGTCGAATTGCTCCTCTGCGTCTTGTTCAGCCAGAGGTAACCGGTCCATGGAAGAACTAGTTGATGTGGTGTTGAGTAAGAGTCGAGGGATCAGAAGGCCACAGCATACCAGTCTGCAAGCAAGGCACCTCTGATGCCATCAACAGCGCGCTTCCAGAAGCCTTCAATCCGCTCAGAGTTGAGTTCTATCATACAAGGGATTATAACGGTCAACAAGGAGTGGTATGAAACAGGCTAGAGGACCAACCTTCACCAAACTTCAGAAGGGATGGTGTTGCGTTTGTGAGGATAGAGAGGAAGCTATTAGTTGCTGTTTTCCAAAGAGGCGGGTCCGAGCCGAACTTGGAAGCTGGGGGGCAGTCATACCGGAGCTTCATGGGAATGGCGAAAGCCTAGCTAACGAAGTCAGTATCTCAGTATGGATGAGATGAACGAGATCCCTTACCCCCAATACCTGCTCCATTGTGCCATCAGCATAGACTGCGATATTGTCCTTGAAGGAATCACAATGGGCTACCACTTGGGGCATTGCCTTTTTGGATAACCCGATATAGGTAACATGTTTTGGAGGAGACGCTGTTTTGGCGGAGATCGGCGGGACTTCAACACTAAAGGCCGCATAATACGCCAAGGTGGCGTAGTCGGCAAGATCTGTAAGGACAAGCGATGATAGACCTATGACCTCCTTGATGGGCAAGCCTTCCACAGTGTCAAAGACAGCAGCCTGAATAATGAAACTTGGGTCAGTTTTGCGGCCAAGGCGATTGTGAGGGGGCATACCTGGACTGGAGAGAGTGCGTCGATATCAGGACGATAGTCGGCAGAGCGGGAATACGTGATGACTCCTTTTAGAATCTGTAATAATCGCCGGAGTCTTTCCAGATCCCAGGTGCTACCGTAGAGTGAATATAGAGTCTGTATCACATGGGTGAAGGCAAGCAGGCTTTCCTGGCTGAATGCTGGGGTGGAAGTTGCGCCTGGCACCGGCGGATGCTGATCGTTGATCGCAGTTCCAATAGCATCCACCGCCGCCCAGCAACGCTCCCAGGTAGTGTGCACTAGGTCTGGTTTACTTGTCCCAAGCTGGCGGGTCGCAGAAAGCGTAGCCTCGAAACTATGCAAGCCAGATGTTGTCACAGTCTTGGGATCAGTGATTGCAGCCTGAACCACGTGAGCTGCCCATCGGTCCCAGAACGACTCGAAGGAGGGGAGGGACATGATTTTTGCAACTAGGAATGCGCTAAACAAGGACCCAATAAGTTGGAAAATGAGACTCTTGGACGAGTCCCAGTTGAAGTTGAGAGGAATAGGAGCTCCAGCGTCATCTACCACTGGTGGGGCAGACGCTTGGGTAAGCGACTGAGATGTGGAGTCGAGAAGAGGTAAAATGATTTCCTCCATACTCTCAGTCCACATCTCTGGGGTGAGAGTCGCCCCGTACAGCTGCAAGGACCTGAACAACGTCTGGATGGCGCCATTGCGAACGTCGGGACGTTCATCACGGCACAGCGTACCAAGCTCCTTGAGAAGGAACATCCACAGCTCACTATACGTTGATTCTTGTGCTGCATCTCGTCGCTTCGTCTGAATTGAATCAGAGACACTCCAGAGCAGGCTTTCTGCAGCAGTGAGCGACATGTTCGTGTCACTCTGTTGGCCAAACAGCGCGATGGTTGCGATACATAGACGCAGATCCTCAGGAGGAAGCGTATTGATTGCATCGCAGACTAACGTCAATGACTTGAACGCAACGCGAGTAAGAAGGATATTACTCTTCTCTCCCATAAAGGGTTTGAGAGGTGGAGGGCGTCGCTTCATGGGAGAGGACGAAGGAGTTATATCAGAGTCCGATGGTGCGGACGGTTGACGCGGAGCTTGGCACACGCTTGACATCATCTCGAAGACGAGTGGCCAACCAACCACAAACGAGTGGGCCGATATTTGCAAAATATCATGGAGGGTCTCGAGGCCGAGCTTCCTGATATCCGTTGCGACGGTACCAGCTGTCGAATTTACTTCAAATATGACCTGTTGTGATAGCACTTCCAGGATGCGTAGCTGTATTTTTGCTTGAAGCTCGCCAGTCGAATTGATGTTCTTCGGCGCTACGACCAGAATACCGTCAAGCACCTCTGCAGCCTGGAGCCGGATTGATCCGGGGGCCAGAGAGTTCCTGATGACAGAGAGAAGATGTCCCGTAATGGGTTCCCAAGCCAGGGAAGGGTCACGGTAGATTAGCCGATGCATGTTCAAGCGCGACACGCTGCCTAGCTTGGAAATGGCATAGTCGCCGCTCCTCTACGAATGAAACGTCAGGTGCAGTGGAGGATTTAAGCTCATAAACAACCTACCGGAGGAGATTTTGCCAACTGAATTCCGCTTGCTCGTCGCCGCTGCATGGCATCAGTGCCGCTTAGACTGGAGCTGCTTAACGTCGGGCTCAAGAGAGCGGCAGAATTTACGTCGTCTGTCGAGCCTGTGTGGTCGATCTCTGCAATCCCACGATTGGCAGCCTGCATCCCCACCATCTCGGAACTGAGCTTGCACAAAGCCGCCACGAACATTTGGAATGCGTCGTCGTCCAGATTCTTCGAGGCATCGAAGAGTCGATTCACTTGGGCCTGCACATCGTTGATAGGATCCAAGTCTTGCATGATGGGTGGTCGAGCACCTGCTGGACCTCCTCCCGCAGCCTGATTTCCAGAAGATGAGAGCGTTTTCTTCATCGCAGCAGGACCTACAGACACCCGACGCGCAGAGGCTGTTGCACTGGCTTTTGAAGCGCCAAAGAGGACGTACTCGGCATTCTGCAACGTCTCCAGAATACTGAACCAGCTGGCGCCGAGACTGCCAGCAAGAAACATCACGCTACCTAGGAGGACCTTAAGGCAGGCTATGTTTCTCTCCGATAAGGACGGAGGGACGCTTGAACCACCTCCCGTCAAAGCAGTTAGGCCAAGGCTCTCAACGCCGGCGGAAAGTACTCCACCGACACCACGAGGAGTAGAGGGATCGGCACGAGCCCGAGCTGAATCGAGACTCGATACGACTCCGGGAGGAATCGCAAACTTTGAGAGACAAGTCAAGAATGCATCTCGTGGAGTAGCAAGACCTAGAGCCCCTGCCGCGTTTGCCATACTCTGCACGCTCCCGAGCACATCGGCGAACAAATCTTCGGACAAATTTGTGGCAATGAAAAACGAGAGGGCAGCAAGCGTAGCTGGCCAAGCAGCCTCGATCATTCCGTGAGCTGACTTGAGCTGGAGTGCCTGTGGATCTGATGGTGGCAGCGATGCCATGTCAAGGGCTGGGGGAGCGCGAACAGTCGATTCACCGGGGGATCGCGGTCGTTGCAGGGATATGTTGGTATAGATGGGTACGGTCAGAGCAGCAAGAGCTGTAGAAAGTGAGGTGATACACTGGAGGGCGAGCAGGTAGACATAAGTCTCAGGAATGGGTGGAGGATCCGCCTTATCAAGCTGGTCGATGCTACAAGCATGCGGCTTAGCGATATAACTCCAAAACTAGCCAGAACGAATTCTCTTACCACTGAAGCTTCATGGATGAGGCAAAAACACTCAGGCCACCGCCCGAACCTGCCATGCCGACCATATTTGCTGCGCCACTGACAACCGCTCCAACATCAATCCCGTACGCATATGACGCGTCGGAGCCTGACGCTGTCACTCCTATGCCAAACATCATCGGCTCCACGCCGAGCAATGCTGGCTTCTCCATAGCTAGTCGCTTGAGCGCGGTTACAAGAGAAGTGAACACGGTGGACCCTGAACCCTTAGAGTCATACTGATCCCACATGGCACGAATAATAGAGACTTCACTACACAACCTGTATAATCCCGTGAGTCTCATTCGTGTTTAGTTTGGTGATGTACGAACCCACGCATGATCTCCATTGCGAGAACCCTCATCCACGCTGGGCGTTGCGGTTCCCCGTTCTCATGATCCCCAGAAATCGTGCGGGTGATCAAGGAGAGGAAGACCTCTGCTTCTGTAGCAAGTTCTCCAATGAACTGCTTCAAAAGGAGGAAGACAACACGAATGGAGCGGAGAGTGAGGGGGAATACGGGTTTATCGGAGAGCGCCTTCAGAAGTGTTGGGCACAGATGATGCTGAAGCAACAGTAAAAGTTCGCGCCGCTAGGGAGAGCATTGTAAGAGCCCGCAGTTGATCACAACATCATGAGACTTACCTGTCGGAACAGCTCATGATAATTCGTCAGAACACTTTCGATGAGCTCAAGAGAGAACGTCTTGGGTAACGATTCGAGTTTGAGGAAGCGAGGATGTTCGAGATTGGCGAGCAGGCAAAGATCTTCGAAGACAGAAAAGGCGTCTTTGACAGTGGGCAATAAGGAGACTGTCTGTCCGTCTGGTAGGGTGGTGGAAATAGTCAGCTCGCCCACAGGAGGTTCACTGGACACTTGGCGATCATGATCAACGACTTTGTCGAATACCAGCATCACAAGTTGCCGCAAAGTTGCGGCAGCTGTTGAAGATACAACAGCGATGCGTGACTCTTGCAGCTTGAAACATAATAGCAAAGCCTAACAGATTGGGGGAGGTATATTTTTAAGTAGAACTGGCCAAGGGAGTAATTTTAGTACCTACATCACCCAAGAGATCACCATGAGTTCCAGGATAGTTGGTCAGAAGCGATAAGAGCATCTGAAGAATCCTCAGTTGAACATCCACACCCTGGGATAGACAGTCGGACAATGTTGACACCACGTTGGGGATAGCGGATGCAGGGATAGCCTTGAAGGCAATCAATCTATGAAGTGAGCTCAAACATAGTACGACGATCTTGGCCACCCTGGTAGCACAGCCCATAAACAAAGGGCGGAGGATATCCTCAGATTCGTGACTATCTAGAGGTATAGGGTTTAACGCGTGACACTGCCTATGAAGTTGGACAGGGAGCTTACCTCGAGCAAGGATTGAAGCAGCGTGTTCAGGGTTTGATCTGATAATGGCTACAGCCTTGTCCGAAGCCTACACATAGTTCAGCAAAAGTTGGGCGAGGAACATTTGATAGGACACACTTCGCGGACATCTGGATATTTTCGGCGAGTTTCACTGGCGAGAGACTCCAGAGGGCGTTAGAATCGAATGTGAAAAGGATAATGGGTCATAATACCAGCAGTTCTGTCGCTAACGTTGTCACCGCAGACGATGCCATTGGCCTGGCCGGAGCGAACAACGAACATGTTCGAGCGCGCAGCGACAACAGACCGCCAGCCCAACACTGCGCCATCAACCAAACATAAAATAGACTAAAGCACACGTTCGCTATAGGCTATATATCATTTATCTGACGTACTAGCTACGTACTCGCGACAGTTGCCACATTCGTTGATGACTAACAGGCAATCTGTCAATATCGCATGGTGTGCTGCTCCACCGCCCTACGAAGGCGTGGGCGACACAATCCAGGATAGTCGCAGGATCATCTGTTGATTTTCATCACCAGCTTCAACCTCTGCACATCCGCTTGACCGGAAGCATTCGCGGTGCCGTGACCTCACTATCTGGATGCTTCCACACGGATTGTGTCAGTTGTCGAGTGGTGGGAGTCTTAGCATCAATATTCAAGTAACCTTCAAGAGTCCATACGCCATTTACTGTGATTCATGTCTCAGAACCACCCCCATCGTCAATTCTGGATATGAGAGGAGGCTCGAGCATTTTCGCTGCTAGAGCTGTCGTTTGATCCATGTAAGGGAGGTGGAAGCTCCTTAGCAAACGGATTCCGCGTGGGAGGTTAGGCGATTGACCTGGTCATTCTGAGCTAGGAAAAATAGCTCACGCGTGTTGTATTGGCAACGCCTTCTGCCACGGTGCTACCCCCAGGTATTTGAGTCGGGCGGGAACATGCCGCCATTGGGAGGCCATCCGGATCTGTCAATGTAAGGAAAGAGATACCAGGTCTGCTGGGGGCCATAAACCCACGACGTTTGCGAGATGGGCCGGACTAATTCAACACGATAGCAAAATATCGACAACGTGCTGGTTGGTCAGTGAGCAATTCCTAAGACGAGAACTTGGGAGATAGCTCACCAAAATTGAAGAGGGGAAATTTGAGGGTGGGTCTATACTAGCGTTGATCCAGGTTCCTCGAAGGTTAAGTCTATCAACAAGTATGAGTGAAATGGAGGGGTTAAGAATGGGATCAATTTACGAAGCAAGGAGGCTGACTGCATAAATGCGAGCCAGAACTGTTGTGTTCAACAAGAAACCGACGCGTTAGGGCTTGTTGAGGATACAAAAATTGGATCAGTGGTATACTCAGGCTAACAGCACCGTATGTCCACGAGTTGGGGAAGACTTCAAACTGTCATATACATAAACCGGCACACTAACAATTTGTTTCTGTTTGGAGGTGGTGGGCAGCGGTGTACGCACCAGTACGATGGCCATGATCATGATGATAGACGTTAGAAATCCATTGGCAACTGTGTAAAGCACCAGTCCTCGAAACCCCTTTTCGGAACTAATTTGAGCCTGAACTTAGACCTCCAGGTAACCCACTCCGAAACGCTTGATGCACGCTTACCTAGAGTACCCGTACTCCCTCGCGCTCACTCTCAATGCGTGTGCTACAACTAGTGCAATTGTGAGATCGGTTGTGATTTCCCCAATGTACCAAAACTCTTTCAGCCACTGATGGAGAAGAATTGGAAGGGGCCCGATGATTAATTGATTGGCAAAGAATAGCCATCCGATGAGGTGATTTACTTTGTGATCTAGAGCTTTTTGTGTTTGAGGCATGGTCACTCTTCATGGCGAGACACGGAATGAATTCATGGAGGCGTCGAGCTCGAAGAATGACACTCACAATTCGATGGTTGTTCCTGCAACAATAATAATCATAGTGGTTAACCCCAGGCGAATGGGACGGTTGTTCGATAGCTTACCAAAGCCCAAACCAAAAGATATTAGAGCAGCAATCACACATGTCAGGGAAAGCGACCACCTCGATTTGTTCACTGTTCCAAGCAGCGCTCGACTTAGCGATGGCGGATTTAAAGGGGTATTAGGAGGCTCATACAGAGATATGCACGTCTGGCGTAGAACCTAGGAGGTGTCTTGGAGCACGCCGCGTTGGTTAAGCGAAATGTGGTCAGGCTTACAGTTGCACTAGAACTGCATTGGACACCTAGGAGGAGTAATCATGAATTTTCTGGGGTAAGAGGAGCGACTGGATCCTCAAACTTACTCCAAGCAAACCCATGGCCTATGGTGAATCAATGAGATAATTAGCGGCGGCGACCAAGACGGTATTTTCATAGCTGGGAGCTTGAAAGCAAACTTACTACGGAGGCCCTGAATACGCAATAAGTGAATAGGAAGCAAACAGATGGAAGCGGGCTCATAGAGTGAAGAGAGGTACTAACCACTCAGAGGAGAACACGAAGACAGGACCGAAATTTTGAATCTATGAGCAGCTCATTGAGAGGAATTTGACGATCTGATGAGAATATACAGCAGCGTACCAAGACTTGGTAAGTAGCGCAGACCGAAATAATCTGGTTCAGCAACTCGAAGACCCTATCCAAACGAAGAGGATCATGAGAACCAGGGTGAACGCTCCATTCATAGACGTACCACACGACACAAACCTATCAATACGGTCAAAAATGAGATGGCTATGACGACTAAAGAATAGCTCACTAAGGCTTTCAGCCACTGCTTGTCATTTTTATACTGGTGAAAGTAGATGGTACTCTATGAGAGACGATTCAAATGTTACCACGAGCAAGAGTTAGATTTAGAACGCTGTCAGAGTACCTGAACCGTCAATATCCCAAATAACACCGTAGACACTATCTCACAAGCTAGCCAGACACCAATATAAAGACCTTTGTCGACCAGCTCGACTGGGACCACCAGCATTAATGCTACAAAGTCCAGTCAGAGCAGCACAAAAGTACGCAAGGGTACTTGAAGCACAATGGTGAAGAGAGGACACGGAGTCAAGGAAGTCCGCGTTTTGAGGTATTTGGCTAGCCTCACGAGGAACAAAGTAGTGGGGGAAGCAACAGGGGATGCCCACAAAATAATTGTCATCATTGTCAGGACAACTTTCGTTCGCGCGCCAGATCGCGATTGTGGGGTATAGAATTTGAAATATTGATTTTCCTTGGCGTCCGCGAAAGATAGTTTGAAGGGGCGTCACTAAGCCAAGATCCAAGGCAAGGGGTCACCTGAACGAAAAGTCGAATCGCGATCAGAGGGAGCATGGCCATCAGATTATTTAGTGCTCCTTCTAGATTGTGGTCGCAACTGCCATCACGTTGAGTCTCGCGCGTAGGAATGATGGATCCTTCGAGAATCCTTGCGGTGTGTCTTGGCTTTGGAATTATGCCGAGGGCCAAATTCATCTGGATGATGTCAAGGCTAGGAGACTGATGTGCTGCTTTGTTTGGTCAAAACACATGGCTAACGGTCCTATTGAATGGGGAAGATATGAAGGAAGCTCAAATTGTTAGGGGTATACCTAGGAAAGGAAAAAGATACAAAACGTAGACTGGCTACTGGATTCGGCCAGCCGAATCCCAGCATTTGAAACCAGAGGATGATTCAGCTGTTTCCCAACCGTTTGCACTCGAATTTCATGTCGATGTGTCGTTATCTGCTAAGAATTCTTTCTGTGATAATTTAATTCTCTGCGGTGCATGACTGTAGTATAGTTAGGGGGCTGACATAGTTCTGATAACTCATCATCATCGTGATTTATCCCAGCACACTCTCAGCAGTCCCAATTCATCACAGCATTGGATGGTTCTATAGCTGGTGCGCCAGGGACCCGGGTCTTATGACTTCGATGCGAGTCGCATCAATTCAAATACCAAAAGAGCCCTGGGCAGATGCTAAGATATGCTCTATGTTTTGCGCACTCCCCCGGCTTCTGGCATCCTCATTGCGGTATGGCCCCATCCTAAATGTACTCGCGCAAAAAATGCGCGTAATTTTCAAGAGGTTAATCAAGCGACATCGGAAGCCACATAACTGGAAAAGCGAATAGGACGCTATGAGGTGGAGGGGCGAGAAATATCGCCGCTGGGAAGAGAGCTGACATCCAACTCTCCAAGGAAGACCAGAGAATCCTTAGAAAAGAAGTCGTGTAAGAATCTAGCCTATTAAACGTATCTGACGGGGAAGGCTCACAGTATGCCCACCCGGATCATTTTCTGACAGGTCGCTTCCCATGATTTCGATTGGATTTTGAATATCTGCTATTGGGACGTCCTCTGGATCCCTCAATGTGAGGATGGACATCCTGAGCCTAGTCCGAGCAGCAGATACACGGCGTCTGCGAGGTGGCCCAGACTGAAAAGGTATGTGAGTACCAGACGATGTACGAAAGGGAATTAAAGGAACAATGTCGGCCGAGATATTGACTGATGACGGGTATGTGTGATAGAACAAGGAGAGAACAAAGCTCGCATACCGATTCAATTGATGAATTAGTGCTTTCTTTTATCCAAGTTCCTCGGAGATTGAGACTATTCCAAACCGCATAATGGCTGGTATCAGATAGAGAAATAGCTCAAATGATAGAAGGCTCCACTCACGAGGTGAGGAGGCTGATGACATGAATTCGTGCTAGAACTGTTGATCGCACGAACCATGAGGGTATGTTAAGCACCAAGGATTCTGTCATAATACATACTCATGCTAACAGCACTGTAGGCCCAGGAATTTGGGAGGAGTTCAAACTAAACAAACCGGAATGTCAGGGAGTAGTTGGTGGAGAATCAAGAGTCACAAGGGACAAACGAGTATGATAGCTGTCATCGTAACCACAATCGTCAACATGCCATTTGCTATCGTGTAAAGGACAAGTCCTCTCAGGCCCCTTTCAGTGCCGTGTTCAGCCTTTAGCCGAACTTCCTGAGACAAGATAGATGTGTGCTCACCCTGAAAACCCATATTCCCTGGCGGTTAGTTTCAGAGCATACACCACGAGGACTGTGACCATGATATCGGTAGCAATTACCCCCAGATACCAGAACTCTTTCAACCACTGCTTGACAAGGATTAATAAAGGCGGTCACAGAACAGTCAACAATACTCAATCGAGAGATTCACCTTGTCTGGTAGTTGGGATTCGGTTGCTCTTCCCAACATCAATGAGTAGGTGAGTAGAGATGATTGGGCCTCAAACGGGAGCGCTCACAACTGAACAGTCTTAACTACACAGAAAAATGTCAAGGTGACTAATTTCAGGTCGAAGGCAGGCAGAGGGCTAGCTTACCGAGACCTAATCCTAACGACAGAAGTGTGCCAGCGACGCATATCAAGGAGAATGGCCATAACGACTTATTTACTATTTGAAAGGAGATTGCAACTTAGTCATTGAATGATTGAAGTGTTAGCAGTAGATTCATACAGAGATAGCCTCGTCTGGCGTAGAACCTGACAGGAATTCAATATCCGCATGTTGCAACGGCTCGGATCAGACCAAAAAGGCAGAACTCACAGCTGCACTACTGCTACGTTGAACATCTAGACAGAGGAAGCGTGACTTCATATAGAAATGGTCTGCCATGTAACTGCACTTACCCCGAGCAACCCCATCACCTTCATGAACCGACCAAGTGAGATAGTTGACATTAATAAGGCACGATGTGGTTGGCATGTACGACAATATTTCTATAAAAGAACTCACTACTGTCGTCCTAAATCACCGGAGGAAGAGGAAACGGGCTCAAAAAAAGTATTCAGAGGTCAGGTGATATGCTAACCATGGAGGGGGGAACACGAAGACCGGACCAAAGTTCTGGATCTGTAATAGAACTTGAGGAATCAAAAGAAATCTTGGGACAAGGAAATGTAGCTTATGGCCTACTGTGACGTGATAACTGGCAAATACTGAGACCATGTGGTTGACCAGGTCGACGACCCTATCAAATCAAATAACTGCATGATTTCGCGATTTGATCTCGATCAATCTCACCATACGATTGAAACCTGCCAAAGTGTTCAAATATCCGGTGAGGGATGGTGGCGAACAACTTACCAAGCTTTTGAGCCACCATTGATCGTTCTTGTACCGATGAAAGTAAACACTACACTGTGGTGAGCGAAGCATCATCAGCCAAACAGGGTGAATGTGACACTAAGCGCCGTGGGAGTACCTGGACAGTCAATATCCCAAGTAGCACGGTAGAGAGAACCTGACAAGCCAGCCAAACTCCAATATAGAGACCTTTATCAACAAGGTCCTCAGGAATGACACCCATCGATGATGGGGTCCCAGAGCAACGTGAAATCGATGAGAAGCCTCAAAATGACGTTGCAAGTAATAGATACGTAGAGCTGAAGGGAGGTCAGAAAGCAGCGTTTGAGATGGTGAGCCTTTCCTCCCGAGGAGGCAAACGTAATTCCAACGACGGCCTCAACGTTATTGATCATCGTTAGGACGATCTTCGCGCGCCAGATCGGGATCATCAATTTGAAAATCTTGATTTTCGTGAGCCATTACTCATAGCTGCTTAGTGATCTGAGCCAATGGGCCGAGAGCTGCTGTCCAGGCATCATGGCCAGTCTGCAAAACCGAACTTTTTGTTGGGAGGTATACAAAGCATCGATGTTAACAACTCCCGCACGCAAAAATACAAGTCGTTGGTCAAGTGTGAGCCGTAGGCGTATACAAAATGCATCAAATCTGATCATGAGTGGCTCCAGCAGGTTGATGGTCATCAGGTTGAGAGCGGACACAAAGCAAAGCTGAAGTGCATCGGCTTTAGGTATTTTCCTTTATTTGATTGTTCTCGTCACGGCCCCAATAGCATCATGCTACCCGCGATCAGTCGTCTGTACTTACATACTTTATTCGACAGTTCACGCATAGTTGGCCTTGCGTCATCACGCCTTGTTTCGTGACGTGTCCCCTCATAATATCACGTATCATGCTGGGACAATGTTCCGTATCATGACGTAGGATATTGTTGGAAACTTTATGCAGCGCTCATAATTTATTTAGAACGTTTAGTAGTTGAGGCCCTTGCTCTATTCAAGAATTACATATGCAGTAATGCGTGGTGCGTGATTGCACCGAAACCTGGACACCACTTAGTCATTCTTAGAAGTGTCCCTGAGAGCCCTGGGACGAATTTGCACAACACGTAGAAAGCACCCATGGATCGACGTGTGGTGTGATATTGTTTACCTCACAGGCTGATAGTGGGTGTCCAAACCTGTGCTAGACATAGGCGAGCACTCTATTGTCAATCTATCCACAAGGGGGAAAAGTAGTGCTTACACCGAGAATGGGGCTGGTAGATCCTTTAGTTTGCTATCCTGTAGCAGGGCTTGACAGCCCCTATGCAATGAAATCCGTGAGCCGGTTAGCGATCGACATATTGGTTGTAGCCTGGCTAGGGAGCCTCACAGAATAGGGAGGATCCATGGAGGTCTGGATGCGCAGGTCATTTGGGGGTAACTGCGGAGACAGAGAGGAAAGGGTCTCCATTGGTAACCCCTCTGGGTCCGTCATTGTGAGGAAGGAAAACCCGAGTCTGGGACGATCCGCTTGCCCACTACGGTTCAACGACCGCTCAAACTTGTCCCCGCAATCCCCGCCAGCGAAAATGCCAACGTATTAGAGAAAAATGATTGAACAAAGCCTTTTTGTAGTTGCAGTAGGAAAGGTGAAAGCAGAACCATCTACTCACAGTGTTGGTGGATGGATCACTAGAAGAATTACTGTTGGCCTTGATCCAAGTTCCTCGAAGATTCAATCTGTCACATGATATCAGAAGTGGGGAAGTCAGCGATACGAACCATGGCATGAGGTCATTCGACTCACGAAGTGAGGAGACTAATGGAATAGATTCGAGCAACGACTGCGAATTGTTTAGCCAATGTTGAGGAAAATTGGCCAATGTGCGAGCAAGCAGAAAGCAAATTTGGTACAAACTTAAGCTTAGAGCGGTATATGTCCAGGAGTTAGGGAGGAGCACAAACTGTGGAATGTTTGGGACAGGTCGCCGATAATGACTTGTGGAGTTACCTTCTGCTGGAGAATGACACCAGACTTACTAGTACGATAGCAGTAATCGTGAGGGTGGCAGTAAGTAGACCATTTCCTATTGTGTATAAGACCAGCCCTTTCAACCCGGTTCCGCAGCTACCACCTCTACAAGTTATGTAAGGACTCTAGAACAAGTATAAGAGAGCTAAATGAAATCCATTACCTCGAGAAGCCATGCTCCTTCTCTGTTCTCTTGAGGGAATATACAACCACGGAGGCAACCATGACATCGGTCGCGGCCTCTGCGGCGAACCAAAACTCTTTCAACCACTAATGAGCAAAGATAAATGGATTGGAACCGCCATTGTCGCTGGTAAATTCACAAAGTAACCCTAGATCAAGACGCCCAGTACTCACTGTGTGACTTAGCGTCGGAATCGTTACTCTTTAGCGAGGTAGGGTGAGCAAAGACCTATCGAAATGAATACCATGATGGGAATTCCGACTCACAACTCAATAGTAAGTCCTAAGGTGGCTAAGGTTAGGTAGTTTTGCGCATCGTAGAAAACATGCGATTTACCTAGTCCCATACCCAACGATGTGAGAGCAAGGATCACTGATATCAGGGACAGTGGCCACAGTGACCTATTCACTACCGTCGAGCCCAATAGATGTTAGACGCGCCAACAAGGCTATATCGAACGTGCATACAAAGGTAGCCTCGTCGAGCGTAAAATCTGGGACAATGAATTAGCATGTGTTGGCCGGACGAGCCATAAGTGAACGCACAACTGCACCAGTGCTGCATTGAGCGTCTGAAAAAAAGAAACTCTCAGGTCGCTTTAGTCCTAAAAATCCTAGGGCTATTCTTACCGCGCTAATACCCATCGCCTTCATCAATACGCCAGTGTAGCAACGATGAATGGTGTGAGATGATCGGTTGAGGGCAAAAAAAAAACCTACCACTACAAGCCTGATCAACGATGCAAAGAGATTCAGTCAGGTTGAAAGCGATGCACGAGAGACGTCGGGAGACTACCCAGCAGAGTCGAATACGAAGAGCGGACCATAGCTCTGGATCTGCGAGCGTCACGCTGGCTATGAGCCTGAATACAACACGGAGCCGACGAATAACATACTGTCACCTGCCAAGATAACGACAAGGCTAAAGCTTGATTCAGGAGCTCAAGCAACCTATCAGATAATGTGAGATAGTGAGACTACGTGGCGATGGGTGTCCCACCATAAGGAACCAACCTACACAGGCCACTGAAATGAGCACAAATGATAGTCCAAGTATTACAGCTACTCACCAAAACCTTCAGCCACTGCTTATCCTGCTTGTAACGATGGAAGTAAACGCTGCACTGTATCGTACAGTTAGAATCAACTTGGGCGATCGAGAGTTGTGATAATGGATCTCATTACTTGAACGGTCAAGATCCCAAAGAGCACCGCGGAAACTATCTCGCCGCCCAGCCAAACCCCGATATAGAGACCCTGATTGATCAGTATCGCTGGGACAACCAACATTGACACTAGATGGCACAGCTGAAACAAGACAAAGAGGGCGAGACGAAAATGAGGAGGCAGCTGTTAGAGTTGTGAGTACATAGATATATATATGGCCATTTCGTTATATGATGCCTTGTTCCTGCAGGCCAAGAAAAATTTGTGGTAGAATTTCAGATAGATACGGTCGCTCAACGTCCCCGCCGTCCTTGGGGAGGACTTTCATGAGCCAGATCGCGATCGACATAGGTGGCGTTTGCATATTGATTTGCCAGTGGTGTCGATTCAAGTCATTGATCGAGAGGATCGCATTTACGGTGTGATCAGCGCGCCGATAAACAGAATCCGGCCTGTGCAGGAGCAGAAGCAGAGGCGCTCATTCCCTCGTTTGGCGGGGCGACACGAGGTAAGGCCTCCTTGTATGCGGGAGCCGTTCGGCATCTGACTAACGAAGGATATCGCCCAATTATTGTAATCTCAGTCAGGTCATGCGTTGAAAGGATGCGAAATTCATAGTGTTATTGCAGAGTTGGAGAGTGGGGTATCTGTTGTTGCTTTATTTGGTATATAGCCAATTAACCTATTGACTATTAGAGGTGTCAATCTCAGCTATGTCATCGGCTATTCGTTTGTCGGCTTGTTGGTCGCTTGACGGTGGGTGTGAAGGTGAACTGGATAAGTTTGTCATCGGGAGCCCTTCGGGATCCGTTAACGTGAGTAAGGAAAGACCTGGTCTGGGTCGGGGAGCCAAGCTCCGGCGTTTTCGAGAGCCGTTGCTCTTGTTCAGGAACGGAGATATATCAATATCGTGCATGGATAAATGAAAGCGGAGTTAGCAAGGCCGAAAGAAATAGATGAGGGATTGGCGATGACATGGGGTTCATGCATAGCTGCATAAGCGAGGAACAAAGGCAGGAACTCACGGTTGGTACTGTAGAGAGATCACTTGATGCGTTTGTCTTAGCGTTTATCCAAGTTCCTCGAAGGTTGAGTCTGCGATTGAAGAAGTGGGACAACAGTCAACACTTGAGGTTTAGAATGCGACTATGCACATACGAAGTGAGAAGGCTGACTGCGTATATCCGTCCAGCAACTACCAATTGGGCCACAAAGGAGGTTAGAGCTGTGCGATGCCCCATATTAGGATCGAGTGTGCACATACCCAAGCTAACTGCGTTGTATGTCCAGGAGTTCGGAAGGACGTTGAACTATTTCCATAAAACGATTTATGAATGTTATGAGGGCAGAGATAGAGCATGATCAAATATCACGGACGCACCAGGATAATGATGATTATGGTAATGATAGTCATCAGTATTCCACTCCCGATGGTGTAGAGGATAAGACCTCGTAGTCCAGAGCTATCATTGGGGTCCACCGTCAGATCTACAGCCATCATGAAGGGCAGTCAGACGCACGTACCTGGAGTGACCATACTCCCTTGCACTTGCTCGCAACGAATAGACAACGATAATAGCAACTATCAGATCTGTGGAAGCTTCAGCGCAGAACCATAGATCCTTTGACCACTGATAGATTCATGAACGATGAGCCGCGCCAAGAGAGAGCAGGTAAGATAACCTCAGCGACTGTGTGGAAAGAGACGTCTCCAAAACTTACCCTGTGAACAAATGCTTGCTGGGTTTGAGGCATCGTCACCCTAACGGGTGTGAGATAACGAGGATCAGATAAAATTCTTGGGTCAAGGCGTCAGCACGCACAGCTCAATCGATGTCGCTTTAACATTGAAATCATAATCATTGAGCCAAGAAGTGGCAAATCGAGTGGACAACAAGCTCACCTAGTCCCAGTCCGAATGATATCAGAGCAATGACTACGGATATCAATGACAGGGGCCATAGTGATTTGTTGACTAGTTGAAATAGATGTTAGAGTGAGGGGGATCATTGAGATGATCTCAGGGAAGTACCCACGGAGATATCCTCGCCGTGCATAGAACCTAGAAAGCAAGGGCTTAAGTGACCGCATCAGCGAGCAGCGTAGGGATAGGACGTACAGTTGCACCACCACAGCGTTAGAAACCTGCGATCAAATTGATGATGATGAGAGGTACAGCTTCCCTTACTTTCGTACTGTGTTGGACGCACCCCAAGTACCCCCATTACCTTCAAGGCCGAAGAAGAAGTGAGCAACCATCCTCTCGACTGTGTGGCATATCGGACGAAGTACATACCACATTCCCCCTGGATACGTCGAGATTCGTGACCATGAAATCATTAGTACGAGAAAACGGAATCACATAGAGGAAGAGGAAGTGCCACACCATAGAGCATCGAATGCATAGCTAGGGCTTGAGAATTGAATCTGTTGGGATGAGCAAACAGCGCGAAGTTGAGCGGCAAGGCCGAGCATGTTGGCTATGTTAATGGATGACCCACTGTGACCACATAGGTTGTCCATCCAGCAATGATCTGGGTTAGGAACTCGATCAACCTGACAAGTCGCATAGTCGGATATGATGCGTAAATGCGCGTCGACGGTCGATTGGCAACGTCAGGGTCTCACCATAGTATCGAAACCTATCCAAGCCGTTAGGCCCTGGTGGTAGTCGTAGTCACCAAAGCATTGAGCCTACTCACCAAGCCTTTGAGCCATCGCTTATCCTGCTGATACCAATCGAAGTAAACACTACACTAATTGCGGCGGCCCGAGGGTCAGCTAGGATCGCGAATGAATTATGTGTGGTAGATCCACTCACTTGAACCGTCAGGATCCCAAAAAGCACTGCGGACACTATCTCGCAACCAAGCCACGCTCCAGTATAAAGGCCTTGATTGACTTGAGCAGCGCGAACCGCAAGCATTGATGGCGGAAGGGCACTGAGAGTGAATCAGAGAGCCGAGGACCTGATGGTCGTCTTGCCAGCCTGGCAGAAAGACCAGTTCAGCGAGCCCAGGATGCTAGTCCTTTGGCCTGTTCAGCGTAACAGTGGGCCCCCGAGGGGAGCGTTTGGACAGAAGTGGTGCGAATGAATAGTCACGCGCAGCGCTTTCGCGCGAATTGTCAAGACAATTTTCGCGCACCCCAGTCCTCCGGAACACCAAGTTAGATCCCATTTGCAATAGAACGTCCCGGTCACTGTGACTCACATGCACCTCCGAACCAGAATATAGGGACGCGTTTCCCAGATCAGCAGAGCAGTTCACACAGATTCAATGAACGAGGAAACATGAAGCCAGACAACAGGCGAGGCGACCCAACTCCCTATTAGACGTCATCAAACCGTATATAACTAATGATTCATAAAACTCGCGTGCCTGGCCTGGACGACAGCCTGGATGAGTTCGACCCTAGCTTGTACAAAATAGGCAACGAGGCGTCGTTTGTTTGGGCAGATTTGCAATTCCCTCGGCATCGGGCCCTCATGATAGCCCGTATGCTCGTCAGAGTCGCCAGATCTCCACTACCATACCGGCCACTATCTGGGCTGAAATCGACTTCTATATTTTTGCGCCAATTCTCATTCTCTCTGAGGCTACAGGATGTCCAGTCGGTGGCTGAAACCCAGGATGTCCAAGAGCTGGACCGGCTCCTAACGATTGTCCGCGAACGCTCTGAGCCAGCATATCGCTCGTGAGCTTCAACTAATGAGTCTTATTTTCGAATGGCGCCGTTGAAATATGATATCGTTATAAGCTCTCTACCTATGCGCTCTCCCGTTTTTTGGAAGGACAATCTTGCCTCTATTCGGTCGTCTTCCCATGCAAACAGCGTATCAACACCTACCTTGGAACCGCCTCTCCGGGCTCGCAAGATGCAAGAGAGCTACTGCCAGATCATCTTGCCCTTCTCCAAGGAACCCGAGTTCCTGGAGAAGTATGTCAATGCCAGTGGGGGGATCCGCACAGGTAACACGATCAAATTTCACCTTTCCTGAGACATTGGAGGCTCAATTCACATTCCTTGTTAGGCAAACTCATGGAACATCTCGACTCCTTGGCAGGGTCAATTGCGTACAAGCATGTGCTGGGCCCTTCTGTAGAGAAACTGGGAGCTGTTAGCGAGGCTGGGTTCTACATTGTGACTGCCTCCATAGACAGGTAATGTACAGGAGTCAGATAAATTTACCCCCTCTAACAACTTGTCTCACTGCTAGACTTGATATGGTGTCACCACTGACCCCTGCAAACGTCACCGATATCCGGCTATCAGGCCAAGTGATATCCGTTGGTAGCAGCTCGATGGAGATTGCAGTGAAAATGGAAGGTATTCATTCGGAAGACACCTCAGATCAGACTCTGTTAATCGGTCGGTTCATGCTCTTCGTTCTGACAGCCTCAATATCTCATGACGGTTCGCAGGCCGGTTCTCGATGGTCTGTCGAGATGCCAAAACGCACAAGGCTCGCAAGATCAACCCCTTGGTCTTCGAGGACGACAACGATAAAGCCTTGGCTTCTATAGGAGAAGGTATTGCGACTACACCTTTCAGATAGCTCCTGACTGACACGTCAATCATTCCTAGCGCAGAAGCATAGGAGAACAGCAGACCGTCTCAACGCGCTATCAAGAACACCTCCCTCGGCTGCCGAATCGGCCCTAGTGCACGAACTGTTTGTTAAGCACCGGATCCCTAATCCTGCGGTACTCGACAGCGGAACAGTTGATCCAACGAACATCATCCAAGAGATTCCCATCGGAGATACAGCACTGGAGAATACCTCCATGACCCATCCCCAAGAACGAAAGTGAGTCTTCTTTTGCATGTCTACTCTGCCTTTCATCTACTGATACTTTTCTATCAGTGTCCACCAGAAAGTGTTTGGTGGTATGTTTGCCGGCTATCTTCCTCTCGATCGTTCCTCCGCTGAATCCACGATCGCTAACAGGTTACCTCATGCGACTCGCGTATGAGATCGGGTACTCCGCAGCCATTCTCTTCACTGGCCGGACCATGCGATTCCTCTCACTAGATAGCACCACCTTCAAGCTTCCCGTTCCTGTCGGTTCCATCCTCAGACTTACAAGTGCAGTCGTACATACCATTCCAGGAGAGGGCAGCGGCTACGGCACTTTGGTGGTGCGTATCCTTCTTTTGCATCTCAAGGTCGTTGTGTTGATGTCGATTCGATAGAGCGTTCGAGTCCGTGCGGACGTGATCGACGTGGCGACAGGGGAAGAGAAGAATACGAATGAGTTCCACTTTACGTGGGGCGCTGAGGGCTCCGAACCACTGAAGAAGACCGTGGTTCCTGTCACATACTCTGGTACGTCCATCGTTCTTCACTTCGTGAGATGAAAGGTTCCTTACTCGTCGTCATGCAGAGGCGATGCATTGGCTCGAGGCACGACGGGAGTTGGTGCTGGGGGCAGCCATCCGAGCCCAACTTCGGAGACGAGAATGATCACCTTATCATGGATACACATCCACAGATGCCTCGACTGTGCGATGATCGTTAGACTTGTTTATATTCTCCTATCGCAATCACGGCTCGTTTATGACATGAACATATGCTTTCATACAACAAAGAATTTCCATTACAGTCTAGATGCAAGAATAATACATGTTCATAACCCAAAGATACAGTAGATCAAGCATGTTTGATGATGGCACAGACATCTTTGTGCCCTCCATCCTTCCAGTCCAGCTTTTGGTGCTCCGCGGAGCAATACCTATAGTGAGTCGAGCAGAACAATCAGCCTCCTCTGAGAAAGAAAAAGAGCCAAACCCAATAAGGAGGTAAAGTTTCACTTACGTGACACACCGACAAGCAGAGCACCTCTTGTATGGAGCTGCCTCCTCACTCTCATCTTTCGCTTTAGTGTGCGCATCGCATTTGGGCCACCAGCATACATTCTCCCTCCTCTCCTTCTCCTTCTGCGCAGCCGCTCCATTGATCTCTCCCTCAACTTTAGTATCGCCCACCTCGTCCTTCACGACGCCGATTCGTGCCCCCATACCCGTCTCCCTCTCCCCAGGTTTATCACCACGAAGAATCTCCTCGTTCGCACCAACAGCAGCGCCCAACGCTCGCAGGCTCAACGTTACCTGCCACAGTGCTGCACGCGCATTCTTATCCTCCTTATCCACCATCTCAAGACGTCGGATCCCATCCTCGACAGTAGCGATTTTTGGATCCTTCTCGTCGCCTTCGGTGGGCTTCTGGGATCCAGTGGAATCGGTAAAGCCACGGGTGGCTTCACGCGCAATGAAGATGTCGAGCTTGTCGAGTGTGGAGAGGTAGAACTGAGGGAAGTTCCACGATGAAGCGGAGCCGCTCTGAAGAGCTGCCGTGAAGGCGGGTGTGCGTTGGATGCGGCAGTTGGAGTCGGTGCAGTGGGTGGTGTGAATGAGCATCTTGAAGATACGGAACCACGCAGCTGTTGGTCATAGCCAACAAATAATGGAAATAAAACCGGGCGATAACATTTGAGAGACGGAGATCTATGAGCATATTCGCGGTAAGGAAAGTGTGTGGGCTTACATTGGTACGAGTCTGTACGAGGAGCGGCAGCAAGGAGAGCTTCCGATGCGAGCTCGAGGAAGTCATGTTCCTTGATGAGATCTGCAAACGCCTGCGAAACGTCCGATGACGCATTGATGATATTGCTATCAAAAGCAACGCTAATCAGTACCATAGCCGCACGGGCATCAGGGAAAAGCGACAAACTTCAAGAAAGGTGCACAGCTGTCCAGCAGTGCCCACTTCAGATCCCTCTCGCGCTCATCCTCTTCAGCCCCAGGGGTCGTAGTGATCTTGGATGCTACACCACCCAAAGCCCTAACACGCGAGCCCACCAGCTCAACGACATGTTCGTGCAACTTCGCTTCATCCACAAATCGCGCTGCCTCCTTCTGGCCAATATTGACGAAGGCATCCGCAGTCAGAAGCTCGACTGCCAACTGCGTATTTGCCGCCTCAATTTCCCCTTTGCTTCCGCCTTTAGCAAGGCCGAGGGCAGGGTTGAGGAATACATTGTGGATGAGAGCACGAGAGACGGACGGGAAGGGTGTGAGTTGGTAAAAGTTGTCGAGTGCGTATGGTGGTGCGGTAGGTGCAGTGAGCAAGGTGCGGAGGGCGAGGCAGGAGACT
The DNA here is from genome assembly GCA_015039315.1 of Clavulina sp. PMI_390. Classification (NCBI taxonomy): domain Eukaryota; kingdom Fungi; phylum Basidiomycota; class Agaricomycetes; order Cantharellales; family Hydnaceae; genus Clavulina; species Clavulina sp. PMI_390. The sequence continues at coordinate 220,474 of WIDE01000053.1, forward strand.
TTGCGGGCCGAGATGGAGCGTGCAGTTGTGTAGCAATGTCCAAGGATGGCGAGTGTATGCGGGGTATACAGGATCCTGCGAATGACAGGGTAGGATTATAATCGCCAAACATAGAGATAAATAGCAGGAACAACAGCGGCCACAAGAAAAAAGAAAGAGAACGTACGGGTGCAAATCTGGCACGCGACCGATGTGGAACATGCCCAAGGCAAGCACATCGATCAGCTTGTCGGAATCAGCGGCTGTGTGGACTTTCCATAAGGTAGCCTCAATACGAGGATAGGCTTTCCTGATAATTTCATACTGCTCGTTGTTTGCTTTGGGGATAGATGTTGTACCCCGCTCGTCTTTCTTGAGCGAGACGAGAACGTTGATGATACCAGTGAGAGAGAACACCCAGCCTGGTGCAGTCTTAGGATGCCGGATCGAAGGATCGATTTATGCCATAGGCACGGAGAGAGCAATATCATTCAGTGCAACAATTGATATTAGCGGTCATGGTAATAGACGACTCACCTGCTCGACCTCCTTTGATGTCCATTCATCGACCAGTAGCTGGATGTACACATTCAATACACCTGTGTTACGCAACTTCGGCCACAATTCCGGGGTCTGCACAGTCAAAGTGAGTGCACTGAGCGCGTAGAATTCACGCCCCTCTGCAGTGCCAGCTTTTTTGACAGCGGCTTCGGGATCGCTGATGATCACATCGACCTCTTTCTGCATTCGAGCGTCCGCCATAGTCAAGTTTTTGGGCTCAGATGGGGGGACGACGGTGGTGGCAGAAGGCTAGAGAATGTGGTAGATTGTTCTCTCAGCAGGTTTTTATACGGTTGGGAAATGCCAGTGTCAGTGTCAATGTCAGCACGCACAATTCACGATGAATTTCGCGGAGCACAGATCCCGGCGGCAGACGAACATGTTCGATCCTTTCTCCCACAGTTTTCGACATCTCGTTGGGCTCTTCTTAGTGACCATGGCCGTTGATATTGGTCTTGCTGGCGATCTCGCTAAGCAATTCGAGTTACTCGTTGGCTCCCTTGATTCTGTTTCCACCATTTCCCTTCCATATAGCCATGTCCTGCTACAAGCCCCGATGGAGCGTCCCTCGACCCGCGAAGCTATAGCACTCGCCAGGAAATCCATATCTACATGTCGGATGCATGCGGCTGGCCTCTCACAAACACTTGATCAGATTGTATCGATCTGCTCGAATCTTGATCAAAGCTTACAAAGATGCCTCAATCCCATCGAATCCCTACCGGCTGAGCTCATCCAGCATATTGCAAGTTTTGCTGTCGAGTCCCCATCTAACCACAGGCGCATATTGGATCTAGCTTGCGTCTGTAAAACGTGGAAAGTGGCCATGTTCTCCCTGAGCGAGCTATTTACTGCTCCTGATTGGGTCAAATGGCCAATAGATTTTACCCGCAAGTGGCTGTCCCACTCCGCTTCCCGTCCATTCTCCTGTAATCTTTCTCGAACTGATGAAGGCCCTCTACTTCTTTCAAAACTCCTCCAAACTGTTCCTCTATTTAACACCAGAATCCGAGCCCTGCATGTCCAACTGAACCAAGACTTCGAGCAATTTGCCGGTCTCTGGGTTGGTGTTCAGATGCCGGAACTAGAGAAGTTAACTCTAAGGATGTACATCTACTCCCCGGATGAGGACGAGTTAGATCTGAGCAATGCTGTTTTGCCAAAGCTGAGGACGCTTTATACCCCCTCGCTGCGTGTTATTGTTCCGCAAGCTGTTCCCCTCCTCCAAAACCTTGGATGCAGAATGTACTGTCTCAAGGACCTTGAAGCATGCAGAATTGCTATGAATAATTCCAAATCCCTCCGCCACATTACGTTATTCGCCTGCTTTCGGGCGTTTGTTGCGCCAATGGACCAGGATCAGCTCATGCAAGAGGTGACATTTTTGGCACCACAAATAGAGTCGCTTCGCCTCTATGGATATATTGATAGCGATTCTTACCATATGGGGCCATACTTACTGGCATTAAGCACGCTTTCAATCCATACACTGGAGCTAGTAAGAATGGACCTTGCCACATATTCGTTGGCGGTACAAACGATGGTCTGTCCGAGTTTACAACTCCACAAGTTCAGCAAAATTCTCATCTACTTGTTACGTTGGCTTTTAGTCCATTAGGAAATCATCAGAAATTAAGACACTTTTCCTTCAGCCCTTTGATGAGGGTGGCTCTAGATCATTATCCACAAGGAGCTTGGACCGCTACCTTGAAGCCTTTTCTGGGGAGGAGCTCCTATCTCAAGGCCTGAATACTCTCCCAAACCTTGACTCAATCATTATCCAGCAAGTTCCGACTGCTCGAAACGATCTCACAATCAGTGTTGATCAGGTAGTGCGAATATTGGCGCCAAGGACCGGTGTCCTGAAACGTCTCATCCTTCCCAAAAATCTTGACCCCGGCAGCGATCCGAAAGGAGATGCGCAGGCAGAGGGGTCCAACTCTGCTTTGGTTCGGCGTCTGACCGATGCGCAAGTCCAATATATCAGCCGATTTGGTGAACCAGAGCAGCACGTGTCGTTAATGGAAGCAAGTCTCTTCATCTTGTTTGTTCTCTTTCTGAATTCTTATTTAATTGATTGACCTGATTAGATGGGGTTTTCTTTTGAGGTCGATCACTATGGGCTTGATGTGGACATGGCAAAACTATACTATCCTGGTGAGGCACAATATTGCGAGTGAAGGATCGAGGGCAGTGAATGACAAAGTTTCCAGAGTGAATCATGTTTTAGCTTCTACGATGCATTTGCTTGCAGCACCCCAAGATGATGGCGT
>WIDE01000054.1:0-33485 GCA_015039315.1 Clavulina sp. PMI_390
TAAGACATTTGGAGGGGGCCACTGGATTATGGAAGAAGATCCCGACTCCGTGTATGGTAGTATCAAGGAATGGATCACGAAGCTGCACTAGGCGGGCTGCCTCCCTCCCTCCTGAGAATTGATGCACTACTTGATTTGAAAATGAACGGAGGCATCAGTTCTTCTCCAAACACTCACAGCTTTCTTGTCAGTATGGTAATGGAATGGTCCGAAGTCTCCTCATCACCGCAGAATCCGACGGCGAAACTGAAACCCACAATGCAATATGATTATTGAGCACATCTAAAGTTGAATCTTCCCTGCTGCCCTAGGGAATGGCATACAGTCGCGAATATTCTCAAACCCAGTAATCCAGCTGATGAACCTCTCAAACCCAAGACCGAACCCGCCATGCGGCACACTCCCATATCGCCGGAGGTCGAGATACCATTCCATGTTGTGTGTTCCTACGCCCTTATCCTGCATGGCGGCTACAAGAGGTTCCAAACGTTCTTCGCGCAAGGAACCCCCTACCAATTCTCCGATACGAGGCACGAGGAGGTCAAAGCAGGCAACGGTCTGCCCATCATCGTTCGCTCGCATATAGAATGGCTTCAGTGAGGCAGGATAGTCCGTCACGAATACTGGGCCCTTGACTAATGTCCCAGCAAGCCATTTCTCATGCTCGCTTTGGAGCGAGAGACCGTGCTCGATGGGATGTTCGAAAAACGGCTTGCCAGGGCGAGCGGTATTGATAGCGACTAACTCTTTGACCGCCTCATGGTATGTCATGCGGGACCACGACGATGCAATTGTGTCGACCAGTTGGTCGTCGTTGAGGGGGAGAGGGGATGGAGCAGGAGCTTGAGCAATCGCCTCGAGAGGATGACCACCATACTTTTCCTGCATTTCTCGGAAGTAGTTCAGCTCTGGGGACGCACGAGCACGGAGGGAGCTCAAAGCATTCTGGAACGTCCTTTCCGTAAGAGACAGTATGTCCTCGAGATCATCGCAAAAGGCAAGCTCGGCTTCGAGCATTGAGAATTCGGAGACATGCCGGTGGGTCTGGGATGGCTCGGCACGGAAGACGGGAGATATTGTGTACACTCTGCCGAGGGAAGAGGCCAAAGCTTCGAGGTGAAGTTGGGTAGACACAGTGAGGTAGGTAGGTTGGTCGAAAAATTCAGGATGAGGGGGGGATTGTCCTGAGGGAGTAGGCTGACGTCCTTGAAGGAGATTGGCATCCGTAGTGACACGGAAAGCCTCCCCAGCACCTTCACAGTCATTGGCTGTGAGGATTGGAGGTTGAACAAGGATGAAGTCTTCGCGCTTAGGTGGAGAATTAGTCAATTATGAAAGAAGCGCAGTACGAACAGACATACCCTGTAGGCTCTATGAAATGCATCTGCTGCCTGGTCCCTGAGGCGCATTATTGCAGCCCCTTGAGGGGTTCTGGTGCGAAGGTGGGGATGCCTGCGAAGAAACTCGGCGCTCTGAGCTTTCTTCTGGATGGGATAAGTCTACCATGAAGGAGTCAGGGGAATTGATTCTCTGCTGGGCAAAGAAAATGAGCTCACGGTTGAAGAAGATCCTAGAATTTTCACTCTAGAAGCTTGTAGTTCCATAGGTTGATTAGGCCCTGGAGATTGCTCCAGCGTACCATGACACGAAATGGAAGAACCCAAGGTCACACTACTCTTGAGGGTAAGTCGCGTCTACCGGAGAGCATAAATGCTTGACTTGCTCTTGTGTAGATTCTCGGGGTGCAACTACTTGCAGTGACTCAACTGAGGAGCCATCGTTGACTGCAATGAAGGTGACAGCTTTTTGCTTTCGTATAGAGCGCACCCAGCCTCGCACATTCACAGACTCGCCAGCTCGTGCATCTGAGGTGTCGAGGAGATGGCGAATAGTCGGAGATAACTGTCGTGGAGGCAGTCTGCTACTGGCAGCAGCGGCCAAAGAAGAGAGTGCCCGACGTGACTTCATGGGCGTGACGGTCACCGTGTAACGTGACCAATTGGATTTCGCAGGTTTGGCTCCATCTCATCCCGTCACGTTTATTCCTCGCAAACGCGTCTGGACGCCCCCAACCACTCCCTATCACTTGGAATAGGCCACCTACGCGCTCAACCACCACGTTACTGACCAGACGCGTCGTCCAGGATGGGCATTCAGGGCTTACTCCCGCTCCTGAAGTCCATCCACGAACACCGAAAGATACACGAGTTTAATGGCCAAACGTGAGCTGGTGGTGTGGTTCTGAGGCTTTTGTCGTCCAATACTCACCACTTTTCACTCCAGTCTTGCTGTCGATGCGTATGTCTGGCTCCATCGTGGCGCTTACGGTTGCGCTCCCGAGCTAGTTAAGGGCATACCAACAACTAGGCAAGGCACCTTCAACCAACAGTAATCGCTGCTATCTCTGACCGCTTGGCCATAGATATGTTGACTACGCCATGCATCGAGTACGCCTACTCAAACACCACAACATCACCCCCTTCATTGTATTCGATGGTGGACCACTTCCAGCCAAGCAAGGAACGGAGTCGAGTCGACACAAATCACGTGAAGAAGCCCGAGAACGTGCCATGGAACTCTCTCGTCAGGGGCGACACTCTGAAGCCCGAGATGCATTCGTAAAGGCAGTGGATGTCACTCCAGAGATGGCATACCAACTCATCAAGGTGTGTAGTCAACTCATGTGCGGTTTGATTCCCCGCTCATCTATGAAGACATCAAGGCTTTGAGGGCAGAAAATGTTTCTTACGTTGTGGCTCCTTATGAGGCCGACGCACAGATGGCCTACCTGGAACGGACAGGAATCGTGGATGGGATCGTGACAGAAGACTCTGATCTTCTCGTCTTCGGATGTAAAAAAGTCATCCTCAAGCTTGACTCAGACGGAAACTGCGTCTGTATTAGACGAGAGAACTTTGCTCGTGTAGTAGACCTTCCGTTGCATGGTTGGAGCGACAAGCAGTTTCGTGAGATGGCAGTAGGTGGTTTACTCGCTTGTTTAGCTGGACCTCACTAAAATTGGTTGTAGATGTTGTCAGGATGCGACTACCTCGCCTCCATCCAGGGCCTCGGCCTCAAAACTTCCCACAAGCTCCTACGACGACATAAAACAGTGGAAGGCGTTCTCAATGCTCTTAGAATAAAGGGATCGCACACTATCCCTCCTAACTACCTCAAGGACTTCCGCACTGCCGAGCTTGCATTCATCCACCAGCGGGTGTTCGATCCTATCACTCAGCAACTCACCCACTTGACACCGGTTCCAGAGAGCCTCGTTGATTGGAGAGACTCCTATGTCGGAAAGTAAGGGTATCCGTCTATCACTCACTGACTATCACTAAGACGATCCACACAGGGAATTAGCCCCTGAGATCGCCTCCGGCATAGCCTTCGGCTCAGTACATCCTTTCACCATGCTCGCAATGCCCGACATTAACCCTTCATTCCGTCCCGAGGACCGGGCAGTTGCTTCGTTCGTGAGTCCTACCGTGCTTTCCTTTGTCGTAGGCTGACTTCATCACCCTCCTAGACTCGTCCAAAGGGTGCTAAGAATGCTACCTCGGTGGCTATGACTAACCCACAGAATCGCCTCACGAACTACTTTTGTAAGTGCTAAGACCGCTGTGATTGGATTTCCACTAAGGGGTATTCATTTTCAGCTGCAGCACCTCGTGCACAGCGTGGTGCTCCCGATAAACCTGAGGAACGAGTGGTGGAAGAGATTGAAGTCCAGTCCAAATTCCACGTAATGGTTGGTGGTGGAAAGCGCACTCTAACAGCTGAACATGATCTTGCCAAGCAAATCATTCTTGACAAGCAAGTAGCTGCTCGCATCACCCATAGTAAATTCTTTGCTATCAGCCAAGCTACTCCCGACATCCCTACCCCTCAGGGCCCAGAAGCTAGCCTTCCCCAGGAAATTATTTCTCTTGTCGAGGATGACGAGGTTGTGACACAAGAGCCTGGCTATCTTTCCCCACAAGGAAGTGTCGCGGAGTTGATCGACGTTTCTTCTCCTCCTTCGTCTCCAGACGCCTCTGATGTAGAAGACTCTGGGAGTTTGGCTGATGACTCCTCTGATGACGATGTCGAAAACATTCCCAGTCCCCAGCGTCCCGCTCGCCAATTTACACGCTACGCAATGGACTTAACCCTCATGCCGGCCCTTTCTCAGCGCTTGTCTCCCCCCATACCGACGCCTCGATCCCCTACCCCGAAACGTGTCGTCCGTCGACACTCAGCGGAAGTATTGCCTCTGGAGGATGGGACCAACGTACTAAATAGCCAAGCTACCTCAGAAGGATCGTCCCAATCTACTTCAACGTCTACCGATGTCCCCTCTGCTTCTTCTCTTACCCCGTCGTTTATCGTCACTCCCCTTGCAAAATTCGTTTACGCCCCTCCAACTGAGGCTGTTGACGACAACAACCCTTCTCCTTCCACCCCACCCCGCCAAGGGGCATCATCACAATCTCAAACCTCAATCTCCGACTCATCGTGGGGCCCTGATCTCCAGGACATCTTCAGTCCAACAAGATCAGAGGCAGAAAGCATGTCGTCTGATATCCCCAGTCCCGAGCGCTCTCGATCACAATCCAAGGGCAAAGCTCGAGGAACATTCGATGACCAAGATGATGATGATGTTGACGTATACCTAACTCCACGGAAAGGTAAAAAGACAGCGGAAGACCACCCTGATGAGATCAGTGATGATGGAGACGATGATGAGGTATACTTTGTCGGTCAGAGAACCGCTTCGGAGCGAAAAGCATCCGTTGAGGCCAAATGGCGGGAGAAATGGGCCTTTCCGGGTCCTTCCGCCATGAAACGTAAAACCGACGCAATTTCACCTCGAAGTGAACCACAGACAAAACGGTTTACACATGGAAACAACCAGCGCGAAACCTCTCCCTCCCCGCCAGAACGCCCGCGCAACCAAGACTCTGTTCGGCCTAGACAGAAACCCCGAACATCATTACCGTTCCCTATCAATGCATCTCAAACCCTCCGGAAACCTATTCCTCGACGAAACGCTACGTCTTTCCCCGCTCCTACTATAGGAACGAAGAAGAAAGCGTCCGGCGAAGATAGTGCGACAAACAAAACTCTCGACCTAGATTCCTTCCGCCACCAGTAAGTCTCAAGCCCTTCTATCGGCTTTTAGCCCCCTGTTTGCGTGTCTAACGAGATGGACCATAGACCCCTTCGATTGCGCTAGCACACTCGATTCACTCCTCACCCTCCAGCCTGCTATCAATCCTCCCAGCATCATGATACACTCTCTATTGGATCGGCTTCACGCCTGGAACCATCATCGTATCCTCAATCTAGCATCGCTTTTTTGTATTATCAGCAAGCATTACTTCTCTGTACATAATTTTCCGCATACACCATCTGATATTGACTAGCGCTTCGTGGAGCATCCCAAATTTTTCAACATCTGAGGTGTGATTGTACATCAAGTATGATGGTCAGCTCATTGTCGCACATACAACCTGCATCTCATGGAGTGATCTCTGGTTCTGATATGACCACCGTCATCACCGACCTAATGCAGATAAATTTGTCACAACTTTTACGCGGCATGGCCAAAACAATAAACGTACCTCATGTTCACTGTGTACGAGGTCGCCACGTCAGTGAGTGTCATGGCATCGATCATGTGCACGCCAGGTGACAGCGCAAGGATCTGCATCTGCACAGACTGACAAGCACCAGGCAATAGAGGTCTAAGAACAGAAGTAATTAGGAACGCTGGTACGACAAATCCCAAACTCAAGTCAGGCTCACCCAACACGAATGCGATTCTCTAGAGGCATCAACCCCAGTTGGACTTGCCCATCATTAACATACCCACTTCCATTCACAACAACGTCCTCAGCTGCTGTGCCCAACCCCAGACCAACGCTCGTTCTCGCCCGTCGTCTTTTCTGCGTCGGATAGCCAATCTCGCACCTCCGAATCTGCTCGCTCAAATTCAGCACGAAAATATCAAGAGAGAAAACATCATGAGGATAGATGATTGGGTTTCCCGTGGAGCTGATCCGTTTTTCTAGTGTCGTTGATGGTGCAGATTTTGGAGGGAGGAGATTTATGGTCACAATCATATTTCCGACTGCTTCGCTCTGTGTGTTGGGATCGATACCAACGTAGCCACCTCGTGTCAGCGGTGCCTGGAACGTTGGCCCCACCGACGGTGACTCTGACGGCCCAGGTGTCGCGTCGCTTGGGTATGAGGGGAACGCTGGAGTTGGGGGCACAGGGACGCTCATCGACTTTGGATGCTGAGTGTCACCTGAAGACGTTGCGAATGACGGAGCATTTGAACTTCCGGGAGACCCGAGGAATGAGGATCGGATATTGGCAGTGTTGAATATCGAGGAGGAGAAACGGTCAGAGCGCGGGGTAGGTGTGCCGAGCTGGGCTTGTGTCTGTGCATTCATTGCAGCAATGACCTCGGATGGAGACGAGGGTGTAAATTTTGCTTGAGGGTTCAGGGGGGACAACATCGAGCCTGATGCAGGGGAAGACACCTTTGATGGACCTTTGAGAATGTTCCATGGAGCGACAGGGGTAGTGGGTGATGCAATAGCATTGCTCCCTAAAGCAGTCCTTGATGTCGATGCGGGGAAAGGGGAAGCAGGAGTAGGCATGACATCTTGAGCGGATATTGGAGAAGAGGGACGATTGTAGAATGTCGGAGGGTCTGCTTGCTGGGTGGTAAGCAGATCGAGGAGGCAATTCCACCTTGACGAGTAGGGGTCGAAGTGCGCCTCTTTCTCTGCCTCGTCGGGAGACTCTTCATTAACTTTGGCACCCTTGGTTTTTGTTTTTGGCGCGATGGGGCGGAAGGGATGCCCCTTCAAGTCGATAGCCACGTAACGCCGCATAGACTCGGCTGTCGTCTCTGCACTTGCGGCAGACAGCATGCTCTGCCTTTTCTGAGCCAAGGCGGATGGATCTTTGCGATCATTCGCGGTATTCCCTTCTGGAAGGGTGAGGAATGATACCCGGTACAGAAGGTTATACTGATCGGAACCCTTGAGGGTGAGCGGGAAGACGTTTGCATCTATACTCTCACCCCACCCGATGAGGGAGGCATGAGCAAGGCCACCACTAATGGTGAGTTGCACTTCCTCCACGACAAAGCCCATCGCAGGGTCAGCGTTCTCGATCTCGACACTTAGAACAACAGTGCGCTCTTCAGACCCTGCGGCACTTTCTTCCAAGGCTGCTGCCTCATCATCGCTTTCATCGTCATCAGCATCCCCACCTTGCTTGGGTCGTCCAATCGCTGCCGACGCGGGTACGTACGGAACGAAGCAATTCTTCATCCGTACGCGGACACCTTCGACGGTTCGGAGGGTCTTTCGGAACGATTTGCGAAGAATGGGTTTGGTATAGGCTGACACAAACCTGTTAGCGCCATCGATCTCGGAGGCAGTGCGTTTATGCAGAGCGAACGCGTTCAAGCGAACCGAGTCGCTGATTCGCGAGGTATTGAGCGTCATCTTGTCGGATGAATTCCCAAATGTAGCGCCTAAGAAAGGGCTTCCATCGTCAGCAAACTTCATAAAGCGTGCGCCCACGGGTAACTTACTATCGTTCAGGTTGTCGAGCAAGTTTACTTCTTCCATGCCATGCATGATGTCTTCCTCATCCTCGTCGTCTTCGGCGTTTACGTCGACTAAACGCTCAGTGGAAATACCCTTTGACCGCAACGCGGCGTTGACTAGTTCTTGAGGAGTCGGTGATAGGATGGGCTGGTCCCGGAAAGTCGCAGACGCAGTCAAGCAGAGGAGAGGTTCTGACACCTTGGTTTGCAAGAAAGCTGTTGGTGATGTTAGTGCTTGATATTATGTCCAGAACTAAGTGAGAGTGTGTGACTTACTTACTAGGACATGAAGCTCATATATAGCGATCCAAGAATTCTCCTCTTCGCTCCACGCGATAGTGAACCCATCCTTGGTGGGGGGCGCCTTCGCCGGTGTAGGAGTTGTGGGCACTCTTGGTCGATTGTCTCCCCAGACATAAGTCTGTAGCACTACACCGTTATCTGCTTGCGCATAAGGTCGATCGGGCGTGTTTGTGCTCGGAACTGGATTTGGAGTACCAGGTGGAATGATCTGTGCAAGAGGGGTGGTACGGGAGCGAGCTGGTGTTGGGGGCTTAGAATCAGCAGTTCCAGGTCGAGACTTGGAGGCAGGGATAAAGGGGGATATGTAGGATGCTTCGAGGGATATCTGCAATCGTTGAAGGGCGGGAGCGAGGAGTAGTGGGTCATCATTAGGTAGCTTGGCGCATAGGAGAAGATAGAGCCGTTCATCTGTGTGGATGTTTCAAATACCCCAGTTATCATTGACCCAGGAATAGGTCGTAGACTACCTGATCAGCTAGGAATGATTCGCCCATCGAGAGTTGGCGACTGACCAAAGAACGCAAGTTTTCGCTGAGGTGCATCGCGAAGCGTCGACCACCATGCTGAAGAACTAGTATCTAGCTCCTCTAAGTCCTTCCTGTGCTCTGGTACAAGAACTTCAAGCCTCGATGCGGAGAAGAGGTCCTCCATGGCCTGCAACGATCACAGACGAGATGGGCAGCGTGTGAACTGCTTATCTACTCGGTTCGCATATGACTTTCTTTGAGCTCTCGCTGCCGTTTGAGCTTGCCAAGCAAAAGGGCAAACAACTTGCTGGTATAACCCCATCTGAAAGACAGTCGATAGAAGCGAAAATCGATGCTCTAGCCCAGCGTGAGCTCTGTGAATCCATAATGCTTGAGTGTCTCGCCTAACTGTACGCAACGACCACAACATCATTTTCTGGAGCCAGTTGGGTATACTGTGATTGCTCTAAATCACATCGTTCAATCAAAATTCACAAACTCTGTGCCTGATCTTGCTCTGCAGAAGCGGGATGGAGTCATAATACTCAAACGGCTGACCATCATCCTTGATGAAGCTGGGGAGAAAGGATGTGGACTGGTGAGTACCGATCGAACCTTTGCTCACTTTCCATGCCCATTGGGTTAAGAACACTCTCGTATATCAACGTTTTATAGACGAATAATAACACGAACGAACTTTCCACATACGACCTCATCGCCATCCAACCCACCACCACAAATGCATTCTCCCAAGCGTGCCTCCAACTATCCGTACCTGGACCACTCACAACACATATCATCTCTCTCGATCTCGCCTCCTCCCCACGCCTTCCCTTCTATCTCAAACACACTCTTGTGCGAACAGCAATCCGTAATGGTGCAGTCTTTGAGATGGCGTACGCACCTGCAGTAGCGAATGCCGATTCAGGATCAAATGTCGGTGTAGACGTCGAAGCACACAAGAGGAACTGGTGGGCGAACGCACGAGAGCTGATGAGAGTGACAAAGGGCAAAAATGTGCTCGTTAGTGGGGCAGCCCAAACTTTGTCAGAGCTGCGAGCACCCCTTGACGTCGCGAACCTGTGCGTATAAACCTCTCGACTGGTCTACAGTTGTAGGGCACCAAGAAGACACCGTCTGATGATGTCTTTAGAATAACGCTGCTTGATGTTGCTCAAGACTCTGCTCGAAATGCCCTCGAAGCAACACCAAAATCTCTAGTGTTACGAGCCCGTACGTCTCTTCTACGCATTTCCTTGCGCAGATTTCCATACCTTACAACGAATTACCGAATAGAAACCCGAAAGACCTATCGAGCAGTGCTCTCTGAGCCTGCCCTCATCCTTCCAGATGGACAATTGGCCTCGAGCACGCCACCCCAGCCTCAATCAAGCCCCTCTAATCCCCACGATCTTCAGTCATTACCTAAACCCGCCGATAGCTCTCAGCCGAATTTATCTGGCGTATCTCAACCATCTGGATCGAACAAAAGACCACGCGAGAACTCCACACCAACCCATCCCTCATCTTCACCATCTCATATCCCTGCAAAAGCTCAAGAGAAGACTCTCGACGAGAAGCAACGGCAGAAAAAGAAGCGGCGGAAAGATACGCCTGAGGGCTCTGCTGGGGGATGAGTATTTCTATCCTTCTGTGCGAGATCGGCACCTAGTGTAAATATACCAGATCGCTAATGAGATACAGCATGCATTTTATGCGGGTATTTTCTCTTCGGTGTGATGGGGACTGTAGTACTCTGATGAAGGAAAGGTCGCTGTGTGTTTTGGGAGTAGCAAAGCAATAAGCAACTGAGAGACAAATTCCCCGCTTATTGGGATGATAGTGGTACATTCTTCATCGTTTCTGGAGACGAAGCTGGCGATTTCGAAACTAGGGGAGGGGCAAGCGCCTCGTTCGAGCCAGGGTGTGGTTCACTTTTGTCTCCACCTTCATCTAAGGCGGGTTCGACACTGGATTCTATGCCAAGGGATTTTTGTAGGTTATACTCAAACGTCTCCCGGAGTAGTGCGTTCCTTCATAATCGTAATGCATAAGGTTCACAGCAAAGGACCAAGCGTAGTGGAACGAACAGACCTCTGTTTAAATCGAGCCAGGGCAATAGCCGGGTTCTGAGGTGTGTTTGAGGCGTCAGGGAGAGCCTGCCTGTGTGTAACGTGATACGATAGCGTTGTATGAGTAACATGAACGGATATGATCGAGAAGGGGCGGTGTAGCGGTACGCACCTCATGGCTGGTATTACAAGCCCAGCTTCCTGAGAACCACCAATACAATCGATAATATACATATTAGTATTGCTTTCGAGCTCGCCTTCTGCTGCAGGAAGTACGCCAGGAGCAGGCGAGACCTTCACTCCAACAACTTGGACATCGTCACTTATGCTTCGAACCACAGCTTCGCCGTTTGGAGCATTGGGATCCCAGTCCATAACTAGATATTGGGGCGATATTGCAGAGCGTGTAGCATCTTGTGACGATGAAGAAGAAGGAAGGAGTGTCAGGGGTGGATCATCTGCGTAATGGTAGTGAATTTCTGGAAAGACGAGCGTGGATGATGAGCTCGTTGACAGCTGGAGAGAATTTGGTGCCGGTATGGAGGCAGAAGGGAGACTCGACTGCGAAAGGAGAATGTAGTGGGGAGGAGGAGGATGGATTCGCCTCGACGAGCTGGACATCTTCGATTGTTGTTGATGTGGGAAACAGACAACCTCGGGACCGCTTGGTTCTCACGCTTGGCAACATTCTGTCCTTCTCCCTCTCTCTGGTTGTGAATGTGGGACGTGGCGTTGAACTATATCTCGCAACACTCCTCAGAGCTGTCGTTCTTGTCTTGCTTGGCTTTTATGATAGTTGATCAAGTATTGAAAATGTTGAGGACGGTACTGGGTACGGTCAAGGGCCTGTCAAATGTCTACAATCTAGCGCCCACGAGCTCCAATTGATGACAAGTCCATCACTGTTTTGGCTGATTACTCAAAAGATGTTAAAACAAGGCCGCGGGGAATGACAAATCCCAGTCTAATCTGCGAGAACAAGGAGGTGGAGGATGATAATGTTACGTACATTATGTGCTCAGGAAGGACGAGGTTAATACGCCAGAATGGACAAAATATATCAAAGAACCGACGCACGTTTAATTGCGACTAGGGGCCCCCATTGGCAACACTACTGCTATTCTCATAATCTTTACTGCCGAGCTATTGCGAGCTATAATATCAGTGGTGCACAATTTTGGCTTTCAATGTGGTAACCTCTTCTCCGTCGGCTCTTGTTAGCATGGTAACCCCATTATGTTGCTTCTTCCACTACCACAATATACCACTATAGCAATTGAATGTAGAAGGTAGATTTTATACTGGTGCCACAACTGCCCCACCTTCATCGATCGGTTGCTGATTAATAGGATGAGTCATCTCCGCACGGGGTCATGATTTACTTTGTGGCCTCGGTCATGCTATCACCGTTCCGCCATCACGTGGAGGTAGATATAAAAAGAGGCAAGGCTCCTTTCCTTGGGCAACAACGCTCCTTTGGCGGCGAACATCACTTCAAAGCGAGCGCTGAGATCAGTCCAATTTATTGTTCGTACAATTCTATTACAATGACAGGTGGGTCAATGGCCATCGGGCAACAAAATGCCGAATTATTTAGAAGTATTTCATTCACACAATACCAATATGTTCAGGAAACTCCAGCATAGTCGTCCAAACGCAGTTCGTGGAAGCGGATGGCTTGAGCATTTTCTATCGGGTAGCGGGCCCTGTCAATGCGCCTACATTGCTTCTCCTTCATGGGTTTCCGTAAGTTGATTCGATCGATGTCGCTCTTCACACATTTCTTGGGCGGAGCCTCTATTCCAGAACGCCGTCGCAGCTTATCGACGCAGCGTGGCGCGCGGCTTATGCTAATCTTCAACATTCTGTTATTCCATACAGAACTGCTTCCTATCAATATCGAACTCTCATGCCTCTGCTTGCACACAAATACCGGGTTATCGCGCCTGACTTACCCGGGTTTGGCTTCACTGTCGTCCCGGAGGCCCGCAAATACGAATATACATTCGCGAATTTTGGCAAAACTGTTCTGGAATTTGTTAACACCCTGAAGATCGACAAATTCGCCGTGTATATTTTTGACTAGTAAGTCTTGCCTAACCGAGTCATTTAACTTTCTCGTCACCGCTCTGACATGATTCACCTGCTTCTCTCCGCAACGATCCTCTCGACATTCTCTCATGCTGCCGCGGCTGACGCGTCTCCGAATACCTCGTGGGTTCACTGTATAGCGGAGCGCCCACGGCTTTCAATCTAGCGCTCAACCTTGCACAGCAAGAACCCAGTGCATCCCATCGCATAACAGGTATCATCTCCCAAAATGGCAATGCCTATGCCGAGGGTCTCGGCACGGCTTGGGCGCCCATCCAAGCCTATTGGGCCTCAAACTCTACGCAGGATCGAGACGCCCTGCGCCCAATCCTCTCGATGGAGGCGATTCGTGACTCTCAGTACCTCCTGGGAGTACCTCCGGCGCTTGTCAACAGCGTGGATCCGCTGGGTTGGACCCTCGATGCCGCTCTTATTGCTAAGCCCGGAGGGGCCGAGATCCAGCTCGATCTCTTCTATGACTATCGCAACAACGTAGCGAGCTACCCCAAATGGCAGGCGTGGTTGAGGGAGAGGCAGCCCAAGGTTCTCGCGATTTGGGGCAAACACGATGCCTTCTTCATTCCTCCCGGAGCAGAGGCTTGGGCGAGAGATGTAAAGGACGCCAAGGTCATTCTTCTGGATACCGGGCACTTCGCCTTGGAATCCCATCTGGAAGAAATTGCCCAAGAAGTCCTTAACTTCCTTGATGGCGTGGCCTAAAGCCTAAAGTTTCGAGCCTCAGCTTTCTTCCTTCGGCATGACTCGCCGGAAGCCGGGCTGCATGAATTGGATCACGGCGATTGCTGGGTGCCTGTTATTCCTCATCGCTTCGCCCCGCTATTGATTGACCAAAAGAAATTGTATTAAACCATGTATGTTGTTACACCCACCACGTGCTGTTCCGTAGCTACTGCGTCGTTTCGAGCCAATCTTGGCTGAATTTAGCGGATAAATGCTTGACATCTACGGCGATATATGCTCCTCCACAATCTCCGCCGGCTTGGGTACGGATCAATAGCGTTGTCAGTTTTGTTGGACTAACTTTTCCCATTCTCACAATGTGCCCCTTTATCCCGCTAGCGGTTTCAAACTGAACCCCAGAATTTTCGATTAACCTCGCGAGTCAGTTAAACATATACGTACATGGCATACGACGTGCATATTGCCTGTCACTACCCGGCACAACCGTGAACTTTGCGATCAGCCCACGCTCGACTACCCACGACATATTGGTTATGATGCCATATCGATATCACAAGCCCTCCCATTAGTTCGGCTCGGATGAAATAAACGATTAGCCCATGCTAACTGACATGGCGTTGAGGGGACTAGAATAGCCGGAAATCAGATTTTTATTTCAAACGCAAGCAAGGAGAATATTTCGGGTTTGCCATCAAAATAGCTAATATCCCCAGGTAGTAGAGAAACAACAAAATAAATGGGCGGAAAAGTACAGTGAATATAGAGGGAGAGACTATTCGTCATGCCAGGTGGATAATACATCAGGTGTGGGATGCCAATGCGACGCCCAAGGGCCGAGAGGTACCCGAAAGAGATAAAAGGAGAAAGGAAGATGCCATACAAAGAAATCAAGCATGCGCGTGTGTCTGTGTTATCAAACGCTTGGAGTCTGAGAAGCTCTTGAACGTGGAAATGGAGGTTGATGCAGCGAGCAGTAATGAAAGGAACAGGCTGCTGGGATTAAGTGAATGGTGTATACAATAGCGAAGGAAAGAACTTCTTGAGGTAGTGAAAGTGAGCATGGCAACAAAAACCATCTTCTCGGGCGATCTGAGATTATGGCAACTTAGGGTAGAAATGAAGAACGAATGGGTCTAATGGGAGGCCACACACCGAAGCAGAAAGTGACAAAAGTAAAGACAAGGAAGACTGAGCTGAAGAAGTCGGCAACGAGGTCCTGCTAGTCCCTATCCCCAGCTCATTCAACTTCGTCGGTGGAACACGGAAGTCGCGAACACGATCATATATATCATAAATGTGTTATTTTTCGTGGTTGGTTTTATGAGAGGAGTATCTCAAAGCTCGCAGTTCCCGATAAGATACCCCTTATCTTGCGAACCAGTGATTCTGCGGGGGCGAGGAACATGTCAGTCAACATTGTCCATCGAGTTTAGCATAACTAGAATGATGGGAAAGGTATGCAAGGAGAAGTGGGCCGAGACCAAGTGGATTTGAACGGACAATTGTGGCGAATCGACAGCCACAGGGTCGAGTCGAAGCAACAAAGCAAAAGCGAATGAAAGCACAATGATGGGTGGTGGCCCACCGATTGCGGCGCTGGGGAAAGAACAACCAACTGGAAAAGGGTTGATTGCCGCAGAGTGAGAAGATGGTCCTTCCTAATGACGCGCGTGGCGCCACGGATACGGTGATCATCCCAACACATCTTTCCATCCTTGGCTTTTGTGACCCAAAGATTGACGGAAAATGAAATGAGCCGGAAAATGCGACCCAGTGGTAGCAGTACAGAAGAAAAAGAAGAAAATAGAGAAAGAAAAAAAGAAGGAAATTGAAGGACATACTTCGAGAGGGGAAATGAGGATTTAACTCAGCCTCAAAGGAATAAAGCATCTCGAGGCTTTGTTGTGTCATGACGGCTCGTCGTTCAACTTCGAGACTACTTGGACCCCCATTCATTTGAAGAAGGTCGCGCAGTAAAACCTCACAAGCAACATGGAGGCCAAACTGTGATATCGATCATGGGATAAAGTTGTGGGTGGCAATTGGGAGTTGACATGATGGTGTCAAAAGAAAAGCGTCAGTGAGAGATTCAGGGTCGGTAGGACACGAATAGCGAGTGCGAGTGTGGCCTGATGCAGGGTCAGATGGGACACTAACCTCAAAGCCACCAGACGCATAGATCATCTCCAATCGCCCACTACTCCTCAAGTGCCGGCAAATGCTTGCAATAGCACACGCCGACTTGTACATGCGATCGTACGATACTGGGTCCCCACGCATTTGCATCTGCGAGTTCATCAAGAGCATGGTGACTGCATAGATGTCCATGTGCGCGCACACCATGTCAGGATTGACAAGTGCGATAGCCTCACCCGGAGCGATGCCATCCAGCGCATCAATAGCAGGAAGCGCATTTGTGAACACAGTAAGCATCTGTGAGAGCATGGCGACCCGGTTAGACATGTCCGGCGAGCGCGAATGGGCTGAGCGCGCGCGTAACCCGTCCGAGGGCAGAGGGTCACGAGAATGTAGCCAATGAAGATCCCCGCAAGCATGCCGCCGTGCCGAGGAAGAGTAACACAGAGCCACAGTTCGCAAAGCGGCGACAGGAGGTTGTAGGCATGTGAGATAATGGGGGAACATAGGTTTTGCAGGCAATGACCGGCCATTCCGGCGGAAGGGAACGCCGCGTTCCGAAGATCACATCGGGGTTGCCGTTATTTGGTGGAGCAAGTGTATAGCAATCCCGCAGTAGTACGTCCGACGACAAGGATAGGGATTGTGGGCAAGGGAGTGAGGTGGATTTTGGTGGAGGAAGATCGCCGTCCGTATATCCCCATTGAGAAAAAATCGCGAATCATGAAGCATTAAGTCATCAGCCACACATCGCACTGAAAGAGGAGCGTCAACGCTGCTGCTACTCACGCTTGGATTCTTGGATCAATTGCCATATCCCTAATGCCAATGCATTCGCTCGGACCCGCACTTGCGCTGCGGTTGATGAGGGATATGTAAACATGTACTGGGAGGAGGAAATTTGGTCAGATGCATTGCAATGAACGACCAGCGTGCAATCATTCTTGCGGTGTATTAACGAGTCGGAAACCAGGATCATCATGGGTTGCCGCGGGCCCTTAGCCGTCGGTCATCGAAGAGCGAAGTGCGATCAAGCAAATCCCGATCCCTCCCCGAGAATAGAATGGGGAACCACGTAACAGGTATGCAAAGCCAAAAAAAAAATTTAGAGAGTTGCAGCAGACTTACGTTTACAGCCTCGTTGTATAGATAGTCCAGCGATGCGATGCTCTGTATGTATGGCACAGAAAAGCAGACGTTCGATTAGAATATGGTGCAAAGCGTTGAATAGCGAGGAATATGCAAAAAGGGGAAGTTCCGAACATCCACTCAAGGGCACATGAGTCGTTTGATCTCGGCTCGCTGCATCGCTGGGTATCACCGATTTGATGGCTTGGGCGCCCACCAAGCACGCCAAGAGCGCGTGAGAGATGGCTTTGCCAATATGACCCAGGCGAGCGTCTCTAGTCATCCTTCGTGGGAAGGGAGAGCAGCCCAAAAAAGAAAGCGTACAGAAGGGGCCCGACAGCCATGACGACGGGCTCCCAAAGGCTAGGACTGATGGGGTGCCTCAGAGTCAAAAAAAGAACCAGAGCCCCTTTTGCTGGCTCGATTTAGTTCGTCTGGGTGGCCATCGAGATGCACGGAACGACCAGGGAGTCACCGCAGCAACTACGCAGAAACTGCATACCCGTGCCAATCTCGTGCAATGCCAAAGGTGCCACCCGATCCAAACCGAACCGAACAAGAAAAGCCAGAGGAGAGCGACAGAGAGAAAAAAAAAGAGAAAAGGAAAGAGAAGGAGAGAGAAACAATGCGCACCTTCTCAGGCGCGGCCTTGGTGCGTCCACTTCCGAGAGAAAGCGCGTTATCCACAAGGGCAATGCCATACCAGAGATTGCGCCTATCCGACAATTCCGGTTCATCGCTCGGAGACGGAGCGGGTAACATGATACTCGGTGGTGAAGATGACATTGAGTTCGGGTCGTGAAGTCCACAAGCGACCGCATAATGGACTGTGGAGCTAATTGCACTCCTATTGATTGGAGATAATAATGATCATTGCAGGTAGGGGGAGGCCAGATTCGCGCCCATGACGAATTGTCGCCAATCATCGGGGTTTCCGTATGAGGGATAATCATTTGAGCAGCACAGCGCGTATCCAGTATTGACAGTTCAGTTGCGTGGATGTTTGATGATTGGATGGGTGTTGTTGTGTGGAGGCAGGGCGGTCGATGCCGATGATGTCGGGACACAGGCGTGAGAGGCGGCCACAGACACCGAGGGTGGGAAGAAGGAGAAATAAGCGAGCGTGAGTCACCAGGGCTGCTCGGACATGAGGGCGAGATCGACCGTCAAGGCAACAGCAAGAGAAGCACCAACAAGGGGGGCGTGGAAAGAAAGACGAAACAAAAGATCGAGAGAGGGAAAGAATAGGGCAAGAGATTAGATTGAGATCAAAAGACACATACTCAGCTTCCATTGTCCTCCCAGCCTTCAAATACCACCCTACTAATAGCAAACTGGCCGCGAGAACATGCGTGAACCGGTATGGATCCGCAAGTGTTGCAAATGCTTCATCCAAATATGCTTTTGTGCGCGCAAGAAGCATGTGCTCAAAGTTTGCAAGTGCGCCTTTGGTTTGTTGACATGCCGCAAGGTACATTGCATTGAGAAGCGCCGGGTGCAGTGCGTCCGGCTCTGAAGGGGTGAGGCTAGCACGGCGAGCTAGACGGGATGCGTCCCAGAAAAACGCAAACTGTCGCCGGAAGGGAATGAAGCAACGCACACTGTGGGGATGGGAAAACCAACAAGAGAGGTGGAAACAGCGCGAGAGAGCGAGAAAGAGACATAGGAAGAGAGGGAACCGCAAAAGGAGATGGCATCAGTAAAAGTAATTCGGATTACAGCACGATTCAGAAGCCGGAAAATTAGCAGGGTATATGAGGGTGAACCAGTGTGAATTGCTCTATAGTTGAGCCATTTTTTCTTCGGGAGATGAAAAGCATGAAGCAAGAATTGACCGAAAGAGGGGTGTGTGCACCAGTCAACGAGGGCGTGGCCAACGAACAAGCGCAGTAGGTCGCATCAGAAGTAGCACAGAGAATGCCTCATCGGGTTCGCAAGCAACTCATGACGAAAGAGCGCCGCAAATATCTGAAAGAGCTTCAAAGGAGGCCTCCAAAGGACAAAAGGGGCGTCGACGAAACAAAAAGTGAGGTAAACAGCCCAAAAAGGCGAAGAAAGAGCTAGACCCCTCCCAGAACCAATATTCTCCTGACGAGGGGGGAAAAGAAAAAAATAGAGGAAAAAAAACGCAAGTGAGGAGCAGTAACTCACAGATAGTCCGCAACCATTCCAGGGGGATCGTAACGAACGTCCCAGTCGTGCACGGCACTTTCGATCGTGACGCGTGCGATGCAGGTTTCATACGCCTCGGGGACAAGTTGCCTTGATATCCGGCCCATGTCACCAGGGTTGCCGCCCCACGACTCGTGGTACGTGTACATGGGCAGCGTGGGATGTTCAAAGCCTGAGTTGAGGAGGGCGTCCGAGTCGGCATGCTGCAGCTGCTGCTCACTAGGCAAGGAGGAAAGCAGGCGCGAGAAAAAGGCTGGGGAGAGAGCAGCACTGCTGCTACTCGATCGCGAGTGCTGGCTGCGAGGTGAGAGAGAGACAGAGTTCTTGAGGGGGATGGATTGTAGGGGAACTTGCTGCTGCTGGTATGAGGACTGCTGTAACTGCTGCTGCTGTTGGTGGTTTGAGGCATTTTGGGCTGCAGCTGAGCGAGCAGCAAGCGTGCCCTTGTTGGGTGGGTCAAAGTGGCAGTCGGAGCCTAAACGTTTGCATCTATCATAGTGGTAATACCACAAGAGGATCGTCGCGGGGGAGGGGAAGGAACGGCATCGGCGTCGACATTGGCACAAGTCATTGCGCAAGGCACACAACACACACATGGCAAATAATAATGAAAATATGAGTAATGCAGGACCCGGGAAAGATAGACGGATAGCAGAGAGATTTTTGGTGGGGAGTCACTAAACGTACCGAGCGCAAATTGGCCGGACCCCATCACATTTCTAGACAAGGGAAGGGGGGCACGGGGGGAAGGGGACGGGGAGGGGCGGGGTGAGTCAGTCGATCGAATACATGACAAGGAACAGGCTCGGGGCGGCCGGACGAAGGGCGCGCCGCGACACAACGGTGGATGTACACACCGCTTTTCGTTTCCGACAAGGCAAACAGGCATTGCCGGGATGGAGCGGCCTGTCATTTGGCGGCATGAAGGACAAGGTAATGGCCGCAAGGGGGGGAGGTGGTGGTGCAGAGCACGAAGTAAGATAGTGGAGGGAAAGAAGTCAGGAAGGACAAGGATTGTCCACGGGTGCGATGAGAGGGGGAGAAAGGATGAGTCGCGTTTCAGTCTCAGCGAGGACAAATAGGGACTGTGGCAGACAGATTACGAGGACCGAGTAGGAGAGCAGAGATCGCGTTGGGCGAAGCGATGACTGCCAGGGTACTTAAAGGCTCCAGAAATTGCTATTCAGTCTTCCATATGCGTGGGTGATGCTTTTTGATTGCCAAACACAACTAATTCTTTGATTGTGAAAGGCTGCTGCTACGTACCCCTATGAGCGCTTGGGCTTCCAACCCCGAACGTCGGCGACAAGTTGTGGCTGACAACATATCTGCGGTTTCCCCGTGTCCTCGAACAAAACTCCCCGACCTGCGATGTGCAAGCGACCTTCTCTGAGGCGTTGCACCACTAGAATGGTAAAGCCCTCGGGGCTGGACGCCCATCGTCGCATTAGTTTTATCCTTTTGGAAACAAACCCTTTCTCTGTCTCTCCCCTTGTGTGCGTACATGCGCATGCATACCACCACACAAGCTGAAACGCTCTGTCTCCTCGTTTGAGTCACTGCCCTGTTTCTGCCGGTGATGTTTTGGTGTGGGCGACCTCGGAGCAGTCATCAGCGCATAGAGTATTCTACTCGCCCCTATCTCCAGAATACACTTTAGCGATTGTAATAAGTAATGTGGAGGATGTCGTAAATGCCAAGTCGGCATCTTGCAACGTGGCCCCAATGAATCAGAGCCGACTGCGAAGAGCGAGCCACCCAGAGTCGGAATCAAAAAAAAATATGCGAATTTGACAAGCATCATGAAACAACACTGCATTCAAACAACCCATATCTGGCTGTCGGATATTGATTCGTCATCTTGATGCATTCAGCCCTGACTAATAACTCTTCACGTAAACATCAAAGGATACCTGGGCCGATTTGCCATAGCTCCGTTTCAACACAGCCAAACCCGTCTCTCTCTTCTCACAATTCTTTTCCTGTGACGAGATCCTATTTTGAGATAATGCTTCCCCAAAAAGCTCGTCCACATGGTGCACTTTAATATTTGTGAGTCAGACAGACTGTCGGTAAAAACGTACTGATGCATATATATATCGCGAGATCTTGGGACCCCTGGTGGCAACATTTTGATTGAGATGATACACACTAATACTACATGCATCTCCGCTGTACTGGGTAGTGGTGGCAACGCGACGAAGAGGGCTTGTCTCCCCTTCAACTGAGTCACAACCGCAGCTGCTAAAAACCCGACGTTCCGCCGACTCCAATAATCACGCCACTGATTTTATTCATTTCTCAGATTTGGATCTTGAAAAAATTCAAAAAGGACAATGAACAAGCCCAAAAAAAAAGCCGGGCAAGCAAGCGAGAAAAAAGGGAATAGTTCCATTAGACCTTTCTAGGGACTAATTGGGCAATCAAATGTGGTGAGAAGCAACGAGCTCGGATCTACATGATTGTATGGGCGAAAAAGCTAGGGGCTTCCCAGGACCATAGAGAGAGTAGATGGGCCAATACAACGTCGCTCATCTACTCAACATCTTTGCAAAAAGGTGGGCGGAAAGTAAGTCCCCTGCGACAAGCCATCATGAGTGAGTATGATCGGGGTCGGAATCGGTGAATCGGATACCGAAGCTCCTTCTTTATTGAGTCAGCGATAAAGTCACATTGTCAAAAGAGATCTGCAGAAGTGTCGGAATGAAAAGGGATGGAGGAACAAATCCATCCGCAATACCAGTCTTGCAGAACGATAGCGCCCATATAACTTGGCTCTACTGATCATTACAGGGATAAGGGCGACAGATGACGCTGATCCTCACACGATCGACGGGCTCAGATTCCATGCTTTGGACAGAACGAGATATGCCTCCGTCTTGGTGTTTTCCTGGGCCCTGTTTGGAGCAACACACCAAGGGGAGATATATTTTTCCGAATGATGAGACCCCTGGTGGGCTTGCTATCATTATCTTCCGGGGAAGAAAAATAGAAGCAGAGATCAATTAGCAACACCCGCAAGTCTAAAGAGGGGGCCTTCGGGCTAGAGTCGGCGGTGTCACACGATCGAGGAGGGGGGGCCAGGAACGCCGTATCGGTATCTCATTCTCTCATTTGATGGATTGAGGGGTGGCTCTCCCATATGGCGCCTTGCGGCCACTCTCTTCGAAACTCGACTCAGTGTGACTGGGAGTGAATCAATAGGATGCCCCGATTGAGAGTGATTGTCCGGTGCGCCCCGATCAAGCGACGTCGGTCACCACGCGACTTCAAGTGAGTGGACACGGCCCTCCATAAGTACTTTCTCAGTCTGATTCACCCAGGTGGTTCCTGACACACACACGCAATCAGTAGAAGGTTATCTCGCTCGCCCTTCTTCTTCTCGGCGCCACCTCCCTCCATGCCGCTCGCTGTCAAAGATGATGGCTTGCTGGAGGTGGGGTTCCCGGTCTGTTTTCCCATCCCCACACGTGCAAAGGCGCATGGAGCAAATGGCAGCGTGATAGATAACGAGTACTGCCGCCGACACAGGCGGATCTCACGAACGCATCGGATATAACACCCTTCAGTCCGTGCCGTCGTCGAGTGCGTGGGCATAGTTTTTTTATAGCACGATTTTCAGGGTCGTGTCGCTTTGCAACGCCGTCGGACTTTTGAGAGGCGACGTAAAAATGATGTCAGCAGCTGGGCAGACCAAACGGGCTATGTTCGTCCGCCTACGAGCGCGTTCGTGGCGATAACACATAATTCGTCGCTTATCGTCGTTGCCAGCGACGAGCGGCGTTACTGCTCCCTTCATTGCATAGTCTGTTTATCTCTATTTGTCTTACTAAGACAACGACGGCCCTTGTGTCTTGTCTACTAAACCACCGACTCCTTTCTGGCGTTTATCCTTCACTCTTTACCTTCACCATCCTTCGTTCACTCTTTTCGTCTAAGCCCGTCCTAGTCGCTCTTTGGCCCCGGGGGTCCTTGTTGTTTCATCGACCACTTCTCGCCCAGCGCGTCCTTCGTCGTCGATTTATAAGAAAAGTCAAAGCAACCCACTTTTTTGAGATCAACCACATCTTCAGACACACTTGAATCACGAAATCCATCATGTCTACCATCCAAGCAGAGAACCTTGCCTCTACCGCAGCGGCTGCAAAGCCTCGTCTTGCCGATTATCAGTGCGTTTATCACCTAATACTCTGGATTTTTTTCGTCCCCTTTTTGCTCATCTATCCCGATCCATAGAGCCGCAGACTTTGTTATCTGGACCATGCTAGTAGCCCTGGCTCTATTTGCATGCGCTGCTCTTCCGCGGGCGTTTGCTCGTCTTTCGTTCCCCCAGACCGCCAAACAAGGGTGGTCGCTCAAGCATGCGCCTCCTCCCGTGCGCGATCCTATCCAACGAGTCCGCACGGTTAATCGTGGACAGCTCGCGGCGCCATGGGAGGGTGGTGACAACGACGAAAAGGTGCTTGCACCACCCCGTGCCGCCTTTATGCAAAAGAACCCAAACGGGCGCAGGAGCATGAACGTACGGCTTAACCGTCTTACGCGCCACTGGGCAGAGAAGTTCGACGTCTCCCAGCCCCGCGTCGCCCCGCTGCACGTCCCCTCACTGCGCACGCTGCTCTACCCGCTCTCAAGCCAGTTCTCCCGCCGTATCATGGGCTTCTCACTCGGCCAGGCCTTTATCCTCCTTGCATACACCACCCTCATCTGCTTTGGCATGTTCCTCTTCTCTGATCCTGTGTCCAACCCAAAGCGCGCTGGATGGATTGCGCTGTCCCAGATCCCAGTGTCCTTCCTGCTGTCCTCGAAGAACTCTATTATTGGGTTCCTGGTTGGCAAGGGATATGAAAAGCTCAATTATATCCACCGCTGGGTCGGCCAGACCATATTCATTGCATCGCTATTCCACGTCGTCGCATATCGTGAGTAATCCGTTCATCTCTATTCACCATCCCGGTACAACCGATTTTGCACACCCCTATATTTTGATAACTGTGGCCGGATTGGATCTCCGACTAACATGGTTACTTACTCTCTCCAAATTTATCTATCGCCTTGGTTTCTTTAGTGGTTATGTGGACGAAGGCCAATAATTTGACGACAAAAATGCAGTCCGAGATTGCGATTACGGGCATGGTCACATTCGCCGGTATTAGCGTGATTGCCCTGACTGCGCTCCCCGTTGTGAGGAACCAATTCTGGACGATCTTTACATATGGCCATGTCATTGGCTTCACTGTCCTCATTTTCGGGGTAAGTCGTTCATTTGGCACTTACCGACCGATCTCTGCCGAATTCCCGTTCATTCGTTCACGATACTCACGACTTCCTCCTCAATTGCCTTTTCGGCGTGCCCTCTTTTTCTCCCTGTGAATCTTATTAGGCTTGCTATCACGTCCCAGCCGCGCTTCCCTGGTGTCTTATTGCCGTTAGCTTTTACCTCCTCGATCTGATTTTGCGGGTCGTGCAGTCGCATTATGTGACCGCTAACATTGAGTATCTGCCCGCGCTCAAAGTGACGCGTGTTGTTGTTCCCTCGCTGCACTCTGGCTGGCGCGCAGGTCAGCACATCCGCCTGAGCGTACTCACGAGCGGAATGGGCCTGATGAAGGCGGTTGAGAGCCACCCATTCACGATCGCATCGACGAGCGAGGATCAGGAGGGTATGGTCCTTTATTGTCGCGAGGCAGGTGACTGGACACGCCAGCTCGCGAAATTGGCCCGCGGGAGCCCGGCGTCAGGGTTGGATCTCGGACTCGGCGCCAAGGAAGCTGGTTTTGGTTCTGGTAGATCCGTCAACGTCCTCGTCCAAGGCCCATATGGTGAGCTGCCTTGTTTCTTTACTAAGCCTCTTTTTTGCTCTGGCCGGGGACTTCACCCCCGTTTTTCCTTTCACTTCGCTCGTTGCTTACCGCGGCGATTCTCTACTTTTTTGACTCACG
Source organism: Clavulina sp. PMI_390 (assembly GCA_015039315.1). Lineage (NCBI taxonomy): Eukaryota > Fungi > Basidiomycota > Agaricomycetes > Cantharellales > Hydnaceae > Clavulina > Clavulina sp. PMI_390. Next base: position 24,629 of record WIDE01000054.1, read on the forward strand.
CCGGCGCCCGCCTTGGATATTCACTGACTCATTTGATCCGTTTACCTCTCGGCCTGATCGTAATCGTCATAACCACCCGAATGCCGTCATCCCCCTCCACCCTCGCATGTCTCCACACCTCCACCTCCACCATCTCCGCATCCATCAGGTGGCCCGGGAAATGTCGTTTTCTCAAGCTTCTCGTCGGCCATGTTCATCTGTGGCGGCGGTGGGATCACCTTCGGACTCAGCGCCACTCAAGATGTCATTCGTGATGCGTTTGACCGCTGCAGCCACATCCGCGTTGTGGATCTCGTCTGGGTCGTCCAGGATCCTTGTACGTCAAAACTTGCTTCCCGCACCTTCTCTTGTCCACTCAGATTTTGACAACTAACGTACTGCACATTCGATGCACAAACTTAATCACAGCCGCTCTGCTCCCAATTCTGCCAACATTCAAACGCCTGATCGCTGCGTCTGAATCTATTTCCTCCGTCTCTCTGCACATCAACGTGCACTACACCCGCGCCTCGGGCATCTCGCCCTCATTCATCGAGGAGCTTGACTTGCCCGAGGGCATTAAGCTTGTGCCCGGTCGGCCTGACCTCGGGGATATGCTGGCCGCGCTGTGCGATTGCACGAGCGGTATCAAGCACTCTCGTGCCCCTGGGGGTGAATCCGAGAAGTTGCATGGTGTTGTGGTGGGCTGCTGTGGTCCCGAGCCGTTGATGGACAGTGTGCGCAAGGTGGAGCATGGTATAGGCAGAAGTGTGCGGAATGCAGTTGGTGGAGTCGAGCTTGTTGAAGAGTACGTTCATTCAAAAGTCACCTTTCGTTTCCATATGACACGATGTGACTAACATCTATCCCTCCTCAGAGCGTTTGCTTGGTGATGTTCCTCGGTGGAAATAGTGTTTCTCCCTTTCGTCTAGCTACTTTCCACGTGCTGTGCATGTCATCCGCATCGTACTTATACCCGGCCCTCAAGTCGTAGACGACTGGGGGTCACTGCATTACCCAACCTGGCAAAACCTCACTGCCTCCTGCATTTCCTGCTCACCTCATCTCATCTCCTCTCATTGAGAAACTCCCAGCCTCGTTTTTTTCTAGCCTTCATTTGTCTCTTTCTTCTTCTTGTCTGCGTATTTATTAGACTCCCTTGCCTCTGTCACGTACATGTGCGTGTATATCACTTTGCTGTGCAAAGTCTCAGTATTACAGTAGAATGAAAGAATGCAATAACTTTTTGTTGCCAAACCATCTTTGTCTTGTTGATTCGTTTCACCGTGAGAGAACATACTTGGTTGAGCCTGACTATCGCCAGCACAAGTTCATCTGCCCCCCTCCACCATCTCCACCACTTCCCACAAGTGGCTAACCTGATCCCATGCGCGCTCTTTTCTAGGTGGCTACATCAAACTTCAGTGATCAAGCTGCTTTCGTGACTATGGCGAAAGGCCCCAAACCCTGGGTACTTGAACAGATGGGGTGAATGGGCCGAAGCTTGGCGCGGGCGGCAGCCATCATCAAGCCCAGTGTTTTCAGCATCGACACAAAAGAGAATAGCTCGGCGGCTTATGTTACATTGATTGAAACTCTTGAGCTTTGCTCGTTGTCTTCTTGAACGGTGTTGGTGGATCGCTACAAGTTGATGGTCTCTATTTCTCGCGCGTCATCAGCCCGAACGATGCATACAGCTCTGCTTAATCTTTCACTCGCACTTTCTCTCTATTTGAACCATATGCGCAGTCGAGATCCGACAATAGAATCCCGCGTTCCGGATGAGTGATTTCGGGTTCTTTTCTTGGTCGTGAAACTAGTATTAGCCCTCTGTGTGAGGTAAACTAGCACGTAAGACTGTGTCAAGTCCCTGCCTCCGAAGCTGCTGCGGCTGGGTTTCAGTCCGCAGGCTGATGAATAATGCGCAACTATTGAGCGTATTCGTGGAGTGAAAGTATTCCGCGTGTGTGTTTGTAATGGAGTGCGCAGGTTGTGCCAGTGCGTGAACCGATGGGTTGGGGGCCAAGGCTGTGTTTTCCTTGATGTGATTGTTGTTATGTGTACCGTTGTTTGGCGCGCTGTGCCACTCGACGATCTCTCTAAATAGTGCTCCTGCCTTGCACGTTCGAGTTCTCGGCGCTTTTCTCTCTCGACCATCACGGACACCTACCCCTAAACCTCTGATCTTGAAACTTTTTACCTTGAGCGAGGCAACGAACAGAATTTATTCCCCGATTTCGATGGCAGCACCTCCCCCGATCCCGGCACGCCCAGACTTGCCAGGGCACAAACGCGAAGACTCAGCGCCTCCTCCGATCCCCCCGCTCCCTCCGGTATTCCAAGTAGAGCAACCACCCCAGCAACTGGACATCAATCGAGTGATGAGTCCCATGATTGCACCTAGACCGCAAAGGAACTTCAGTGATGCACCAGCCGCCGTGAGATCTTGCGCGCTATTCATGGATTTTTCCTCAAAAAGACTCACCCTTGAATGTTCTGATCTCCCATCACAGATGGCTCAAACCCTCGAAGCCCAAGCATCATACCCCCCTCAATTCCCTACCGCAATGCCAGGGGGGTATTATCCTAATCCCACCCCACAACCCCAGTACCTTCAACCCAATAATATTTCGGATCCTTCAAGACCCATCAGCACTTATCCCGATTTTTCTAATCAAGCATACACTTCACCTCCCCCATTCAATCCACAATTACAGCCATCATACACCCCATCTGTTGGAAGTCCGCCTCCTCCACAACCACCATATGGCCACGGGAGAAACCCTTCTTTCACCCAAGCATTCGCCAGTATGTCTATGAGTGAATCATACCCATCCGCAACTCCCGCCCCCCCTCTCCCTCCTCCATCTGCACCCCCTCAACGCGAGTATGATGTCACAGCACCAGCAGTATTCCGCCCTGAACTCATCCCATTCGCCCCAATCCGACCACCAACCAAGCCTGGACAGCCTCCCAATGTCACAGCATCGATGCCCACTGTCGAGTCTCTGACCGCAGCAGCTTCCTCGGTTGCGAGCCAAGACAATCCGCCGCGTCAGCTCACCTGGTCTCGGCAGGTCCTCAACCTCGTTGATCGCACGATCACATTAGAGACTGCGCTAAACCCCTCAATAGACCAAGCACATGCTCTCACCGAACCTCGTCTACATGCACTCGTCGATCAGGCGATCCCGCAGATCATGCGACAATGCGAGGCAGTTCCCCCTAGTGCGGCACCCGGTTCACTGCCCCCACATATAGCCGAGGCATTCTACTTGCGCGGGACGCTGGCGTCCTCGAGCTTGTTCCAGGAGTGGGTGAAGAAGGATCTGAGGCAGTCATTCAAGGATTTCGAGACGGCTGCCAGGAGTGGGTGCCACATTGGGTGGTTCCGCATCGGAAGAGACTATGAGGGTGTGCAAGATATCCGAAGAGCTAGGGACGCTTTTGAGCGTGGTGTACGACTAGGAGAAAAAAACTGCCTTTACGTGAGTTTCCTCCTGATCTTCGCCGACATGTTTTATCAAGATTTTTTTACTGAGGACCGTTCTTCTTTTTTCGTAGCGCATGGGTATGGCACAGCTCCAAGGCCACCTCGAGCTTCCTATGAACCCGGAGCTTGCGATCCCGCTCCTTAAACAGGCCGCTGACGATGCCGATACCGAATCGCCACAAGCAGCTTATATCCTTGGCATGATTCTCCTTGGTGAATTCGCGCACATTGAGATCCCATCGCTCGCCCTCCTCCGATACCTACCTCGTCCTTCCTCTTCGAATCCTGACCCGCGCCAGACCGAGGCCCGACGGTACATCGAGCGCGCCGCATACCTCTGCTACGCACCTGCCCAGACCAAGATTGCATGGGCATACGAGTTTGCACGTATGGGCTGCCCCTTCGACCCGCTGTTGAGCGTGCAATTCTACTCGCTTGCCAGCCAGCAGGGTGAGGAGGAGGCGGATATGGCGCTTAGCAAGTGGTTCTTGTGTGGTGCTGAGGGCCACTTTGAGAAGGAGGAGTATCTGGCGTATACATTTGCGGAGAAGGCTGCAAGGAAGGGCCTGGCGAACGCAGAGTTTGCCATGGGCTACTATAATGAAGTCGGCGTCGGCACCAAGGCTGATATTGGAATGGCGAAGAGGTGGTATGAAAAGGTACGTCATCAAACATGTGCCTTGAATCCGATGGATCATCACTGACTCATAATTGACTTACAGGCGGCACAACATAACAATGCCGACGCTCTTGCGCGACTGAGAGCCCTCTCGAGCCTGCATCCTGAATCGCTCTCGCGCACGCAACACGAGTCTATCACCCACAATAAGCTCGTTCGCAAGCGTACACAGGCCAAGGACAGCTCCGCTGCTGCGGGCAGGCGGCCCGTCGTTGCCCCAACAGGGACATCTGACGGCGGGCGTTTCGCCGCTGAGGTCGCGCAAAACGGGTTGGCCGCATCGTCTCGACTCATGGCGCCTGTCAGGTCAAACGGGCCATCGCCAGCGCCTTATCCTTCCTCTTCTCCACCCCAAGTTCAAGCTCAGCCCCAGCCCATGCCTTCTCAGGCACCACGGCCGAGCCAAAGCCAGACGCCTCCTTCATCCGGGCGACCATCACCGGCATCCGCAGCCGCTCCTCTTCCTGTGCCGGACGCAGGTCGTGGGCGGGGTCGATTCCACTTTGGACGCAAGTCTGCAGAGAGGAACCAACTCCCTCAATCCTCTACTCCTCCGAGCGGTAATGCCGGCAAACCCATCTCGCTCGATGGCCCCTCTGGAGCGAAAACGGCCAGCAGCAATCCGGCAGCCCCTAGGACGTTCGCTGAGATGGGATATCACAGCCAGGCCCTAGATGACAAAGAGTGCATTATCATGTAGAGAAATGAATGGACTCTATCGCTCGTCTTCGAGCCTACCTTTCGTAAAAATTCGTTTCGGCTCGCCCCTTTTCGCTTCGCCTCATGACTAACACACGAGCAACGTAACCCCTTCATCATCACATACCATACATGTATACCAAAATTCTTTCTGTACATTTTTGGACCCTGGCGATACTAGTACAAGTGTGCAATTGATTCCCGTACACCTATCTTGTCTACATAGATGTGAATTGAGAGACACTCGATCAGCACACATGCTCTGGCGCAGCCGCTTCCCCCTCCTTTGGACCCAAATCACGGGCTAGGGTTCGCTCAAACACTTCCATCATCATCCCAAACAGATTTCGTGTGAGCGCCGCGTCCCAACGACCCTTGCTTGACTCGTCGCGCGTAAACGCATGCTGGCCTTGCACCTCGAGGAAAGAAGTAATAACGTTCGCATCGTCGAGCGTTTGACGGATGAGTGTCCGCCCGTCACGAGGAACGTGGGTGTCCTGCTTTCCGAAGATCATCTGGGCATGGATGGCGATCGGTCAGGCGGACAATCAGACATATTCCTACGAAATAGGAATCGAAAGAAATTAAAGGCATACCATGACTTCACCCTTGATGTCCCCCTTCTGGACGCGTACAAGAGAATCATCCTTCATTCCCTTTCCTAGGGTCGCTCCGTGGATATCAGTAGCATAGAAACAGACGCTTGACAGGCACCTGGGATCGAAGGCAGCCTACACAAATTGAGTCATGAGCGCTCATAGGGGTTACTATGGCGGAGGAAATCTGAGAAACTAACACGGAACGCCTGGGGTAAGGCAGCCGGGCCCCGATGTTTAGCGAGACTGACTCATTGGAAAATCGTAGAGCACATGTACGCACAAGATGGCCACCAAGGCAGATCCCCGTGGCTACGAGGAGAATATGTAAGGCGGGGGTATTTGGTTGAATCATTTTGTTGGTTGATCTCTTACCTCCAATGCGACCATTACAGTTGGGATGTTTCACAAGCACATCAATGGAAAGTGTGGCGTCCTAGCCGAATGAACAGTCATAGAGTTTGGTGAGATCCAAGGTTCGGGATTCATCTGTGTGAGACTTGCTTCATCGTAGGCTGCTAGTTCCTTCTCGATCTGGAGAAATAGAGTCGACGGAGATGATGAGGATTTGCCCGAAGCCCGTCAATTGGAAAAGAACAGTCACCTTATAGTTATTTCCACGATCTGTCCCTGTTTGGATCGGCAATACGGCTTAGAGTCCCCGAATAGCGAGGTCCACATTTGTCAATGTCAACGCTCACCCTCGACGCTTCGAAGGCAACGAGATAAGTAAGCCTCAGGACGGATATTGAAACATTTCCCATGTGATCTTACTTATATGGAAGAGGATCTGGCTCCTCAAATTCATGGAAACTAGAGGGGCAAGCTTGACACGGCAACAACGACAAAAGGAGATACAATACGCCATTAAGTCAGCTGGCCAGCCGGCAAATGCTACGGGAAGCGGTAAGTGTGAACGGCGGCCTTACCGACAACATAGCCATGAGAAGCGATCTGGCCTGCTGTTCTGAGATAAGAGAGTCGCCAGCAGTGTTGTCAACATACAATCGTGAATCGAACAATGTGAAGGTAGATCATGCCGCGGGGAGTCGAGCCCTGCCCAAAAACAGCCCGTGGATATCCCCTTTTGTAATGCAACATGGCTCACCTCTCAACTGGACCAGTGACCTGATAGATCTCAGAGAACATTACGACTCCTGGAAACTTCGCATTTGGGTACCCGTCAATCTTCGGAGAGATTATGTAAATACGCATGGGCCTCGATCCATGCGTGACTGGCACATCCACAAAAGCCTTCTGGATGAGCATCGCGAACCAAGGGTGAGAAACAGAGTTGGGATCGAAGTAACTGAACTTTGTTCAAGCTTGGTGCCATTGACGTTCTCGCTCCGCGGAAAACCCTGGCCCTTATAACTGACCATTTGCTGAGGTAGAAACTCACGCAGTTATCTGAACTACTAAGACTCCACCGCATCCATAAATAATCGTTATTATATTCGTAAGACCAAGACGAGGAGAAATATGAAACAGAGTTAACGAGTGACGATGGTGGAGACAATGCGGAATGAAGAAAAACTATTTGCCAATGAGTGTACTTGGTTAGCGGTGAGAAATTGAGCGTTCTAGGAGACTTGGTAATACTATGGACTATTCTAGAACCGGGAACTCCTTCAAGAGGCGAAATGGCCATAAGGCTTCGAATCTTGACGAGGTTGATTGCGGTTAGGGCGTTCTGCGTTCTTGGTTACAATGACACCAGCAGGAACGATGGAACACTTGCGAGGAGGAGGAGAACCCGGCGCAGGGACGTACTTCCCCTTCCAGGACCCCGCGGGAGGAAGTGGGGGCTGAGTGTTCACCTCTTGGCGGCGACGATGGGGTGCAGTTGTCCATAGGGTAGGTTGTTGTTGAGGACCATCGGACCTAGTATGCGCAGAGATATAGTCCCGCCCCTTGGCAGGACGAGAGGATGGCAAACGACGGGCAATGCGCCCATAGTGGTCGTCGATGTCATCGGCCCTAGGGCGCGTAGAGCTGTAGTCCCGCTCCTCCACCGGACGAGCAGTTGGTAAAGTGCGCGCAATGCGCATGCGGTGCCGGCGAGCTGCTGTATCAGTTGCATATTTGGCGTTCGTGTCCACATCGATTGATGAATCTTGTCTCTCCAGAAGTCGCACTGCTGCGTCGTAATTCGCGCGCAAAGCAGGGTCTTCAGCCATCCTCCGCTCGCGACGTGCTCTATCAAACTCCTGTTCGTGCGCCTTCCGTTCTGCTTCGGCCCGCATCTCCTCGTCTGTGGGTGGGGTGAAACGAGAGGGGAGACATTCGGGGGGACACCAAGTGCTCGACGTTTTGAAACCATGGGGCTGATAGGGTAGGCGAGCAAGGATTTCGGTATCGTGACGAGTGGGGACCGCAAGAGTGGCAGAACTTTCAACTCGCTGTGATGGATAGCGGTCGTGCGGGGAGCCATTGTGAGGCTCTGGCATGTGCGATACTCCCCCGGATGGCGCTCGATCGAATGCAGTGGCGCGGACAACGCTTCTCTTCCGGGTTCGAGTTGAAGACATCATGAAATCTTATGATGAAGAAGGGCGAGGCGAGTTGTGGTCGAGAGGAGTGATGAAAGTTGCGTGTTCTCGAAGATCAGACGTTGAGGCAGACTCTCAGTGCCATGCTTATATGGATTCTACATGGTACGAGGAGAGCCATGGGTGGTTTCGTTAGTTCCTACCTGTCAATCGCTGCCCCTGTAACAAAAGTGTTTTTGATACCGCGGTGGTGTCGAAAAGTTACGAAATAAAGTCCGCCAATGAAGACTGCCGCCACCAGTTATCTGACAATTAAAACCTTGTGGCCTCAGCATGTCAGCAGCTCAAGAGGCCACAGAGAGGCGAGCCTAGCACCTAGATAACTTGCATGCGAACAAGCTGGTTAGACGAACCAGATTAACCTAGCACGACGAGTTGAGACGAATGTGGAAAATGGTTCCGTATTAGTAAGCTTCAAGTTAGAGCGGCGCCTGAGGAGCCAAGCCCCTCAAAAATACTCCCGTATTCTAGAGGGAGTCGCCGAGCTCGAGGGCCCGAGCGCTCTGGCCATCATCAGCTATTGGGATAGAGAAACGCGGCAAATGAGACTGGTCAACACTGGCCACATGTTCTCATCTGAGGTGGCAGTATTTGTGAGGACGAGTTCAAGTCAATCTGTGCGTTTCTCAACAGGTATCATCCGTGTGTTGCTGTCGACCTCAACCCGGGGCACGATCGCAAGCTAGCTTCCAGAAAAGGTAATCCAACACAAGTTCAACGCAAGCAGAGCGTGAAAAATGTTCAGCTCATAGAGACTGTGCTGGGTAATCGCGGAGACAATGAGAGCCATAGCTGTGAGCGCGGACATCTTTGCTGCCTAGGCGTTAATGATACAAAGATTGATATTCGCCGAGATTGG
>WIDE01000054.1:34749-218504 GCA_015039315.1 Clavulina sp. PMI_390
TGCACAGCCCAAGGAACGATAAGATCTTGCCTACCAACACGGCCAACAGCTGAGCGTGCTGGATGTGGAATGTAGTTCGGATCCGTCGCTGTTGGCGAGGCGCTTACGGCTTGCTCTCACACGCTCAGGCTTGACAAGCCAAACCCCACCGAGCTTTTTCGTTCCGCTCGCAGGATATTGGTCAATCTGTCGTAGAGATACCTTTGATTTCGTCGTCGGTTAGGGGGGTCCTCACTGCTGTTCCATGAACATGTCATCCTCCGGCTTCGAGCCCGAGTTGCCTTGGGGTATCGTCGTTGGCCTCCTCCGTCAATGTAGCACCCGAGAAGTCGTGAAATATCGTGGCGTGCGGTCGCGCTAGTATTCTGAAACTTGATGTGCGGTTTGCTGGTTCAACGCTTCAGGTTTGGAAGACTTGGTGCGACATCATCGAGATATCTGTCTCTCGTCCCTATAGAGCATGATTGGGCATTTTCCACCTGGAAGACGGCGGTCTTCCTATCCTACCGACCTCCTCAGTTGGACGGCTAGATGCCCTCCTCGCCCAGAAGTTTGCTTGGGACACATTTGTACCACAATATCGTTCCGCCTTGGACGACAACAATGATCGCCTCGGGTGGCTGGCCCTCTAATCTGACCGGCGAGTTTTTTACGGCACCAGTGTACAGCTTGACGGTCAGTTCCGAAGCGCCATGAGGTTAGAGTCGCATTGATGGTAAGAAGTAGAGCAGGGATCCGCACGATTCAACTTTGTTCGATCGTGGCGTCACCGACATGCTTGTTCTTCACAACAAACTCTAAGGCTTGGATTTTTACCTTTCGCTGGGTTTGGAACTTATTTCGGCTTCTATGCGCTGGAATCTGAGTTGTACCGACGGCGATCAGCATTAATCAATAAGATTCGGGGAAGGTAAGAAGTGAAACACGTCCAATGATCGACGATAGTAAAGACAATGTGCAGTAGAAGAAAACTAGTTATGAGCGAATGTGATTAGCTGGTGGTGGAGATTGAATGGAGTTTGAGAGAAGCGAGGAGAAGAATGTTGGTCATCCTGAAATGTGGGGATATTGTCAACAGTTGAAGTGGCCATAAGGCTGCGAATCTTAGCGAGACTGATTGTGGCTACGGCGTCCTGCGGCAGGAATAACACGACGCTCTTGAAGACGAGGAGCAGCTGGGGTGGGGATGTCGCCGTCCTTCCAGTCACTCATAGAGTGAGCCGTGAATTGAGGATCTGCCTCGGGGCGACGATGATGGGCCTTGCCTGTCCATGGGGTAGGTTGTTGCTGAAGTCTATCAGGTCTTGGACGTGTATCCATGTTGGTTGGTAAATCTGTTCTCTCCAGGAATCGTACCGCTGCGTCATATTTGGCGCGTAAAGCAGGGTCCGTGGCCATCCGTTCCTCGCGGCGCCTCCTATCGAATTCCTGTTCTTCCGCCTTTCGTTTTGCGTCGTCCTCCATCTCCTTGTCTGTAGGTGGAACAAAATGAGAAGGGGGAGCTGGAAGGGGATACCCTGTTTTCAGCGTGTTGAAACCGTTGGGTTGATAGGGCAGGCGAGCGAGGGCTTCGGTATCATGACGAGTGGGTACTGCAAGACTGGTAGAACTCTCGACTACCTCTGGTGGATAGCGTTCATACGGGTAGGCTGAGTAATTGTAACCCTCTGGCATGTGCGAAATTCCACCAGTGGGTGGTCGATCAAATGCGGTGGCGCGGGTCACGGTCCCCTCCTGGGATCGAGCTGAGGGCATCATGAAAAGCTTATGACGAAGAAGGGTAAGGCGGGTTGCGGATGAGAGGCGTGATAGTGAGGAATGTGGTCTCGATGATAAGATGGTAAGAGGGACCCCAGTGCCATGCTTATATAGGCTCTACACGGTACAAAGAGGGCCATGTGTGGTTTTGTAGGTCCCTCCTGTCGACCACCGCTCCTGGAACAAAGAGTTCACGCAATGCCACAGCAAACGTCCTCAGGCAGGTGGGTCGGCTACCAGAAAGAAGAAAAGTGTACCAATGGGAGGCAGGTGAGCATCGGTGACTAAGAAACACACATCGAACGGTCATGCGACGCAAAGGTGACGAAATAGGGTTTGCAAATGAACATCAGCCTCATAATTTGTTGTCTCACCAGCGATACCTTTTGATGTCAGCGGCACCATACAATGCGTCTCAGAGTCCTCGATATATACCACGAAGCTGTAGAGAAGAGATGAACCTGGTGTTCAGGCAACAAACCCTCACGCGATCAAGCCAGCTGAGCAGCGCAGGCCTTATCAACATTATGCGCAGGTGAAACGTTATCGAGATAGGTCTGTATTGCCAATCTCAAAGTTGCAGTCTAGAAGCCAAGCCACCTCGAAAGAGTCCTGTCTTCCAGAGCTCGGGAGGTCCCCCCTTGCGCGGGAGCTCTGGGTCATGAGCCCTCAGGCAGGACCAGGATAAATCAGCGTAGCAAATGAAATTAGGCAATATAGGAAGGTGACTTCATTCGAATTGGAATATTTGAAGAAAAAAATCGCTATAGGAGTGGTCAACCAACTAGAACAGGCAGGGAGAGATCAGTTTACTCACTCTATGAAAGTTGAGCCTCGAGGTCTGTCTGGGTGCCCATGGATTGCTTTTCCGAGGGTGGAGGCGCGAACTTAGCGGGGCTTTCCTTGTCATCTCTGGTGGGATCATCCTTTGTCACCATCTGGTGTATGATGGATGCCATCGGCAGAAGTGCAACGAAAACTGCGAGTGTCTGTCCAAGGCTCCACGTGTTCTCATCTGATCCAACCGTATTTGCTCGAATAGTCATCTCTGTTGTGACAATAAACATCACACCCAGGAATGTAATGGTGAACGCAATCATCACATCCTTCGAGTCCTCGTTGCTATCGGGGAATCGGTCGGTGATTGATGATGGGGTTCCATACCATCTCATGACCCCAGCTATGATGACCATTAGATATTTAACGGGGACATATACCAGTGCGAAAACCATCGTAGCCAGAGGTAAGCTGAATTCGGGAATTGGAACAAAGAGGAGGGAGTAGATCACGAGCAAAACGACTCGGAAGGGCGCGCTTGTCACTTTAACATGCGTACCCAGCACCCAGAATATGGTAGAGTTCGTGCAGGAATCGGGAGAAGTATCAAACTTGATGGGGTTATGCATGACCCATAGCCCAAACCCTGCCATCAAATAGACCATCGCTATGAGAGCGAGCTCAAGTTGATCTATGCGTTTCTCCATGGATGCCTTCCATGTGTTGTTACCGTTAAGGCGAGGCATGACTGCCAGCCAGCCTCCGATGAAGGCAATCCAACACAAGTTCAACACAAGCAGAGCGTGAAAGATGCTCAATCCGTAGAGACTGTGCTGGATTATCGCGGAGATAATGAGAGCCATAGATGTGAGCACGGAAGACTTTGCTGCTTGGGCGTGGCTGGCAAGAAGATTGGTATTCGCCGTGATTGGATGCCCACGAATGAGCTCAACAAGAAGTGCAACAGCAGGTAGGAGGCTCTGGATGTAGATAGCAGTCCTGACCCCAATCCCTGTGAAATCATGTTTCCGTGAATACGAGACCTTCAGTGTTACAATAGGACTTACCTCCAGCGTCTGGGTTGGCTTCAATAATGCACTCCATGACGAGCACAGAACCTCTGGCCAGACACCAACGGACTTAATAAAGGCCGGGTCCAAATGGTTGCCAGAAGTATAGGAGTATGCCAAGGATGGAGGCCTTGCGCCCACCGCGTGCATGCTTCAAGGGACAACCAGATCTTGATTGCCACCGTGGCCAACAGGCTGAACGTGCTGTATGTGCAAACTAGTTCGGATCCGTCACTGTCAAAAGTGTGGCGCTTACGCCTGGTTCTCACCATCTTGACAAGCCAAACGCCACCTTGCTTTCTCCTTCAGTTCACAGGATACCTCTGGTTCTGTCGTAGAGGCAACGTCCAATTTTCATCGTCAAGTAGCAGTGGTCATTACTACTCCATCACCATGCCAGTCTCCAACTCTAAGCCTAAGCTGCCTTCAGATGTTGTCCTCAGCCTCCTCGGTCAATGTAGCTTCCGGGAAATTGTGAAATGTCGTGGCGTACGCTCAGACCATGAAACTCAACGTGCAATGTGTTGATACAGCACTCTAGGTTTGTAGGGCCTGGCGCGACATTATCGAGGCATCCACGTCACTTCGCTATGAAGTGTGGCTGGGCATCCTCCACATGCAAGACGGCAATCATAGTATCCCGCCAACGTCGTCAGCGGAACGGCTGGACTCTCTAATGGCCCAAAAGTCTGCCTGGGATATGTTCACACCACGACGTCGACACGCTCTGGTTTACGATGATCAGATAGGCTTCTGGCCTCTTGAACTGACTGGCGATGTTCTCACAATCGAGACGTACAGCTTCGAGGGTCTGTCAGGAGGCGTTGCAAACCTAGAGTCTTATGATCTGTCTGTTTTGCCCGAGACCCTTGTCCCCGCGAAACATAAGAGAGCTGTGCAGAAATATGCTTGGCCTGCTTCATGTTACCCTTCTTATTTTGATATCGAGAATGAGCTAGCCATTTTAGTGTCTGAGTAAGTGCTTGTATTCTCTGGACCGGTGAAATTGCGGTTTATTTTGCTCTACAGTGAACGAGACTCGGAGACTTACGACGTCTATCTCCAGTCGCTTCGCATCCCTACGCAGAATTATCCACTTGCCGCCATGGAATGTTTTGATGTTATAGAGCTAGCTAGGGAGCACGTTGGGGGTGGCTGGTCTGTGGTCGAATGGGATAGTGGGACATGCTCATTAATTTATGACACGACGCTTCTGATCTCCGTGGGCATTGATCACTACGAGACTATCTCGTTGTACCTTGCGACTTGGGACTGGACGACAGGGCAAGTCCTCTCGGTATGTGACATAATAAACAAGTCTCACCGCAACCGAACGCATTCTCAAGAAGCTTCCTAGACAAACTACTTCCCATACACTGAGGGGCGCTCATCGCCTAACATTATGCTGCTTTCATCGTCGTCATTCTTAGCTTTTCAATACACACTCTCCTACAAGGACGTGACCGGAGACCCAATTGGAACTATTCAACTCTGGGAGTTCTCCGCAACCGATATGCGGCGGGTTCGTACATTTAATCTGCCGGCAATACCCCCATCTGCAGTAGAAATCAACGTAGAAGCATCATACGGGGCTCGCGGACCACTTGTGAACCTGGTCCCGCCTAGCGCCAAACTACTGCCTGGCTCGAAACCTTGGCGTCGTTCTGAGAAAGAGGGCCATCGGCTTATTTCGATCCATTTCAAGTGTTCACCAGCTAGCAACACTATGAACCAGCATACTTACGAGCTCGTACTGTTCACGAGCACACTTTTGGCTCCATACGAGAGTGTGGTAGTTCCATGGGAACGTTGGGGACCCCAATGCGCATGTATCCACAACTCTTCGTTCTTTGGAGGTCCTAATTGGAGCAACTCTGGGCACCGAGCAATCTGGTCCGAGAGAGCCCCGTCGTTTTCATCACCATCCCCAGATGAACAATCCATCGTGCTCCACATGATTGACTTCAATCCAGACGCGGCTCTCCACGCAGCGAACCCCGAATCTTGGCCCAGGATGCCCTCGCAGAGCTACCCATCGCAGCCCGCTGCTACTATTAACCGCAAAGCCCTTCGAGGGCGTATTCCACCGACTTCAGCTGAAGAGGACCACTTCTTCGCCGGTTCCAAGGATTGGATGGGCATCCCGGCGCTCCCATTCGTTTTAACAACTCTGCCATGTGCAGATTGGTGCATGAAGATGGGAGAAGTGATGCAGAATAACGCCACGATCAACCAGGCTTTCCCAATCCCGCGCCCAAAGACGCGCGTACTGGTGGATTCGGAGCGTGTCATTATCGACGTGAGTGAAACTTTGCATGGAATCGTCTCTCGGCGCCAGTTGTTGACTCCCCTTTTCCAAGCACCAACTCGAAGATCGGAGGGAAATCGAGATTTTTACTTTCTAAGGTTGCTGGTCCCAATTTCCTCTCACAAATGTACGCCAGTCACACCATGTTTATATATCAAGGTGTTAGTGCCAAAGTCGGAGTTACCCATCCTCAGGCCATGGCCATAAACCTCCTACTCCGCTTGAGCTTAATCATTTAGGGACCACATTCGCTGCGAAGGTTCTGGCTTCACCGCGTGTTAGACTACCGATCGGTATGAATGCCATTTAGTATATCTTGATCTAGTGTGCATTACCTCTAGGTCCTGTGATTCTGCCTTCGTCTATAAGATTGAAAACTTAGCCATGCTCAATAGACTCGAGCCAGCCTAGATAACTGACTTGCATTTTCTGGATTCATCCTGGTAAATACTGGTGAAGGCACGGCTGTATCCTGTTCCAGATACGCGCCAGCCACTAATAGTAAATAGAAGTTTCATTATATTTGCAACAACAGGCGACGCCCGTGTACATTCAGCGAGTGCTCGACAGCTACCCAAAAGGCTAACATATAACCTAGTACCTCAGTGGGCTAACGCACTACTACTTGTCGATCATCATCTCTAGGTCCTGCGGTTGAATCCCAGAACACTTCCATGAGCAACCAGATGCCTAAGCTCGGCCGGCAATAAGGCACGGCGCTCTCCCCTAAAAGGGCCAGTCTCTGTGCCCAACACAAGTTCATCCCGATTGTCCAGAGATTTAGACAAGTAATGTTTCTTCTGGTGACGCTTGAGCCTCAAGGTCTGTTTGGGTGCCTATACTTCCTCTTTCCCGTGATAACTGAGGTGCGAGGGAATCTTTCCCGTCATTGTCATTCTTGATGAGATCTTTACGAGCCACCATCTGATGTATGACGGATGATGCGGGGATAAGCGAGACAAAGACCGCGAGTGTCTGGCCCAAACCCCACGTGTTCTCATCCGATCCAACTGCGTTGACTCGGATAGTCATTTCCGTCGTTAGAATGAACATTGAATCTACCAGTAGGAATAACGTTGTTCCAGCTACTTCTTCTGACACTTCGTTCTTGGGCGGGAAGAGGTCGGTGATAGAAACTGGAGCATGATACTTCTTCAAGAGCTCGGCGGTGAAATCTAGGAGGTATAAAATCGGCGCCGCGATGAGGATGAAGCCCACCAAAGCAACAGTGGCATTGAATTCGGGGATGAGCAGGAGGGAGTAGATGGTGAGTAGAATGGCACGAAATGGCCCACTGGTGACACTACAATGTTTCCCCAACACCCAAAACACAGTAGAGTTGGTGCATGAATTAGGAGAGCGGTCGTATCCCGCAGGATTATGCATGACCCACAAGCCAAACCCTGCCATCAGGGAGAGCTTGAACCATAGAACGGTCATGAGGATATCATAGCGCCTCTGCAGTAATCTCCTATTTTCGAGCCCGGGCCCGATTGCAAGTATGCTTCCCATGATGGCAATCCAGCCCAGGTTTAGCACAATGAGAGCGTGAAAAATGCTCAGTCCATAGACATTGTGCTGGATGATAGCAGAAATGACAAGAGCCATTCCTGTGAGCAAGGAGGATGTGGCGGCTTGGGCGCTGCTGCTCTGAAGAGCATCATTAGCCTCTAACGGATGGCCACGAATTATTTCGACAAGAAGCGCCATTGCGGGGAGGAGGCTTTGGATGTATATTGCGATTCGTACGCCGATTCCTGTACAGCCCTACGTCAGTTCAGCGAGCCCTAGACGGCACTGAACTCGTGGTGAAACATACCTCCCACATCAGGATTGGCCTCGATAACGCACGCCATTATGCAAGGGCGCGGGGAAAGATAACGACGCCAGTTGAGACTCGCCGGAGAGGAGCCGAGTGAAGGACAACGCTGAGCTCAAGCTGCGGCTGGGATCTTATTAGTGGGCGAAAGGGCATACAGATCGAGCGGGGAGAACCTCGTGCTTACTGCATGGCTAATGCGCGGAAAGTTGCGGTCTTTCATGGCATCACGGTGACAGCTAAGGGTTGGTGATGCTGGCTCTCTGGATGGGCAAGCAATGACCACGGGTTTTTGTTCGGATAGACGCAACTACCCTGAGCGAGGCTTATTTGGAGATTGGTGCGTAGCTTTTGGCGACGACTTTTGATCGTGATCACGTGGGCAGAAAAAAAAACCTCTGCATTATCGCGACTGGGCAAGATTTCAGCTGTAACTTTGAGTATTAAAATTCTCTGGACGCATCTCTGGTTCAATAGTACATCACATAGCTATGTTTGAAGCACCGTTTGGCGAGTTTATGCTCCCAATCCGCCTCAGTAGCCCTCACTCGTCACGGGTCGGTCCCTAACTCCAATGGTGCAATCCTTCTGTAGCGTTGTCTACAGAGCCCCAAAATTGGGCAACGATCTGACGCGGCGCAGCCCTTTGAACGCTGGACCAATGGTCCTTGTATGGAGTAACGGCAGCTCCGGCAGCCTGTGGGCCTCGATGTTTGTCTGAGCTCCAATCAATTTAGGCCCTGGTAATGAGTGTGATGCTGAGCATTCCCTGTTGTCTTTGGTGGAGTGTTCCTTAGTCACCATTTGATGGATGGCGGAACCCACAGATAGCATTGCAACAAGCAACGCAAACGTCTGGCCCAGACCCCAATTGTACTCATCCGATGAAATTTTATTCGAGCGGAAAGTCATTTCCGTGGAAAAGATAAGCATCCCATCCACAAAGACAAGTGATGCTGCTATCAAATTGTCTTCTGATTGTCCATCGAGGACAGGTACCCATCTCTGTTCCAGGAAGTTGTTGGCGATTTTTATTGAGTAGGATACCAGCACGTATTATTTTCCTAGCATGTTAGAATAGAGCTCATCAAGAATCTCAGGACAGATGAAACCGAGGTATTTGGGTGATTCGATCTATGAGAGGCTCAATCCCAATATCACCATCCATCAGAACCAACTAGGATGTCACTTTTTCAGGATTTTTTTTTGATCACACATTTAAGAAGGGCCTGAATGAAGCTAGGGTTCAAATTATAAAGACAAGATATCCTAGTGCCGCACCAGGCGAATTGAGATCCCTGTACGTACATTAGATGTAAGGGTATAGTTGATCACTAGGTTGAGTCAGGCGATTCGTCAATCATCCGGCACCAGTGCCTTTGATAAAATAGAAAGAGAAGGTACAGATGAGCTATTGGGATGGGAATATTTTCCGACAGCTTCAGGAGAAGTCCAGCCCTTGAAATGTGGAAGGTATTCCAGAGACTCGATAGCCAGCTAAGGAGCCGAGTCTCAACACTATTCAGACTCTGGCATTATTATGAGCGGATATATGTATCATCAGTGCAGGTTAGTATGGAGCAGTGATGCAGCGAGGTGATGCAACACGAGATAACACTCTTTGTCGCAGACTCTTCGCTCAACACCTGGATGTGGCCAAGGAGCTATAGAAAAGGAAACGATGGAGGTCTCTGCTTCGGTGGCGCCTGAGCCTCGAGATCGGTTTGCGCACTCGTGGAGCCCTTTTCAACCGACTGAGGGGTACTGGCGGCTTCCTCATCGTTCTCCGTGAATTTTCCACGAGTCACCATATGGTATATGATTGATGTCGCAGGGAGGAGTGCTACAAGCACTGGGAGCGTCTGACCAAGGCCCCATGCTCTCTCATCTGACCCAATCGTATTTAATTGGATCGTCATCTCCGTTGTGAGAATAAACATCCCGTCTACGAACGCGACCAGCGATATCACTAGAGCTTCTACTGATGGTCCGTTATCATCAGTTAGTATTTTAGTTATTGAAGCCGGTGCCCGACACTTTTCCAGTATCTGACCGATGTACATCAAGAGGTAGCCAATTATTACAATTATCAGCCATAGAGCTGCCACGATGACGCCGATGTTGAATACAGGTACAGTGAGGAGGGGATACATGGTAAGCAAGACCGTTCGAAACGGCTTGCTGGTGACATTAGGATGTCTGCCCAATACCCAGAACACCGTAGAGCTGGCGCAAGCATCGGGGGCAGAATCATATCCCGCAGGGTTATGCATGACCCACCAGCCAAACCCTGCCATCATGGACAGCTTGATGGAAAGGACGGCATAAAGCTTTCGGTGGCACTTCTCGATCTCAGGTCTCCACGTGTTCTCACCCTCTTTCAGAGGCAAAGTGCCTTGAAAGCCTCCAATGAGAGTAACCCAGCAGAGGTTCAACACCACCAGGGCGTGAAATGTACTCAATCCATACAGTTTATGTTGGATAATAGCAGAGATGATTAGGCCCATCCCTGTGAGTAAGGATGACGTTGCTGCTTGAGCATTATTGATTCGAAGTTTGGTGTTCGCTGCTATTGAGCGACCACGGATAATTTCAACTAAGAGCCCTATGGCGGGTAGGAGACTTTGAATGTACACGGCCATTCGGACACCGACTCCTGCAAACCGAACAGTCAGCGAGACCCCAAAGTAATCTTATGATGGGACATACCTCCAGCATCTGGGTTTGCGGCAATTATACACACCATTATGTAGGTTTATTATGTTTGATTTAGGGTAAGATATTAAAGGGGGGGGGACGTATGCAAACTCGCATCCAGACTGATGATGCTAGTCATTTTGATAGAAAAACTAGAAGAGACGCCCATTCCGTTGGCGGTGTTGGGTAAAACAGAGCCTCATGCTCACCATGTGTAGAAAGC
Organism: Clavulina sp. PMI_390; assembly: GCA_015039315.1. Lineage (NCBI taxonomy): Eukaryota > Fungi > Basidiomycota > Agaricomycetes > Cantharellales > Hydnaceae > Clavulina > Clavulina sp. PMI_390. The sequence continues at coordinate 45,402 of WIDE01000054.1, forward strand.
AAGGTAATAAAAGATCTTACATCGCCCTAGAAGATGGCGACTCGTAAGATCCTGATTTCGGGCGTATCCGTAAGATTGATGTGTGACGAGATGCAAAGAGATGTGGAGTAACAAATTGACCAATGACGAAACCTTGTATCGTTTCCCTCATAGTCACAATTGATAAGTTCTACGTACACTAGTGAGAACATGACGCCGTATTTACGCTCGTTCTTAGCAGGTGCATGATCAGGTCGCACTATGGTCCACAAGGGGTCGTTCTAAGGATAGTCCTGGAACTTCCTAAGAAAAGGTTCGCGTTGCTATGGTGTATATGGGGCAGAGCCAACCGCCGAGCATGCATGGGAAGGCGAGGACTCTGATATGCAAGATGGCTCACATGACGTCGACTTGAGTCTTCAACTCTTCCAGCTTGAATGAACCGAAATGGATTTAGTTAGCGGGGAAATTTTAGATTATGATTGAGAGTAATGAGATGAGAGGGACAAAACATTCTGTCAGCGTTCGAGGGGGACAATGAGACAATGAGAGCATAAGCCAAGTGTGCGCGAATGGGATTGGGACCGAGGGTTGAGGCGATGCACTTGCAGTCTGCAGATGCGCAGAGCATGCTATTATCGTGAGGCTCAGCGAATAAGGCAACACCAAGTGTTCGGCTCGGCCCTTGGAAGGTGACACCATTCCCGATAGAGGAAGGTCAAGCACTGGTTGTGCTGGGCGTCAAGGTGGGATTGGCGCGGAGCACCGCTCCACGCAGGAAGGAGGGTTTGGGGAGTCTGAAACGAGAGGAGAGGATGATGATCAAAGGGTTGAGAGTTACAGCCTGGAGCCGATCAGCACGATGGGAAAACGAGGGCTCAAGGAGGGAGGGGGAAGAATTATCACAAAACAATGTGATCGCTGGATAGACAAGAACACAAAACAGGAACAGGAAGAAAAAGAAGATAGGAAAAAAGGCAAGGAAAGGTAGTTTATGAGAGGGAGAGAACAATGCATTATGCATAATTCATGAAGATCTCAGTCGACACTTCCATCATTCATCTACCCCATCTTGCCACCCTTCTTTTGCTTGCGCGGAGGCGTGACCGGTCGCCCTGAATTTGCGCCATACGGGTACTTGGCTTTCTTCTCTGCAGGTTTCAATATCTAAGGAAAGGAAAGGAAAGGAAAGGAAAGGAAAGGAAAGGAAAGGAAAGGCAAAGGTAAGTACAGTCCGCGACGAGTGTGATAAAGCGGGCACGAGGCTATGGCGGAAACATCAACACGGACCTGGAATGAGCACAGCAGTGTTTCATCTACACTCATCATGGCACCAGCATTGTCGAACTCGCCACAATAGTTCGGCGCGCTGAACAGTGTTACCAGCAAGCGCTTCGCAAAGAACTCGTACCCATCCTCAACCACTTGATGTGCACGGCAAATTAGGTCCATGTCGTGCTTTTGCAGGAAGCGCGAGACAACGTCCGGCCCAAAGGTGAAGGAGACACCACGATCGTTCTCGGACCAGCCCGTGATGTCCTTGTCAGGGTCAGACCACAAGAGGTCACACAGCAGACCTGTCAGGTAAAGGAGAACGGAGAAGCATCATCAGAACAGCGAGCTAACGAGGATATGACAAAACCAATTCAAATCACATACCAGTGTCAGGCACATCCGTTGGCCGCATAACTCGTCGAATCTGCTCCATGCTTTGCAGGTCGGGACTCAGTCCACCATGCATCGTGAAGATCTTCTCGTCAATGATGGCGGCGATGGGAAGGCAATTGAAGCAGTCGGTGAAAGTCTTCCACAGCTTGATGTTGTACCTCCGCTTGCCTGTGCGAGATTTCATTGCACGGTGATATGGATAGGATGTGTGAGGCGATGGAGCCGAGTTGAAGTGGCGATGAGTGATCAAGCACGGGCCGATAACGCGGAGGATATACGACAGATACAACACGCGTGATCAGATATTGACGAGATGAACATCACGAAGCGGGAAAGCCAACTTACATTCGTCATAGAACCCATAAATTCTGTTAATGCTCGCGCACTCGTGGTTGCCCCTCAGGATGAAGAAATTCTCGGGATACTTGATTTTATACGCAAGTAGGAGACATATAGTCTCTAACGATTGCTTGCCTCGATCGACATAGTCGCCGAGGAAGAGGTAGTTGGCTTCTGGCGGGAAGCCGCCATACTCGAACAAGCGCAGGAGATCATAATATTGTCCGTGGATGTCACCTGAATGAGACAAAAATGCAAATCCAAACGGTAATAATGAGCAGGCGAGCGTCAATTAGGTTCAAGGCGGGGTAGCCCCGATGGGCGAACACGCACCGCATATCTTTATCGGAGCCTCAAGTTCGAGGAGAATGGGTTGGTTGATGAAGATCTCGCGAGCTTTAGTGCAGAGGTACTTGATTTCGTGCTCTTGGAGCTGTACGGGCTTGCCGGGTCGATTGCCACGGACTGCAGAGATGAGGGTGTGCAATGTGGCGGGCGAGGCGAAATTGATAGTAAGATGAATCAAAACGAAAAAAGTGCACGTCACACAGGGGGTTCCGGCGATAGGATAGTCGAATATGGGTTAAAGCGAGCGATAAGAGAAGGGAAAGGACAGGAGAACGAGTCAGTTTCGAGTGTTGGATCATCAGTCATCACACATGAGCGTATCGTCCAGATTGCAACAGACGATCGGCGGCAGCATGGATAGGGGATGCGAAGGGGAAGACAGAACGCACCTTCCAACAGACGATCTATCACAGAGTCGAGGTCGATTTCGCCCACTGGGTCGGCCATGGCAGTGTTTGAGAGTTGGGTGGTGGGTGGAGTTGAGATCCCGACACGTCGTCAACAAAGCAGTCGTTCTGAGCGTTGGAACGAGGTTTGCAGTGCATAGTGAGTATCAAGCAGTCGAAAGTAGGGTGAAGGGCAGGGATTTTTTGGGAGCGGGAGTCAAGCCGGATGGGCCCAGGCGGCCAGCAGCAAAAAAGGGTGCGCGTGAGAGGGCGTGTCAGTAAAAGAAGGGTGGGAAATACGACGGCCACAAGCTTACCAAAGGAGTACTTTTTCAAGACGGAGTGATGTGAGAGTTTTGAGGGAGGGCGGAGACGATGTCAGAACCCGCGAGTGGTGCAACACACAAAGTCCGGTGTGTCAGTGTTTGTTTAGCAGACGCGTGCCTGGGTAAAGTTGCCCGACAAGGATAAGAGTCAACACGTACGGTGGAATCTAGTCGTGCGCAGAGTCGTTGTCGTCAGTTCTTGTCGTGGTCGGCGTGTCGATGGATGCTGAGAGTGTGAGGCGTGACGGTTGACGACGATGAGGCTCCTTCGGTCTTTGCCTAGGCGCCCAACCCAGCTGACAACCACAGCAACCGCAAAAAGCTGGACGCTCAACACCACCTGGTCCGCTTGTATCTGTCTGTGTTAATTGCTGTTTTTATTTCACTATTTTATCGGCTTTTCTTTTCATCTCGTTGGCTGCTGGGGTGGCCGCCCTGAACGACGACGTCACATCGGACTGCGCTGCCCTATTCCTGTCACCCGCAAGAAGTTCTAGAGCATAAGGGTACATATTTTACGTTACAGGAAGCATTCAGCTCCTTCGAAGAAGCATAGAACCCAGTGATCTCCTCCAGGGCTGATACTACATGCACATCGTAACAATGAAGACTGGTATCAAGTGTATGCCAGCCACGATTAGAAATGAATGACCTTTGGCTAAAAGCAAGAAGAGAAGAAGAAAATTGCAATGATGTCGTTTTGCAGTCGTGAATAAAATCAAGAGCAACGTGCAGTGAAAGCAAAAATAGACACCTCGTAAAAGTATGCAAGTAACAAAGTGCTCAAGAACCACCTCTCCTCCCCAATCTTCCAGTACTAGCGCTTGTCGTAGCAGTAGACGTGCTAGCGCCATTCTGGCCCTGCGGCTGATCAGACCGCCGGGTCCTTCGCCGACGCCTTCGAGGGAGTGGCGGAAGACGAGGCATGGGTCTTTCATCCAAATCGAGCGCTACGTTCGTCGCCGCCTGGAAAGCCTAAACATGGAAGGAACAATGATGATGAGAAAAAGTATAGGAAGATAGATATCAATAGAGCTCACCTCAATCCAGTTGACAACCCCCATCACGCTCTCTGCTTGCAACAAAAACTGTTCACCCTCTGCCCTCACACGCATCACATTCCGTCTCTTCAAATAATCGCTACCCAAGCCGCTCTCTGCATGCTGCAGCGAGTACTTGCGCACAAGCGAGTTGCTCCCTTGGAACGCCTTGTGGAACAGTGATTGCGACGGCGGTGGGGCAGATGAAGAGGATGACGATGAGGGGAGTGAGAGCGTATTTGAACTGAACGAGCTAGAGCCACCTCCGGCGGACGAGGAACCGGTAGCAAGGGCAATAGACAGACGCGATGTTCCTCGAACAGGCGGAGCGGACACCTTCTCGCTTCCGTTGTCTTCGTCCAGCGCACTCGGGGCCAATGAACCCCGGCGGTTTGCAAAAGCAGATGGTGGGGAGGAAGGCGATGAAGGCTCAACCACTGTGATCCCGTGCGACTCGGCACCCGCTGGTGTCGGGGACGTGGGGGATTGTGACGTCGCTGAGGAACTCATGGTAGCGGAACGAGATGACGCAGAGCGCGACATCCCGCTTGACAACGGGGATGTGGGCGAGCTCATCGACACATCTAACGACGAGCGCATTCGAGGATCTCTACCACCAGCTCGTTCTGAGGCGGTTGGAGGCACCGAAATCGACGCAACCGAATGTGACCCACGATGCCGGAAAGGGGCCAGCCTGCGAGCGAACCCGCCACCATTGCTGCCACTGCTCTGGGTCGACGGAGCGGAAGACGACGGACTCATACCCACACTTGTCGGGGCAGCAGGTGGTGTGGTATTTCCGCGACGATTGCTGGTGCTAGCTGAAGAAGCGGCAGGAGGAGAGCTAGCCTCCCGTTGTCCGGCAGGCGCGTTCACACCACCTCCATTCCTCGCGGCTCTCCTAGCCTCCTCTTCCTCAATCCTTCGCTGCAGAACAAGCTGTCGGTTGCGCGCATGGACCGCCATCTCTCTCTCCGCTGTCGCGATCGTCGCTCGCCTGGTCCGCTCACTCATCGCCTCGAGCGGATAATGCACATGTGGGGCAGAGAGGTCAACATCTGCCTCTGATTCGATGCGCGCCGCATCGGCAGGACGAATGATCCATGGTGAGGCTTTCGGGATGGGCACGCCTTTCCCTTTTTGTCCCGAAGTAGAACAGGCAAGCGCGGATGTAGAAAGCGATGCGGAAGACGCAGAAGGAGAAGATGACGACGACGATGAAGAGCCGCCTCCCGTCGAGGAAGATGAGGAGAACGTCGAAGGTGACTTGGATGACCGAGGAAGGATGCCTCGCGCCGCATTCGCAGCTCCGATTGCGGCTGCACCGACACCGACACTTGGGGAGACTTTTGCTCTTACATTCGTTGTAGAGCTAGTAGAAAATGCGGACGAGGCAGCCGGCACAGCAGCCCATGGAGTCCCATGTGGAGCACCAAGCGTAGCCCCATTCTCAACCCCTTTCACGGGAAACCTCCGCGGATCGAGCTTGTACACCCTTAAGCCCGTCCCGTTGAGCACAAAGTAAAACTTTTTCCATGCACGATCCTTGGCCTGCACGCCCGGGCGCGAAAACTCCATCTTACGCGTGAGCACACCCTCGATGTGCACAGAGCACGAGTAGGGTGGAAGGCGCTCGCGCCCCTCGTCATCACGGGGGCGAGCAGAGAAGAGCGCACGGTACGACGGTGGGGGAATATCTGCCGTGATGCTTCTTGTTGAGGGGGAGCCAGCGGCGTCTGGAGAAGTGGGGGAATAAGGAGGTGACATGGAACCAGCTCGAGGGCGACGAATGGTACTCATATCAGGAAGGGACTGTCTCCTTCGAATGGTTCCAGTCCCAGCACCGATCGTAGCCTCCTCGTTTTTGCTCTCCGACTCGGGCACAGTTGCAGGTTTCGTCTCCGCACCCTGAAACTCGTCAGTAGCAACAGCGCCCATTGCCTTGGAACTTCTTCGGCTCCCATTCTTACTACCACCACTACCATTACGCGCGGCCATACTAGTTCTCCTAAGGGAAGGACTAGGTAGATCCGCTGGCAGCGCAGCAGTCGTGACAGGGACAAGTGTACCTCCCAGAGCTGGCGGCGTACGCACGAGGATGGTCGCACTCGCTCGAGACGACGTCCGTTGGTGTCGACCACCACCTTCAAGGCTTTCTTCCTCCTCGCCCTCATCCTCATCTTCTTGGGGCTCGTCATTATCTTCGCCGGGAGAGAAGATGGCCGAGATGGAAGGAGGTACACGAGAGGAAGAGGAAGATGAAGTAGAAGGAGACGCAGCAACATTCGAAGTAGTCCCCGCCCGTGAGGACGACGACGACGAGAGATCGATCATGCTTTTCGAAGCCTGATGGTACATCCGGGGTCGGATCGTCGACCCGCGAGACTTGATCGTCCCCGCAACGCTTCCGCTGTCGTTATTGTCACCACCATCATTATTGGTGACCTCGTCTGTCGCCGTGCCTTCTCTTTGATGGCTGGAAGCATCTCTGATCTTCGCATACGACAGTCGTCTTTGCGGCTGAGGCTTGGAGATGGCGGAACCGCTCGGCTGCGGGGGGATGGCCTGGAACGAGAAGAAACCGAATAGTGGCACTGGTTAGATGGCATACCGCAAAATCAAAGTAGCACATGAATATAACTAACCTCCTTGGACTCGGTTGGCACGTAATCCTCCGCTCGGGGTGTTGACGCCCCATCCGTGCTTGTAATTGAAGACGGGCCTTGTTGCTGGTCCCGACTAGTAGGAAGCGGTACGGAGAAATAATCCACACCACCTTGTTGGCTCGATGACGGCTGCACGCCATCCCAACTCCATCCACCAGGCATCGCACCTGCGGACCCAACAGCACGAGGAGTCTGTTGCCCAGTACTTGCACCAGCGGATGAAGACGTGGACGGGGAGGAGGAGGATGTTGCTGCCCATTGCAAGGCAGCAAGTGACCCAGGTGTCAGAGGTGGCGGAGCTGGAGATGAAACACTAGCATTGGCACCAGACTTTGCCGTGCTCTTGCCAGCCGCCGCAACAGTAGCCAACCCTCGTCCAAAGCGCGATAGCAAGTTTGCTGCCGCTCCTCCAGGGGTAGTAGTATTGCTCATGGTAGAGCTCGTGGCTGGTACACCCGACACGGTGCCTTCGTCAGAGCTACCACTATCCATATCCGCCCCACCATCCTCCTCTTCATCATCATCATCGTCGTCGTCCATATCGAGATCTATATCGTCATCGTCGTCTTCGTCTACGGGGGCGGCAGCACCTGACGTCGATGAGGAAGAGGGGGGTGCGACAGAGTGGAGCTCGGGCATGGTGCGCTGCATGCGGCGCATCGTATTGCGCTCCGAGGACCGGGGGGGCTACATCATCATCAAGTCATCAAGGTTCCACGACATGGGTGGATGTATGCATCCAAGGTTCGAGATGATGGGGTGAGAATAGGTACGGAGACCCAAGAAAGTTCACGAATGAATGAACATTTTATGCAGGGATGATCAAGGATGAAGCCAACGGAATAAAAAAAAAAAGCAGTGATAGCACGCCCCCGCGGCGAACCCATACCACACCACGAAAACCATAGAATTAGAAGTGCACGATGGGTGGGCGAGAAGGCGCCGAGTTTGGGCAACGCAAGCCGAGCGGGCGGTATGCCCGATAGCATCAGTCAGAGCAGTACAAGGATTTCCCAGAAAGCAAGCATGACAGCCGTGATTGCAAAACCAACGAGACAAGTTGAGGGGGAGGGTTAGAAAGAGAGAATGTCAGCATGTTAATTCATTCATGTGAAAGAGGGAGCTAGTAAGGGGGATGTGCCATGCACAGATTGAGGAAATGAAGGAATGAAATGAATGGAACGGATGAAGAGGATGTGTCAAATAGATCGAAGGAGAGAGGGGAGATCTTCGATAAGTTCGTTTGTTGATACGGCCTGGTGATATTTTTTGCCTGAACGCAAAGAAGCACAGGGCAGCAAAAGAAGAGAACCAAGTGTGCCTGCACACGAACACTTATTGCGACACCAGCGAACAATAGACACGAAAAGGGGGAAGAGCACGACACGAAAGATAAGATAAGAAAGAGGAGGCAGGGGAACGTACCGGGAGGTGAAGGGTGATATCTGGAAGGGGAGGAAGGACGACGGAGCTGGGTCTGGCGAGGGTGAGTGTGGGGGAGAGCAGCATATCCGTGGTTCGAGTACGCTGAAGGGTATGGCGGGACATGGTAGCTGTGGATATTTTCGGTCTGAGTTGGGCTGACGAGGAGCCTGCTGCTCCTGCAGGCGGAGGTGGTGTGAAAAGGTCGATGAGAGGAGGGGACGAGGGGAGTGTGGCTGCGCGTGCGGGGTGGCCATTGACACCAGCAGGCGACGGCTGAGCGCGGGGTGGCGAGGAAGAGAGAGGGGATGCTCCATTAGCCATCTCTGTCGGCGCTGACGATAACGGTGAAGTTGTCGTTGTTGTTGCTGCTGTCTTTGATGCGACGGCAGAGGTCCCCGAAGGAGAAGCAGAAGCTTGGCGGCTATGATAGCCGGAATCTGCGCTGGCGACAGACGATGGCCGTACGCTGAGGAAGGGGTTGGTGGATGGATTCGTAGGAGGAAGAGGATTTAAAAGGTTTGGATTAGGACTCGGATTCCTGAATGGGTTCTTATCGTTGGGCGATTGGTATGTCAATCGGGGTGTGCCAGAGTGAACAGCATTGTCAATCTGCTGTTCTTTTGCGTCACCGCGGTCATCGCCAATGGCAACAGAGGGCACATTATGGGCAGCCGGTGATACTGTCCGCGAAGGAGGAGACAGTACAAGCTCCGTAGAGGACATGGAGAGTGTTCGTCTGGGAATGCTCGTCGTGCTGCTAGCAGTGATATTCTTGGCGCGACTGACTGACCCGCTGCTAGTCAGCGATAATCGCCTCCGAAATGTGGCAAATAAGCCCGGGCGGGAGGCTCCACCAGGAAAGGAGCTTGGAGGAGCAGAGCTGGTGGTGGTGGGAGGAGTCGGATGTGAGATAGAGGGTGGAACGGCCGTCGACTCGGATGAGGCGTGTTTCCGCCTACCCAATAATGACGCCGGCATGTCACACGAGAGACAACCTGGTGGGCGGCTGACGGTGTGTGGCGTTCTTCGTCGTGTTCAAGCGTCCCTGTCTGAGTCAAGCTTCAGGTGGAACTAAAGACAGGCTGAGGGGCCCATCGACAGTTTTACTTCGGCAGAAGAGGGATCAAGAGGTTTGTTGGAGAGGTAGCTCGGTAGACCATCATATATATTGTACGCCTCTGTTGAGCATCATCGGCCCTAATTGCATTGCGCTCCTCGACCACGAGGCTCTGACACAAGACCTACTATAATTCCTCTCTCTGCACCGTATCCACACATCGCTATATACGCTGTCAACACTGCGCTCAGCTTTTTTATCCTTCTCTCTAACACGTCACATCCTCATGACAATGTCCTCTTTGAATCGCCAACGAGGGCCTTCGCCTCCCATTACCTCATAAGCCTTTATGAGGGCACATACCCTCCCTCGCTTGGAACACACACTTTCTGTTCTCCCTCTTCCCGTTTTCCTCCCCCCCCAGGCAAGGTGAAAATAGACTTGCCGGGGAACCGAGGAGGGGACGGCGAGCGAGCGGGCACATACCAAACGACGGCCCGTCATCGCATGCTAATATGCATATGGAACAACTCACCGTGGCAGTGATCGAATAGAGTTAGGTCCTGAGTATGTCAGGGTTAGGGTCTAGACGCCGAGGCTCCGAATATAAATAGACCAGAGATCCCCCGTCCCGATGATCAAAACCCGTCAGCACTGTGGAGGTTCAGAGCTATGATGTCATACTATAAGGGTATAGGAGGAGCCAAGATTTTATGGGGTTCAAAATACCGACTACCGAGCTGCTGCCTCGTTTGATGTTGGCGGATTTAGCGAGTCCGTACCCTTGATTCTTGACGAGAGGGGGAATAAGGTTGGAACGCTTCGGATATTCCAGGAAGCGACTGATATATTTCAGAAGCATGTGGCCATGACGAGAGACCATCACGTCAAGTCAGCTGGCAGCCCCAAAACTCCCCTCCTACTACCGAACCAATTGATTACAGCACGAATATTACCAGCTTCGAAGCTGACTCATGCGGCATAGTTCACAGACTTCCTTGGGAAGCTTCTGACACGTTGAATCTCCATGAATTATGCTTGGACTTCTTGTACTTCTCTTTTGACCTCAAGCTTTTTTTTTTTGGATACGACCCGGGCCCGTTCGCCGCTGCATTTCCTAATACCATCTGCGCACGCTACCCACCCACTTTAGACTAGTCTAGCGGCCTTCACGCCCGATCTCTGCCTTCCACCACTCCTCAAACCCTCCCACGTACATCCCCACCTCTAATGAATCCTGCAAACCCGCAGCCTTCCACTCCTCATCCACCGCAAGGTGACAGTCCTTTGGTCGCCCCACCCCCCCAGGAGGAATCACCGGCTCACTTGCATCCGGCACGATGTGGGTGTGCGCAAGCGGAGGTGTGTGCAATGATGCAAGGAGCACACACATTTCGTATTTCGTGTATGGTTCAGCGGCAGAGAAATGAAGGATGGGCGGGAGACGTGTTGACGCATTTGGGAATTTTTCTGTTAGATGACGGATTGAGTGGGTTCATCAGTGGGTCAATCCAAACACCCAGAAATACCGTGGATGTGTGGATCAGAAGATAAGAGATAATGCATGTAGATCGAGTGTGGGGCGAACAAGGAACACCACCACACGTCTATCCATCTCCGGACCACGGCTTCGCAGGCTCCGAACTCGGATGTGCGGATGTCATCCGTGACTACGATGCACACACCGAACTCCAAGGCGAAAATGGCTTGGTGCTCAGCTGGACCCGCTCTGGGTCAATGAGATGGTGCGGTCCATATCTGCCCGAATTCAAGCCGCTCGCCTCCTCCTTATTTGCAAAGGGAATACTGCCCGTCGCGCAGTTTTGATCTCTGAGCATGTGACGAATAGTACTCCGAGATCGCACGAGAACCTCAGCCAGTGCACCGCCCGCCCGTCAGGCAAGCCATGCGCAGTTCCCTTTTCACACTCCAACAGCCGATCGCTCCTCCAGAGAATCCAGTAAAGGAGGTCTTGGGCCAAGACAATTGTTCAAAAAATGACGTACCAACAAGCGCGACAAGGTACTTGGCAATGTCCTCAACATTTGTAGGATATCGAGTGGCCCAGTGATCTGCGATAGGCAAATCAGTCAATCCCAGCATGCATCCTTAGAAGCTGGCACAAGTGAACTATCGGACTAGCTAGCTAACCAAGAAGAGCAGCCCTGACTCGAATAAATGACCAATAACGCACCCATTTTATAAGTCTTTCCACTCTGATCTCTAACAATATCCAGCAAGACATTCACCGCAGAATCACTCGGTACGCGAACGGGTCCATACAATACTGGCACCCGCAGTACGATTCTCTGGCCTGGTTCACTGGACAATACAGCTTGGATAGCTTGCTCACCCGCGAGCTTCGTCTCCCCGTATAGCTGCACGGGGTTAGGTGGTGCGGTGGTGGAGTATGGTGCTGCGGTGCCGTCAAAGACGTAGTCTGTCGATATATATATCAACGTAAAAGGTTTGATATTGGATGTGCTCCCAGTTGAAAGCTGGGCGAGAAATCCGGGGACTTCGCCGTTGAGCTAGAGGAGAAGGTAGGGACAGCGGGAAAGGGGATGGGCTAGCTCAGTCGATGGTGAGAGCATATAGGCACGCCAAAGCTCACAATTTTGGTTGCGGCAGGGTTCTACGGGGTCACCAAAAGTACATCCGAGTTAGATAGATAAGTGTATTATCGAAAATCCATCCAGCCAAAGATCGAGAACATAGGTAAGAGGGTCAACACCAAGATGATCCATTCAAGGTAAGTTTGATGCACTGCACCTTATCCGCTACGTCTGGGCGACGCTCGGCTGCGCAGTGGATAACCCAGTCTGGTGCAAATGAGGAGAAAATAGCTTTGGTCTTTTCATGATCGGTGAGATCGAGGGGTTCGAGCTCGGCGGTCGGGCGAGAATGTGAGAGGCCTTTGACTATTGTTATAGACCGTCATCCGTAGCAAGGGTTTCCATCATGGCAGGAGCATAATATTTGCTTAGATCCCTGAAACAAACAATGCGCTTCAATGGAAATTACGGACCAGTCAGGCCCGAAACGGCTTTGAATGCTTTGTAGATCGCGGCCCCTAGCACACCACTAGCACCTTGGATGTTATGTTCACTTGAGGTTTATTTTGCGGATTTCTGTAGCAGAATTCAGTACCTGTAATGAGCACCTTTGTCATAATTGAAGAGCTGTCTAGAGATAAATGGCGGAGGAGGTTGCGGAAAGGTCACGCCTCTCAATAATGTGACAGCCTCGGGATACACAAGCGACGCAAAAGAATTCCACTTTTCTGATCTTCATTCGAGGAGATTCCCTCACATGCATGTAACAAGGAGTGCCAAAATCCGAGCTGGAACTCACGGTTATGTTGTTGATAGTATTCTACGGGGGGCTTTAGCTTCTCCACGCGATGGAGGCGAGGCTGTCTCGTGTCAATCCACGCTTTGGCTCTTTGCGATGCCTCGTTAGTTGATGAGGCTTTTGGTAGCGGATGATACCACTATTGTTCCTTGTTCTCTCGGTTTGTACTGAACTTGTTGATTTTATTGTCGTTTGGCTTGCGGTCCATTCTGGAGAGGTCTCCACTTACTTGCAGCTAGAGTCACGACAGGTATATCACTCGATGGAGCACACCGAGCACCCGGATCGAGGATGGAAAGGGGTCGTAGGAATACGTGGGGCGCTTTTCATATATCAAGTCGACGAACGGCAGCCATACTCCTTTGGTGACTGCGTCATCCACACGCCTCCAACTCCGATCGTGAAGCGGATCTACTCCTATGGCTTTCATAGATGCAGATTATCGCATGATATTTTAGTGGGTTTCAAGGGAAAACTGAGCCAGCACAGTCGAGAATTGCTCAAGTATTTGGGTATAAATGTATACAACAAGACTGTAGCTGGAAACCCAGATCCGCCCGATGGGAACTGGCTTCGAATCCGAATTATTTATTCACAATCGGCTCAAATATAGCGCACTAAGCTCTCAATAGGCGTTTATATAGTTGCCAAATTCAGGGCCACCTGCCCCAGCAGCACGCAGGGACCAAACAACACAAGCTCGTTGTCGTCTCGCAAAGCCAACCACCTGGAGGAGACCTCTGGGCACCTAAGCGCCCATCGTCACCGCCGACGACTGAGAGCCTCCTTGAACGATACGGATACACTGGGAACACGACTATGCCTGCTACTAGAATTCAGGTTTTTCGGGATCCCAAGACCACCTCCTCAGCTGCCGCCACAGCGAGCCCCTCGACACCGCGCCGAACGAGCACACGCGTGGCTGCTGCAGCCCCTGCAGGCAAGGCAGTATCTTCCAAGGCCACTGCGACGCGTCGTTCTGTTCAGGTAGGCCTTTGTCGCCCCCTGGGAAACACGCGCTGGCTGCCATCACCGATACTAATCTGCCGAACCCCAATCTTCTCCTATCTTTAGCCCCGTAAAGTTCTGCTGGACGGTACTAGTCTGATTACGACTAATGTGAGCTCCATCACCCTTGACGACAAGGAGAACTTCGATCCCGTGACGGGTCTTCCACTCTCCACGCTTCTCCTTGCTGCTGGTGCTGGCGCAACCAAAGGCAAAGGCAAGGCCTCATCCAGAGCCGCCAGCATTATCAGCGATGGATGCCAGCAATATATTGCCACGACCATCACGACCACCATCCTTTCCCCCCTCCCTACTACTGCTACTGCTGCCAAGAAGCAGTCCAAAAAGGCAACTGATGCAGAGGTGCCTCCTCGACGCGTCGCGTTAGGTGCCATCAGGAAGGCCGGTCCTAATGCAGGCGTGCTCTCCAATCTGCCCATTACGTCGTCGTTCCCTTCGCTCGCCGATGCAGACACCGAGGACGAGGATGCTGATGGCAGCCGTTCTGGTCGCAAGACCAAGACTAAGACCAAGAAAGGACCACGTCGCTCGCTACGCCTTGCTGGCGAATCCCCTGTCGAAACCTCTGCTGATGTGTCCGGTCTCTCGGCCATGCCCGCCACCGACAAGGTTGTAAAGAAGACGATCAGCGCGAAATCCCGGCGAACTGCGGCGTCCACGGTGTCCGCCGCTACCGGCGCGCCTCCCAATCCCTCTTCTTCCTCGGCTTCGAGTGCTTCGAAAGCCAAAAAGCTGGCTCTGGCCAAGCATACTGCTGCTGTGGTCGCTGCCACCGAGCATCTCGCCACTACTCCTGCCATGGAGCATCTCCCTGAATCCATATCCACATTCTCCTTCCCCGCTGTTACCTCTGCATCATCCATCATGGTCGTCTCCCCTGCCAAGCCTGCAGGAGCCTTACGTAGGAGTCCACGCAAGATGTCCAAATCCGGCTCCACCTCGTCGGTGTCATTGAGTCCTATTGCGGGCGGCGTACATGCGTTCGAGGTATTTGTTGACCCAACCCCAGTGCCTCCCTCACCCACCTCTGCCAACACCACACCCAAGGGCAAGGGTAGCCCACGCAACGCACGGAAGACTGCTGTTCGTGCAGTGTCTCCCGCGGACATTGCTCTTCCGTCGTCTCCTGCATCGTCTGAAGCTGATGAGACAGAAGCAAACGCTCAGGAAGACGATGATGCGATGGATATCGATACCAACGATGCAGACGCCAAACTTGCATTCGATATCCAGATGACTGAGATGGATGTTGACCTGGGCGACGCGAGTGCTGCAGAGACAGCCGCAGCGGCGCTCCAGCGCATCATCGACCAGCGCTGCAAAGAGCTGACGGTCTCGCCATTGGCCGACGTCTCTGACGCGTATACCTCCCGCTTTAGCTCTGTTGCATAAGCCATCCATCTCATATTCTCGTCATCGCCTGTGTCTCCCTGGTTCCACCCCAGGCCTCATGACCGTCGCTATCCTCGTATCCTACGCTATTGATTCGTACTTATTGTTCCTCACTTCGCTTTTGGGCTTTCATCATTCCCATGCGCTACCCGTTGAAAGCCCCAGTCTACCAATCATCCACCTCGATCACTGTTGCCTCAAGGGCGACCTCGCAGCGAACTTTCTCCCTTCATACCGCTCTATTTTACATGAATTGCATTAACGTATCCTCCCCTCGGCCCTCGGCCCTCGGCCCTTGACCTGTTTTTCTTCTTTTAACGATTCGTCCATTAGTATTCTTATGACCACACCGTGATTACTTGTTTTATGTTTTTTTTTTCCTCTCTCTCTCGCCCTTGCTTCATTCAGCTGATGACCTCGTCCTTCTCGTTTCCGAATCGCGTTTTAACGTTTCACTCTATCATCAATTGCCAATCAATAAACCAATCTTCGGTTCTGTTCATTTATTTACCGAGAACACCCAACAATACCTACATCTGCCCATTTGTCACGTTATTCTTCGTCTCCCTCTCGATTCTTGCATTTATTCTCAGCGTCGTCCCCTTCTCTGCGAGTTGCTATTGACCCTACCGCCATCTTGGTTCTAATCCCACACTCCTTGCCAGGCACTGTTCACTACGTGGTCGTATTTACGACTTTTCCTTGGTTGTCCGTGTCCTTCGTATTGTGGCTACTAGTTGTTTGCGTGGCCTTCAATAATGCAATGTGACTAATCACTACTGTCGAGCTTCTTGTCTCCGTGATATTGCGAAGATGCTTGGATTGCACGAGTAAGGTGATGGTAATACAAGGCTACGGATGACTCTCTCTAGGGAGGTTATACTGCTACACGGGATGATGGAAGAGACAACAGTGCGAGAGGTAGATGGATGGCGATCACATGTTATGACGATTGCTCTCAAACGCGTCTGCAGATTGCTTTGCCAATTCGGCGAGCTACAAGGTAGGATGAATTAACAATCCATTTCCAAGTGTGGGCTCCGATATATGGAATGGCATGACAGGAGAAATGGTTCGTACCTTGCTCATGTCAGTTTCTGGCCCTTTCCCGGAGGTATCGGTGCCTTGACCACCAAATTGCTCTGTGGGTCCGGAGGGTATGAGCTTTCCTGAAACCTGAAAAGGACAAAATGGCATACCAGAACGCTGCTCAGCGTCTTTTACACCGCGAGCACCTTCACCCTTGGTGTTGACGGTACCCATGGGATCGACCTGGGAAGTGGCCTCGAGAGGGGGAGATTGAGTTCCAGCGTTAGACATCGTGGTTGTTGATAGCGTTTAGGCTAAACACAGATCGGATATCTGGCTTGGTTTTATATACCCTGCTATCGGAAGCTTCTCTGAGTGACGGGGTGGAGAGAAGCGCGCGTCATCGATGACGCACGAGCCCCAAAAGCGCGTCGGGTTACAATCGCGTCGTGTCACGTGTCACACAAGATTCGCCCATTGAATTGGCAAAATGTAAAATGAGTCATGCCTTGGGTTTTGACATTCACTCCCCGCCTTTGCCGCGAATTGCACATGAAGTGAAGCCTTTCCTCTTGCCTGTCAGGTAGCCTGTCGCTGGGTTTTAGGAACCTTTCCACAAATGGTACCCCGTGATGTAACATGTTCATGCATTTCGGCCATAACTCCGACGAGCCAGCGTTCTCAATCCACACCCAAACCTCGATCATGGCATCCTTCACGCTGCCTCCCCAGACATCCTCCTTCTCTCAGCCTGATGCAGCGAAAGCTCTGCATGATGAGCTTGCCGCACGATTCGTTGGCAAGCCAGTGACCGAACCTCGTACCCCCGCACTCCTCATCGATTGCGATGTCTTTGCGAGCAACTGCGCTGACATGCATAAGCGGGCAAAAAGCTGGAACTGGGGCTTCCGTGCGCATATCAAGACGCACAAGGTAATGAACATCGTCAATCCTGTTGCTGATCGCCGATCCGAGGCACCTAACCCCATTCAATTCGCATAGACGATCGAGGGTACCAGGCTTCAACTTCGGTCCACCGAGGGTACCACAGATTCAATTGTGGCTTCGACGATTCGAGAGGCTCGTTTCATTGTCGAAAATGGGCTTGTTGCGGATGGAACAGTGAAGGATGTGAGTATTTGACAGCATTTACCACCGCATCGTTCAATCAAGTACCAAAGTGACTCATCGTGATACGTTTTGAAGATTCTATATGGACTTCCATTTGCCCCCAACAAGTTGCAGGATCTCGCTCAGCTATCTGATGAATTAGCGGCTCACGGAGGCTCATTACGCATTTTTGTTGATTCGCCCGACCATGTGAAGGCTTTGGAAGCATTCAATGCGTCGGCGAGCCGATCTACACCATGGTCTGCCTTCTTCAAGGTCGATCTAGGAACTACAAAGTACGCCATGGGCCATTTTATTCATATCAATCTTCAGACTTGAGAAAGGGGCAGACATCTCACTGAATATGTCACACTTTTGTGCTCTTCTTGTTGATTCAGGCGTGCTGGGCTCGTGCCTGGGACAGATCAGTTCCTCGCTCTACTCAAATCGATGGTCGCTTCGCCTGCTGTCAGTCTACACGGATTTTATAGCCACGCAGGGACCTCCTACGCCTCGACGTCTCTTTCCGATGCATCAGACTACCTCACTGCAGAGATCAAAGCTGTCCTGGATGCCTCACAGATTGCGCAAAACTATCTAGCTGCTTCGCAATCAGCATCATCTCCTCCTCGCCTTACGCTCTCCGTCGGGGCGACCCCAACCGCACATGCCTTCTCTCAACAGGCCCTTACGGCTCTCCAAGCTCGACTTGACGCTGCACAAGCGCAGTTGGAGCTCCATGCAGGCAACTACCCCATGCTCGACTTGCAGCAGGTAGCGACGAACCTCGTTCCGCATGCAAGCGTCTCGCAGCGTGTGCTTGCCAGCGTCGTATCCTATTACCCTGGACGCGGGACGGGCGATGCAGGTGAAGGCAGTGATGAGGCACTCATCGACGCGGGCGGTATCGCGATGAGTAAGGATACTGGCCCCATCCCCGGTTTTGGGGACCTCGTTCATATCCATCGAAACTCTGCTCCCGCTTCCTCTTCATCCTCGACTCATGGGTTGGGAACGGAGACCACAGGGTGGAGGATCGGACGGATGAGTCAAGAACATGGTATTCTCGTCCGTATCCCTGGCACCGAGCCCCAGGAGATCAAGGTAGGAGATATGGTGGAGGTGACAGGACAGCATGCCTGCTATATAGCAGCCGCATATCCCTGGTATTACGTGGTCGAGGACGGCGTCGTGAAGGATGTCTGGGTCCCGTGCAAAGGGTGGTGATCACCCGTGATATCCTGTGTGTATGACTTATGCATACACTGCTGTGATAGATGAGCGTCAACTTAGCAGCCCCATCAACGATTGTAATACAGCCCTCTTGCGTAAATCCAAAGGTGATGACACGCGTCAAATGTGACATAACTCCGCTAACAGGACCGATAAGAGGCATGAATGAGCAGAACCCTTCGATCGGCCTGACACTTCACTCATATTCGGAATGGAATTTGGAAAAGATCAACGACTCTTGGAGTGACTCATATGTACAATTATTTCCGCAGCAATTACGCTTGCAGGGCCTCGAGCCACTCCTTTATAGCATTAAGGAGGTTCTCGGGATCCTCTTCCATGATCCAGTGGCCGCATTCGAAACTCTTGATTGTGATATTGTCGCAATGCTCAGCCTGGGCGCCCACCAGCGGAGACGGAATGGTCGCGTCTTGCTTGCATTCGATGTAGAGATAGGGCTTGGTGAGCCGCTTGGGGAGATCTACATATGCGAGTTGGAGGAAATTAGGAGGAAATGAATCATTTAGTGGTGAAGGCGAAGTCCTCACCAGCGTCACCCTTATCAGCATGGAACCTAACAAAATGATAGTAGTTAAGGATGGCCTCAAGGTCCTGATTCTTAAGAAATTCAACGGCGTCTTTCACATCCTGGAGCGGATCGGAAGAAAGACGAGCAGTGCACCATCAGGCTGTAGGCTATGAACAGCTACTAACTCGAATCTCACCTCTTCTGTTGCCCAGTATGGCGCGGGAAACTCTCGATCGGTCTTCAAATTCGCCTCCAGAGCGCCCGAGTCACAGAAAGTATAGCCACCACTAAGTTTGGTTTGGGAATACCATATACAACGGACGAATGTTTCCATCTACATGGCCGAGAGGTTAGTAGGGAGCATAGTGACATCAATCTATACTCACGTGTTCCGAAATGAGCCCTGGCGCCTCCTCAGTTACAAGGAAGAGCATGTATCCAATTGGATCGAACCCCATAAGAGGTTTGAATATCTCGTTGTAACCCT
Source organism: Clavulina sp. PMI_390 (assembly GCA_015039315.1). Taxonomy (NCBI): domain Eukaryota; kingdom Fungi; phylum Basidiomycota; class Agaricomycetes; order Cantharellales; family Hydnaceae; genus Clavulina; species Clavulina sp. PMI_390. The sequence goes on from WIDE01000054.1 coordinate 64,799, forward strand.
GGATGTCGAAGGGCTTTGGATCATCTTCTGGCGGCCAAAACGGAATGCTGACTCTGATGAAGACGATGGGTTAGTACCACAGATGGACACACGCGGAAAATGCGTACTGGATGAGGCTCTCAACAAGCTGAGGATGCTTGAGAACAAGACGAGTTGCAGTAAACACACCCTAAGAATCGAAGAACGAGAGTTAGCACAATCAACGGATGCAAATACAAATCTGGCCTACCCAATCGTGACCCATCACGACACACTTCTCTACTCCTTCTGTAGTAACAATCTCCGCGATCGCATCAGCTATAGCGACGGGGGAGTACTTCTTGGCATCCTTGGGGTGGCTGGAGCCACCGAAACCAAGCATCTCTGGCATGATTATACCATAACCTTCCGCAAGAATTCGAGGGACAATCTTTCGGTAGCTGAAAACTCCTGCCAGCCCAAAGTGAGTAGAGCAGAGCAGAAAGACACAGTACCCCATACCTGTGGGGAAGCCCGACAGCAAGACAAAGGTCTTCTTGGCCGCGGACGCGGGCTTCACGTAGAGGTAATGATACGTTTCGTGATTGAAGTCTCCGGTTTTCCATCCAGGGATGTCAAAGACTGACATGGCTAGTCGACAGAAGAAATGAGGGCTCAGAAATGTTGGGGTTGGAACTTAAAGACTCAGAAATAACAGGTAGAGCTATTTATCCAACGGAATGGCGAGATTTTATGGGGATCGACTCTCGGATTCGTCGGGGTTCCATTGCGGTAGTGGAAGGGAGGGATGTAAATTTTGGGGAAGTAACTGAATGTATCTGACTGACGGGGCGACGACTCAAGCGGATGAGTAGGCTCCGGGTATGTAAGGATTATTCGGAGTTATTGACTCAACGGTTGGGGATCTGGCCCGCAGTACTGAAACGCCGCGATATGCACCGGGTAATGCAGGGTGATCACTCGCTCCCCACAAAAGTGGAGAATCGCCCCACTTGTAAGCTTTGTCGAGTCAGGCGCTCCGAAATCTGTTAAGCGGGGGCTTGTCTCCATGGTGTTCCCACAAATAAACGAATCCCCATCTAGATCCCCATATCCAGTGGGGATTTTCCTCAAGTTTCTTTCACTTCACTATGCGTCCCTATATGATTGAGATAGAATTATTGACTAGATGATGCTGCACCTAGCACGCATATGTACAGAGATTATGCCAGTGGAGCGAGAAATGGGTTATACCACGCCCTGCTATACGATGGTGAGACCTAATAAGAGAGATAGAGAGATTGTGTTGCATAGTTAGAGAGCAGTACCTTCACGAAACAATTGTCAAGATGAAATGTGAACCCGACATGAGGCGACTAAATACCAGTATTGGGGCACACCTCTTGGATTTTACTCGGGCTACGGAAGTTATCGACCCCATATATCGACGTGGGGAGATAGAGGCAGGTGATGGTCAAGGATATGGTATACACAAGCGCAGTTAGGCAAAGGTACGTGTCTCGTGGATGTGAATGTACCGACTATGCATGAACCAGCAGTGCCTTGACCGGAGGGCATATACGGAATAACTAGTGCTCCTTCAATAGCTATGAGATTTAGAGCGATATTCACGTTAATGATGAATCCCCGTGGGCCATGCATTCGCTCGAAACCTGCTCCAGCATCCTTGGCAAAATTCACAAGTATCCTGATACGTTAGGGCCAAGGGGATAGAGTAGATGATGGGGCAGGGCTTAGCCGAAGTATCCATGAAGTCATGATACGATAGCGAGCCGTGTTTAGCCCGGTACATATCAGAATCGTGCTATTCTCTTGCTGTGGGGTTGCTGAAACTTAATGGAACAGTGGTCACATGATCTTCAAGTCGATTGAGTTTGCTTTGTTGGCTTCGGGGCAAACAAAGCCCCAGTCGAGATGTCAGCCTGCGCGTACCGAAGATTTGCTCTATTTGCGGGAGAGAGGAATCTCTGTTAGTCTGGCTGTTGGGTTGTCATGACGGACGATCATCAGAAGATCGCAGGGAGAAGGACGCACCCTCAGACTGCGTGTAGTGAGAGAAGAGCAGGCAGCAAGTATACCGTCACCCAAGAACCGATGAAAAGCCCCAGTCGGGATTTATTCTCGAGATGCCGTATATCCTAAAGCATTAACACTCTTGAAATTCCTTAAGTCGGTCACCGTGATTTTCCTGGGACTTTGGTTCCGTTCGCCTCAATGATTAGTACGGGCCATTCTGACAGAACCTATAGCGGACCATGAGAAATTCATAAGCAGGCCCACTTCGATTGTCCTAATGATACATCGAAACTGGGAATGAGATTCTTTGGGGAATGGCAACGAGCCCTCACGTAGTGTACAATTATCTCTCTATCGAAATGTCCCAGCTGTTGTGCCATGAGCAGCTTGAACCCAGCGATCAGGCTGGCAGGGTGTCAATCCACTCCTTGATACCGTTAAAGAGGTTTTCAGGCTCCTCCTCCATGAGCCAGTGGCCGCCTTGAAGCGTCTTGATCGTGATGTTGTCGCAATGCTCGATCTGAGCACCCACCAGTGGTGCCGGTATGGTCGGATCGTGCTTGCATTCGATGTAAAGATAGGGCTTGGTGAGACGTTTGGGAAGCTCTGAAATCACGAGCCGGAGGAAATTAGAAAGGAATTGTATCACATAAGGTTGTGGTGCATACCAGCGTCACCCTTGTCGGCATGGAACATTGCAAAATGATAGTAGTTGAGGATGGCCGCAATGTCCTGACTCTTGATAAAATCAACAGCATCTTTCACCTCCTAAATAATGGATAAGGTATAAGAAGCAAGCCTTTGTCAAGCTATAATGGGAGCCCGCCAGACTCATACCTGTTCAGTTGCCCAATACGGCACTGGAGGCACCCGATCAGCCCTCAAGTTCGCCTCGAGAGTACCAGTGTCGCAGAAGGTATGGCCGCTACTGAAGTCGGGCTCAGAATCCCATATACAGCGGATGAATGTCTCTACCTAAACATCGAGTGAGTTATGGAGGCAGCATGGAAATTCACTAACACCAGCCAGCACGTACATGGTCTGATATGAGCTTGGGGGCTTCCTTGGTCACAAGGAAAGGCATGTAACCAATTGGCTCAAAGCCCATCAGAGGCTTGAACATCTCATTATAGCCTTGAATGTCAAAGGGCTTTGGGTCATCTTCTGGTGGCCAGAATGGGATACCGACCCTGGGAAGGAGGACGGTTAGAACAATAGGCTGGTGCTGACGAGAACCACGGACTGAATTAGACTTTCGACAAGCTGAGGATGTTTGAGAACAAAACGCGTCGCGATAAGCACTCCCTAGACCCCAGAGGCAGAATTAGCACGCTTCAAACGATGGCGAGGGGATCTGGCTCACCCAGTCATGACCCATCACGACACATTTTTCTACTCCTTCAGCAGCAACGATCCCCGCTACTGCGTCAGCCATAGCAATGCGCGAATACTTTTCAGCCTCCTTGGGATGACTGGAGCCGCCGAAACCTAGCATCTCAGGCAGGATAATGCCATGGCCTTCTGCAAGAATCTGGGGAACGATCTTTCGGAAGCTAAAGACCCCTGGTAGTCGGATTGAGCGAAGGAAAAGGGAAAAGGAAGGCCACCTATACCTGTGGGAAAGCCTGAGAGCAATAAAAACGTCTTCTTGCTTGGGGAGATAGGCTTCACGTGGAGGTAGTGATAAGTGTCGTGATTGAATTCTCCAGTTTTCCATCCAGGCATGTCGAAGACTGACATGGCTGGCTGAAGATGGAGCTCAAAGGCTGGTGGAGTTGGGGGCCGGAGGTGGGACTGAAAGCTTGGGTGAAAGCAGCTAGATTTGTTCCAGGTTCTCATGGGGCATCGAAGAACTTTCGGATTCGTCGGATCCGTCAGCGATGATGGACAAAGCATGAGGTGATTTTCACGTATCCAGGTAAATGAATATATTTGAACAGAGTGACAGTTCAAGCTGAGGCTTAGTCCCTGGGTGTGCGAGGACGACTTCACGTTATCGAATCAATGGATGGGAAATGGCTCACACTGTTGACACAGCATGATAATTAGGCAAACCTGTCATTCGAGAACCGGCGTGCACGAAATTCCTAAGGGATTCAGATCGAGAGCGAGGAGTCGAGAGTGTGGAAAGCGAAGTCCAAATCTTAGAAGGTACTCTTCATAAGCTTTGCTTTAGCTTCGTGCATAGGGAACCAAACAGTATCCTAAGCATCGAGAGCAACACACTAGAAGTGGGTAAGTTGGGCTGCACACGGTAGGCGATGTGCCCCTCGGCGAGATGCCTGCCAGTCTTTATGAACAGCGTGCTGAAAGGTGTGACCAACCTAGGATTTTGGTGATTGGACACCCAATGAGGAGCTTGCGTATTCACTGCTTCGCGTTGGGGTCACAATGTGGGGGAGCATCCCCAAGAGCCTGATAAGTTGGTTAGTTACTTGTTAGAGTTAGGTTCACGGAACGTAGGATGTCGCTGTGTGGTCAAGTGTGGACTTGATGTCATGACTTGACATCGAGCCGCAACGAACCATGTGCCTTCTGAGCCTTCGCGTCCTTATTTCTTGCTAGTTCCTGAGTTCTTGCCCAGAGATAGAGGTATCAATGCTTTGACGCGAGGCGCTCCTTTTACGCCACCAAGTCTGCCGCCTTCTTTGGTAGCGATGAAAGACAAACGAATGTGTAAAGGTTTGTCAGAAACGGAACAAAGATGGGGTAACAAACGAACCTCACGTAAGGGCGGTGGTCGTAATCACGCTCACTAATAAAGGGATAGAAATCCTCGCTATTGGCCTTGCCTCAGCATCTCGTATCTCACACTTTCCCTGCGGATTCTGGACTTCACAATACACGCCAGCTGCTGCAAATGTGTTTGTGTGAGAACTCCCTTGGATTGAGGTTGGGTTCTCCTATCGAAATCGGGCAGGCCATGGGCACTGGCACTGGAGCGTTCGGTAGCTATCAAGCATCCCCACCTTGGTGCGATCCTGCTCTCCCTCAATTAGAGCCCACTACGATAGGGCGAGAAGAAGAGTCATCCCGACAGGAGAATGAAGCCGCATACACTGCCGGGATGCGCTCGCGCTTCATCAAGGAACTGCAAGGGACCCGTGAAGGTCGAAAGACGCTTGCTCGCTCGGCAAAGATCATTCGTATCCTGGATGATCAAATCGCGTCGGATTCTAGGTGCCAGCCGGTCCCTGGGTTCTACGGGGATGCAACACTTGCTCGAAATGAGGAATGGGTGTATAGCTTGGCTGAGGACCAGTCCCCAGAGATCAGAAGCATCCTCCATTCGCAGTCTTGGGATACCTACAGGAGTGAAACCGCCAGCATAGCCCCCGCACCGACATTCCAGAAGGGGGAATCGACATCACAGCCTGCAACTATGATAAAAAAGCGGAGGGTCAAGTTTGCCTCAGCACCCGTCGTCCCTGATGGACAGCATTCTTCTTCTTCGCGTCATTACGCCAACGCCAGAACTATGCAAAGTTAGAGCAGCATTTGTATATTATCGTTTCGATTCCATATATCCCACTAATGACTCTTTAAGCTGTGTCCGTGTTCCATGTATTCCTCGGGTATTCTATCAACTATAACGAGTCGAAGATAGACCGCTTTTTCTCCCCCCCCTTTGTTCGTGCCCAAATGAGTCAATCAAATCAGCATGATCTATTCAGAAATCACGAGCATAAGCTGTGGCTGTGGCGCCACCCACGTCAGTTTCCATATCGGATGTTCCGAGCGGCACGTGTCATTTCCTCCTCAAACCGTGCCTCCTGAAGCCAATGGTGCCAAGCAGTAATGAGTTTTTTCCTAACGTCCAAAAGACCACCAACATACATATTTTATGTGTCAGGTGGAGCTGACGCCCAAAGAACAGTGTTGATTGGGAGGTTTTTTGTGGAAACTAAATTGACTGATGTCATCGTCCTCATGTTCGCGGTTCATGTTCACTGACTCTTGACTTCCAACTTCCAACTCACCCCTCGTCCCACGTCTCACCCAAAAAACTACCGTTTCGACCCGAATACTACTCGCCTTCTCTCCTACGCTGATGAGCGGGAAACCACATCGTGTTCCAGTTCCGCAGACCTCGAGCTCACCTCTGCAAGCCACGAAATCCCTCCCGGCCAATGAGGCCGCCTTCCTCCCTCGTTCGGAATTCTGGAAATCCGAGCTAGTTTCTCATGAATTCGCTCTAGTTAGCTTCAATGGGAACGAGATCCTCAGACTCGCCAACTGCCCTGACGATCTCGTGGCTGCTGTGAGGAAGGCGCTTCCTCCCGACGATGTACGACATTTTCGGGAGGACAAAGATATCGTCGTTTGCGAATTCCTACTCGCTGGCAAACCGTTTTCAGGGCGCTCTACCAAGTACGTCTTATCTCATCGCTACGGGACACATACACGCAGCACCTGATCTGATGCTTCCCTCTGCCTCATGTGCATTCATTTCAGACAAGAACGACTTCTGCTAAATATTTTCACCGCTATCATATCGGAGGGCTATCGCCCTATTACCTCCATCGACTATGGACGAATCTATGTACGTCCCCCTTCGCGACTTTGCTCTGGCATCCATCGCTACTGGAATTGGTGGAGTTCCTAATACATTAACTTTCCCCTCGATCCATCAGCTCGACAAGCTGACACTCGCATTCAGACGCCCGCTTACCACACCGCCGGTCCCTAGTGGTAGCATTCCGCCTCCCCCCGGGTTTCAGTCGCGCAGAGATGCTTTTGGGCTATCCTTCGTGTCTTCAACGGCGCTGAGAGTGGTCAAACCACCTCTGGCGCTGACCCCTGCTATATTACAGGTTGTACGATCGGCATGGCCGCTAGGTGTTGTGAATGAAAAACGTGAGAGTGATGGGTCATTTCTCTTCAAACTCAAGGTACGTCATAGTTGAGTCTTACGTGCCTTTTGGTAACCACGCATTTACATGGATTGATCCCATTGATAGGGCTATTCTTGTAAGTCAAGATCTCGGTGCCTATTTGACTGATGCTCGGTTATGGTATTGATGCCTCTTTTCCTTATCTTTATTGTAGTCTTTAAGCAGTCCACATTTGAAACGGACTCGCTTGCGCATACACTGGAGCTTCTTCGGGGCATGGACAGCCACGGTTTCACTCTCCTCACCACAGTTTGCTTGGGAAAGCGCTCTCGAGTGCAAGACTTCTGGATATTCTCCGCCCCCGCTCCACCTCAGCCCCCCACTTCCCCGTCTATTGGGCTTCCCCTAGCTGCAATGCCCTCAATTCGCAAAGTGAAAGATGGCGACGTCCAGGGAAGCCCAGTGCAAAGCCATTCTATGCTAGGCTTGGGCAATGCAGATGTCCCCTCTGCGATCAAGCGAGGAGCCCAGCCTCCTATGCCTAGCCCCGCCGTCAATCCTGCCGTACAAGCAGCGATTGCTTCATCTTCTGGTCACACCCGTTCTGCGTCTAATCCTACGGCAGGACCCCGTTCCTCACATATTCGGACGAGCAGTCTTCCTGGTGCTCAGCATGTACTGCGAAAGACCCCTCCTCCAGGAGCATCCAAAGAGCGCATCCCTCCTCTGGACTCGACGCCACGTGCAAGCCCCCGAGAAAGAGCGCGTAATCTGCAGCCGTCTCCTCTCCCAGGTCAGCGAGGGCCGTCCCCATCCCCACCACAGCAGAACATCCCGCAAGCCTATCCCGTCATGCCCACCTCCAGCGTGGCATCATCCAATCAGTTCATCTACATGGCATCGCCACCACCAAGTGGTCCAGAACCCATATACAATACCGTACCAAGTGGGACATTTGCTCTTCCACCCCAGGCAGGCGGGATCGAGAGAGTTGGCCCTAGTGGCCACTCGCGTTCTGCCACGCAGGGCACGCACGACCCTCGCCAGGACGAGTACGACCGCCTTGCTGAAGATGGCGAAGAGGATGAGGATGAAGAAGAAGAGCACGAGCAAGAAGACGAGTATCATGAAACGCCTCCACTTCTTGGTGCTGGCGTCTTCCGAGACACAGTTGGCACCTCAGTCAACTTTGGGGACACCCTCACGCAATACTCAGAAGACGAGTCATTTTCCGATGAGGGTCGAACTAGGGAGGGTGACCTCGAGCGAGCTGCCGCTGCGGCCGCCTACCTTGGCGCAGTTGGAGTCGCTGACTTCTCTGGTGCTAACGAGAATGACGCTCGCCGTGATGTGGCAAGACCTAGGGATAGTCTTGCGTCGGAGGAATCGCGCGCGACCATCGTCTACCAGAAGGACGCAGATGCTCAGGGTGCTACGCCGCGCCTTGTGAGAGCTGATTTGCTCCCTGATTCAGACCCGGCTCGACGCGCCAGTAATTCACTCTCTATCAGTTATGCAGGGTCCCACTCTGTCGCACCATCCTCCTTCAGTCCATCTCAAACGGGAGTTCCCCCGTTCCTCGACCCGGGCAATCGTACGGTCTCGGATGCGACGACGCATTACCTCCCTGGTGCATGGGTCACTGATCCCAACACGCCCACTGAGTTCGATAACCAAAGACATGACTATGGTCCTCCAGAGGATCTTAGGACACCGGGAGATGAGGCTTCTGAGATTGGTCTGGACGTGAGTGACCTGGCACCATCTGCGGCTACCACCCCAGGGGTCGAACTCGACCGCCTCACTACCAGAGCAGCTGCCGCGGAAGTCGTCTCCTGGAGCAATAGCGCGCAGCGACACCAACAGCAGGTGGGCATGGGCATGGATGATGGCAATGGTATTGGTCCATCTCTCAGTCGGGCTAACAGTGGCCTATCCGATGTTACGATGGACTCCATGGCGAGCACCGCCGATGGTAATACCGCGCTCCACGAACCGCAGTTGGTGGTCCGCGTAAGCGACGAAAGCTCGCGTGATGGCCCATGGGCGCTCGTGAACGATCATGCGAACACGACAAGCATTGTTGAAGTTGAGCCACCCGTGCCCAGTAATCCTCCCAATACGGAAGCTAGCCCTCCCCCTGCTCCTTCAGTTGCATCTCCTCTCCCCGCCACCACTACGCCAGCGGCCCCTGCTGCAGTACCTACTCCAATTCCTGCTATTGGTGACCAATCGGCGTTCGTCAAAACCAAGAAAGGTGCATTCCCTTGGTCAAAGAGCCGAAGGGAGGCGCGAGAGAGGGAAAAGGCTCTTGAACGGGAGAAATTTCGTGCCAAAGTAGACGAGGCGCGTAAGAAGTCGACGAGCACGGCACCTGCAGCTGGGACTAGCTCATCAGGGGTCCCTGCTCCTGCAATCACCAGCAACGTGAATACGAGTCCTGTGGAGGTCAAAAATTCCAGTTTGACCCCTGTCCAGCCTGAGGGTCCCAGCAACACGTCCTCAATGGTTGTGGAAACTGGTACATCGACTTCATCGTCCTCGTCGTCCTCGGCTTCCACCGACTCATCGTCTTCATCTACGCTTCCTACGCCCACGCATAACTCGCCCGACGTTCCAGCAGTCGCCACAGTCTCGCACGGGCGTGAGGCGAGTGATGGATCCTCACCTGCGAGGTTGAGGACGGCGAGAAAGCCCTCGGGGATTCCTGAAGTAACAGTTGCAGATAGGCGATTAACCATCGATTGAATACCAGATATTTGAGACTGAGAATGTGGCTTTCATGTGCAGAAATTTATGATTGGATTTGTTCGTGCTGTTCGGACTGCTTCTATAGTGTAGGACATGTAATACTTTCTCTGCTCCGTGTATCCTAAGTGTATGCAATGAATGATGTACATTATGATATGAAGTGTTGGAGATTAGCGGGGACAGACATTAATGAAGTGTACATCAGAGAATTGTTGTGAATTTACAATTCAGTCACGGAACTTCTATCGAGGGAGCGTAAGAAATGACACGACACTATCGAATGGTAGTGTGCGACGAAGAGCTCTTCTCCGCTAGCCTGTCCACAGGTGCATCAGCAGCATTGGCGGCAGGGATATCTAATCGGGAGGTGTTGTCTTTCTTGGGGGCTCGTAGTTCGCCCCTGAATCCAATGTAGTATAATCGACTCGTTTCCTCTCCAGGAGCTTCCGACTGATAAGAGAGCCGCATTTTCCGGACGTGTTGGTAATCACGGTCGGTATTAAAGCCAAGCACCGGTTGAACATCAAGTTAGGTCCCTTTTCTATAGCGGAAAAGATGAAGCACGCACAAAAAATAGTGTTAGCGAGTTTACGCTAGTGAATGCAGCGACGCGCAAGGGGTACTCGGTAACATCGTTCTCGTTCTCTAATAGGGAGAAGTCGAGGTTTGGTTTTGTGTTTTCCGCCTGGTCAAAGTCGAGGCCATCGGGTATGTTTGAGTAGATCCGAAGACGGTGAGGGCATGCCTCTCCTCGAGCTATATGCAGCCAGTCAATCACTAGGCGGCGGCGATGGCAGTCGTAGCAATACTGGGAGGACTCACCAGGCTTCAGAAGGATACTTCTAACTTTGACGTTCTCAATGAAGGGTACGTGTATAATGAGCTATATGGAAATAAGCAGAGCAAGATTCGTAAGCGCATCTCGCGAGCCAGAAGGAGTGGACAAGTCGCATACATACCTGATCATCTACCCCGCTATCGACCCATCTCTCCAGAGAATCTCTCTCATTCCATGGCTTGATGAGCTCCTTTGCATCCTCTGGTACAGTGAGGTTCAAGCCAAAGACTTTGTCCTTATCAATGATGTTATACAGTGTCGAGGTCTCTGCAGAGTCGCCATCGAGATCAAATTCAACGCCTGACGCTGCAGATGGTCCGGGATTAGCCATTGAGAGGTGCAGAGTAAATCAATGCAGGCCGAGGGAGGAGGAGGATCGCGTGCCTTGTGTGATTTTGTTGTTTGGTATTGTCGCCGAGTCCGTTCACCTCCCAATGTCGCTGAGAACCCTCTGGACGTCGGCGAGCCGCGTGCCGTCGACAGGACGAGCAGCGCTCGCCCTAAAAACCATAAATACGCGCTCGCCTCTCTCGACATCATCCGTCGTTGGTGCTGCATCAGAGCCTCCATCTGTTGCTGCTGAGAGCAGCACTTCTGGCGAAAAAGCTGTCACGCCCAGTGCAGGGCGTAAATCCCCTCGCGCTATTCGTCTTCAGCGCGCATCAGAGCGTAGACTACTCCCACAAGTCTCCCACCTTACCGAATTCCCCGACTTCTCCAAACCCGACCCAGTCCTTGACACGAAAGCTGTCACCCATGTCCCCGCGTCTCCAAAGCACCCATACTCTGCCACTGTCATAGAATACTCCCCATACTTTGGCGCATCCCTTCAGAAGAAATCGTCCTCGGGTGACTCTCCAGCACCAGAGGCGACTACTCCACGCAGCGACTTTGAGCAGCAAGAAGCTCGGCTACCCTACTCTCCCCAATTCATCAAGAACCTCCATCGCTACCCCCTTATCGTCAAAAGAGTCGTCAACCAAACGCCCAAGGGCCGTATAGGCTCCTTCTATGCGCTCGTCGTAGTCGGCAATGGCAACGGCGTCATGGGCATTGGAGAGGGCAAAGACAAGGAGAGTGGTCAAGATGCGCAAGCAAAAGCCTACCGAGAGGCCATCAAGGACCTCGATACCGTTGCGCGCTTTGAAGACCGCACCATCTTCACCGAGACGCATATGAAGCTTGGGGCGACTCAAATTCGCATGTGGCCGCGTCCTGCAGGTTTCGGCCTCGCCGTGAACCCTTACATCCACCAAATTTGCAAGGCGGCGGGCATTCATGATCTCAGTGCAAAAGTCATCGGAAGCCGGAATGGCATGCAGGTGGCAAAAGCGACTATGATGATGTTACATGGTGGTAACGCACCAATTGGATTTGGTAACGGCGTTGGAGGGAAGGGCAGGAGGTTAGACGCCAAAGAAGGCATCAGGCCAAAGGAGGTTGTGGAGAGAGAAAGAGGGCGTAAACTGATAGAAGGAAGTGGATGGTTATAATGGTATCGCTAATCCTTTTCTATCCACACTGCTTCGTATTCCATTACTCCAGTCCCCTCTACTATAATTCGAACAAGCATCCCTTTGGTGTTAACACATGAACAGTATGTGATTGAGCAATGGATGGTATTTAGAAGACATTATCGAGATTGGGTGATCATACACGAGAAAACTTTCTTTTTGTGGTATCCTGCGAGACAGCGGTGAGCGCGACGTCAGCGGTCCGAATTAAGAATAATAATTCACAATTCGGGTCAGAGAGAAGATTAAGTGGCTTCTCCTTGAGAGAAGTCGCTTGGCCCATTCTCGAGGCAAGACCAAAGATCCTCCCCAAGTCGCGTAAATGACAAAAGCGATCCATCATGCAAAAGCGATAGTGAGACAAAACACTCACATGGGCCTTGGCAGGATAGAACCGCATACATCCGTTGAGAGAGCATGTGCAACTAGAGTGGGCTTGGTACTCAAACTCGTCAATCAGTGATCGTTGGTTGCGACCGATCGAATGACACACAAGGAGATGGTTGAACCTCTCGCCCAAGCTCCTACATCCCCTGTTCAAGACCAAGAGCAACCAAAATCACATCATCCATCTATTGTATTCCTCTGGTCAAGCGATGCCCCCAGGAATGTTAAATCGGAATTTGCCACATCTCGCCTATTATTCCACTCTGGCCTCAGCTCGCTTACTGTGTTCCCAATATACAAGCACTTACCGATAGTTCCTTTTCTCGTCCGTATCACAGGAAGCTACTCGATATGGTGAGGCGTTGAGTGTCAAAGCTCAAGGGCTGGGCGGTTCGCATTCTCGTTGTCAATCTTCCAGACAGAAGCTTTACCCTTGGTAGATGATGTCTGAAGGTTCACAAGTTCCCCATCGGCTAAAGTATACTCGCCGGTCGCAAGCGCTCGCAGACGAGGAGCAGGGACACCTAGAGCAGAGCAAAGCACTTTGTGCCGCGAACGGATCTGGGTGAGCAGTTTGCTGACATCGAGCTGTTCGTCTGCACCCTCGCTCTCAGTCTCAGTAGCTGGCTGAGGCTTAGGGTTCACCAGGGGAAACTGGTCGATTGCTGTCATGATAGAGGTGATATGATGGTAAACGCGCCTAAAAGTGGGTTTGAGGTCAAGAACACCCCATCGGATATTGTTACAGCTGACTCACGATGATGGATCGTTTGCATGGACACTTTTCCAGAATAAAGCAAAGCCTCGATAATAACCAACTTCCTCCCATAATTCTAACCCTTTCTCTTTCCCGGCAGCACGACCTTCAATGAGACCGTGGATTCGCCCGTGAGCGTAGCCATCTGCGTAGCCGTGCTGGAAGAAACTGCACAAAGTGTGAACGGTCATCGCAAAAATTTTAACGATCATCGTACGTCTCTTCAGGGTTGGCTAGATCCGTAAAGTCGCCGTCCATCTGCGCAAGAAACAAGAAAGCGTGGAGGCCACACTCAAGATCGATGTGAGGTTGTGGACCAGTTGAGTTGAGCTTGAACACTTGTTCGTGCCACCTCTTCCTCTAGCTAGAGCGAACAAATCGTGGTCGTAATGGTCATTTCATTATCGTGATGGAAGACAGGATACAGCAGAAAATAGTCATGTGGATGGTACAGTAGAACTAGCAGAGGGGGGCCGAGGAAGCAGGGAATATGGCAACAGTACTTGGATGGAGAACATCATGAAGGGGTTATAATGAAAGACGTCCAAAGAAAATGAAGCAGTGGGAGATAACATGTATACGAGACCAGAACTGAAACCCGATGCTACAGGGACAGGGCACGACTTCGGCTCACAGGGACCACTGAGGGGTCGCGTTGAGGCTTACGGCCGCGTTTAGTGGCCACCGTTCGATACATAGTATCGGCACGAGGATATTGGATCGGGCGAGGGCTCTTATGAGTGAAGCCGGCGAACGCGTATTGCTTCCGTGCTTCAAGGATGTCTGCCCCATAGGCTGCATCCTTGAGGAGCGGGTCTTTTGTTGCGTCAGGGGCTCCACCATTCGCAGCGGGGAGAGTCTACACGGATCGATTAAATAATCGGAAGGCCATTTGATGATGTTAGCATACCTCTGCAGGAATATCATCATCGAAATGACGTGTATCAGCGGGATTACGCAGTTCTGGTCGGAAGGGAGCTTTCACTCGATGGATGTTGTTCCAGTCAATCCCGGAGAACCATGGATGACTCTGCGACAAAGAGTGGCCTCAGGGATACTGTACAGAGGAAATGGGTCGGCACACACCTTGATGAGGTCTGCACCATCGATGCTCCGGGAAACAGTGGCCAAACCATAGGCGCTCAAGCGATTCTGATACATCACCGAGTTTGTCCGCACAATGGAAAGTGTCCCGCGCGAACCTAGGCGGTTTTCTGGCTCGCACAGGAGAGCTTGAAGCAAGCTGATACCTTCCGCCGAGACTCGAGGGGAGTGAGGAAACTTAAGATGTCTCTGCCAGTTAAGAATCATCTGGCGGGTTGCGTGTCGCTGGGTAGAGGTGATATCTTCAGTGCTATTTATCGACAGAAATCATGCGATTGCACGCACCGTTGCGCCTACGAACGGGGGATAACCATAAAGGCATTCGTAGATGATTACACCAAGGCTCCACCAATCGCAGGAGTACGTATACCCTTGCCCACGGATAACTTCAGGGGCCACTGTAGAAGAGACTCAGTTTCGATATTGCTTGAGAGGCGTAGACCTGGGACTCACTATACGTGTTGGTACCACACCTAGAATAATCGAAAGGAGGGTTGGATTAGTTTTACCGACAACTTTCATACGATGGCTTGGGTTCATAGACTTACACTGAATATGCGAGCTACAAGATCACAACAGCCGACTCAGCCAAAGTTGCATGATGACGAGGTGGTAGTTGCTACATACCTTTCGTCGATTCTGATCTCGCCAGGTAAAGACTCGACCACCAGCTTCACCGTCCTCACCGTCAACATGCGGGCCCATAAGATCCTGGATCTGCCTGCGACTCATGTGGCGCGTCCCCCGTCCGCTGGCCTCTCCATCCTCAAGGTCAATCCCATATTTCTTTAGAAGAGCCTTCCGTTGTTGATCATAATCTGAGATAGCAACAATCATTAGGTGAACATTCGCATTACGGAAGGAGAGTCGAGCTCTTACAGGAAGTATCATGAGCCCAGTGCAGGTCAGTTCTACGGGTTATTTCGTTAAGTTCGAGGTCACCATCGATTTGTCAAGCGAAGCTTACGCTAGGCCAAAGTCGCTAAGTCGAATGTGCCCGTTAGGATCAAATAGGAAATTCTAGTTCACACCAATATTCTTGAGTCTCATTGGTAGAGATAGCGAGTCAAGATTCTCACATCAGGCTTGATATCGCGATGAATAAACCCTTGCTTGTGGCACTGTTCAACGGCGAGGATCATCTACGATGCGACCAAAAGTCAGGAACGGTGGAAATACGGTGGAGAGCCTGGCACGTACCTCTGCGGCGTAGAAACGAGCAAACCCCTCTTCGAATACATCACGGTCAATGAGGAGGTTCAGTAGGTCACCTCCTCCCATATAATCTAGAATCTATACAACGAATCAGCATCATTTCGTGAACAAAGTGGTAGTAGCGTACAAGATAAAGATTGTCCCGATCCTGGAAGCTGTAGTGCAACTTGACAATCCAATCCGCGGCCCCAGGCACTGGGACAAGCGATGCGGCCTTGAGGACTTCGCGCTCGGCACGGACATGACCTTCTTGCCCCTTCCTCAACATGTCTGTCTTGCGTAACTACATCGTGAAGAAATTATGAGTAAAACGGATATCGTTCGGCGAAATATGGTGGAAAAAGACGCACCTGCTTCATAGCATACAAATTGCCGGTGCTTCTTTCCTTGACGAGGCTCACAATTCCAAAGGCACCATGGCCAATCACCTTTAGTCTCTTGAAGCCCTCCGCGCTGACTTTCCTTCTCTTCTCTCTCAAGTACTCCGTCTCGTTTCTCATCCATCGCGTGCGTATCTCATCCTTCTGGACCTCGGTCAGATGCCTCATTTGCGCAAGATCGCGCTCCAGGGCCATTCTCCGCTGCTCACGAGAGGGCTGCTGGCGTAGAATTGGGAAGTACAGGTTCTCAAAGTAGATCTTGGCGGACGCGGCGCGGTCGAGGGTGGCGATCGAGGGCTCGATGGTAATGGTGCGGGTAGGGATGGTAATTCGTCGCGTGGTGCCTGTGCTCGGGAGAGCTGGGCCGTCTTCAGGGATAGGCGTAGGGAGATTGGGGTGTCCATCTGCAGAATCCACGCCGCCAAATTCGCCAAGGAGGCGGAGCCCGGCTGTTGTTCCCAGCCAAGCTCTTGAGCTGTTCACAGAGATTGCGTTGGATAGTTGGGACTCGGATGGAAGGTCAGGTTCAGTGTGCCCATCGTCAGCATCATCCATAGAGATCTCGTCGGGTATGTCGATGATTTCCATGCTGTTCCTTCGCCTTAGGGAATCGTCAGAGCTTCTGCGCTCCTGTGGAGGAGGGCGATTCTCGACCGCAACATCGCTCTTTTCCGATGCCTCATTAACCGGGGAGAAATAAGATCTTAGTCCACTAGCGGCAGGGGGCGTTGGTCCAACTCCAGGTTTGAATGCACGCGGAGTCGTAGGAGATGGAGGACCAGCGATGGGGGTACTGCTATCTGTCGTTGCCGTGAAAGCACTATTGCCATTCACGACCCTCAGATTGCTAGGTACAACCTGGAAATTGCCATCGTGAGTATCCAGTGTGCCTTCATCAGCCGGATGTGCCGCTGGCATGCGTGGCGGTGGGGGTGGACGAAAACGAACAGTGGTCAGCCTTTCACGCGCCATGGCCTGGTTGCGCAAGAGCTTCTTGATCGGCTCAGCCCAGTTTATAGCGGCCACTTTGCCCATCCCGTCTGGTCCCCAGCGAAGCAGCAGCGCTTCAGCTTCAGCAGCGTCAGAAGCATGCACCAGATGTCTTTGGATAGAGTGGTCAGATAGGTCGCTAGGAATCCTCAGAATCATGAAAATATCGGTAGAATACTCACACAAATCCTGTTGGCGAGGATATCATGTCCTTACTGACGCGACGGGGCTTGATGGGAGAAGTGGGGGAGGGTGGAGCTGCGAAATATCCAGCAATGGATGCTGCTAGCCTCGTCGTCTGAGGCTCTAGGGAGGTGGGTAATATGGCAGACATTTTCTCAAGCAACCCACGTGGTGGCGGATTAGGAGCCACTCCCATCGAGGTTGGCGATGGGGGCAACGGTTTAGGTTCATTAACGAGTTTAGGGAGAGTGGAAGGAGGAATATGGTCATATCGAGGCCCTGCAATAGTATCTTTCTCTTCCTCCGTGGGGTCGTCCAGAGGCACGGCGACGGCAGGGCCACTCCAAGCTCGAAGTTGAGAAGCTGTATTTGGGACAATGCTCAAAAGGTCATAGAAGCCCTTATGCAAGACTGTTCCGCGCGACAATGTGCCCCTAGATATCCCTGAAGCAGGTTCTATGGGGCTCGACGGCCCGGCCACATCCTGAAACGGCGCATTATTTGACGCGATCGTGACAGGGGGCCTGGTCGGTGAAACAGGGCGTGGTCGAGGCCCCGCAGGCCGTGTGGGGGAGCGGGCGACTGGGGAAGAGGGAGATGTCATTTTGCCCAAGTCCAGCAGGCAAAGACGAGCGTAGAATCGCCCCTTATTCGAGGAAGCACGCCCACGATTCGCATCATTTGTTTGGTCTTCGCGCGTCATCGAATCAACGCCAAACACGCTTCTAGGGGGGGTCATGGGTTGAGTTTCAAATAAGCAAGAAGCGGTGTAGAGCAACTCTTAGTTAGGAAAGATTAACACGGCATCTTGGCCTTTTCCGTTCAGAAGAAACCGTGGATTGGTGACAAACAAATGCAATAAAGAAGACACAGAACATGATCTACATCATTAAACATTGGATCACGTAGTAGAAGCACCAACAGCCTGTAAAGGAACGTTCCAATCAGCTCCGCCGTCCGCAGTCGAATTTTGATGTAGGGAGACTTACCAGTCGTTTGAGGACATCCATGAACACCTGCAAGCTCACATCATCGGTAAAGATCGCCTGCCCCTGTCCACCAGAGTTGGCACCGTACATCCCACCTGACATATGAGTCGTTGACGGATTCAATTTTGAGAGCAGGAAACGAGCTTGCGATCCTCCCTGGTCGGTAACGACATATCGTGGGATGGGGTTGCGGTCCACAAGCAGTTCTTGGGCATCGGCCTGTGGACCTGCAAGGAGCTCCTTGAAGTTTTCGTACCCTTCTTGATCCTGGTATCCAGCTTTCCTCCACTGCGCAACGGTTTCGCCGTGGAATATGAGGATGTGGAAGAAGGTATCAAGGAGGAGAATGACATCCGGCTTGATGGAGACGCTGTCGAGTAGTACCGGTTGGGGAGCTTGGTCAAACGTGTAGGACATGAGGGTAGGCTGAATCATGATGAGAGAGTTGTTCACATCCTCCTCGTTCAGTACATGTCTGTAATCGTAACAGTCAGTGACGGTTCAATGGCGCTGGAGCAGGGAGGGTGTCAAACATACCGATAGAACGCAGTCTCATCAGGACTGTTGTTGAACACCTGCAAGAACTGACTCCTCCGCAAATGGAACATGAACTGAGGGTAGATACTAAAGTTATCCGATAACCTAAAGCTCGTCGGATCCTCCTTGTGGTAATCGGCGAACTTTTGGCAGAGTCGGATAAGCATCCTATCCAACCACCTCAGCACATCGGGACTGTCGTCGATTTCTGCCTTGAAGACGGCAATTCGGGCCATAAGGACGGCGGCTGCCTCTTGGTCGAAGGAGGCGGGGATTGATGGTGCACCAGCTTCGGCGAAGTTCCGAGCGATAGTGGTGACGCGCAGACGCATCGTCCCGTTCGCGTGTTGGTAGTGCGTAACGAACTGGATGAGGCCGCGCGAGCCTTGTGCGAGGGGCTGGCCAGCTGGGGTGACTACTTCAAAGTAAACAGCCTCGGATGTCTTCGCCGTAAGGGTGGCGATTTTCCAGGCCGAGGTCTGACCCACACCAATCTCGGTCTCGCCAACACAGGGTGACTTCTTGTTGGCGCTAACGGCGTGACCGATCAAACCTGACACTTTGAGCTCCTTGGTTGTCTATAGAAGAGAATTAGCGGGACAAAGACAACCAATGGCAGTATCACATACCTGGACGTCGAAAGTGGCGTTGAAACCCATCTTGAGGTGGCCCTCGGCATCCTTCTCAAAGATCCGGTGGAAACTTTGTTTAAAGATCGAGGTAGCGAAGGAGTCAGAGATGACCATAACACCGTTGGTGTAGTTGGCGAGCGACTTCATCTCAAGCAACCCGACCTGGTCGAGACAACCCGCGAACAAGTCAATTGCGTGGCCATTCTCTGCTGCACGCTTCGCCAAGCCTTCGTAGAACTGGATAGAGTATAATACGTCAGATTGATAATCTTCAAGTATGGAATCTAGCTCATCCTCGCCTTGGATGCCCGCTTGAAGTGCTTGGCGGCGTCACGATCAATGTCGTGATGTGAACGTAGTCGGTCCTTGAGCTGGGGGGTGACAATCATACCAGGTCCTTCAGATGCTGCACCAGCGACAAAGAGCATGATGCGACCACCACAGTTGAGGAAAGTAGACTGGTGGGGAAACTTGTTGAGCCAAAGAACCAGGTAGTGAGCACTTTGCACAAACCTCCATAAGACCAACGGCGACACTCATTGCCACACCAGTGCACCTCAATGGCCTCTTGTCGCTAGCAACGGGCCAGGGGTCCTTTTGAAGCTGCTCCAGAAGACCAGTGAGCGGGAACTCGGCTTGCGAAACTGGTAGGAGGAATCGGCTGGCTCCAGAGTTGGGAGGAGGTACGGGCTGTCCAGGGCGAGGGGCAGCACGGTTCTGAGCGCCGAGATTGAGCATCTCCTGGATCTGCTTGGGGGTGTACTCCTTTCCTCCTCGGAACACGTAGGATTTTGAGCATTCAGCATACCCGAGTTCGTGTACTTGGGTCTGTGAGAGGTGTCAGCAAGCTATCAAGGTGCATAGAACGAGCTCCAAAATACTACATACCATGGTTCCATAGGTGATAAGGCCAACAAGTGCGTATTGGGGAAGCAAACTCAGGCTAACCACGATTGCGTCACATACCGCCTTGAGGCCGACATCGTCCTGGCACAGGTCGATGACGAACAGGAAGACGGGTGGCGCCGGGGCAGGTCTCCCCAAAGTGTATTCGATAGTGGTGTATTTGGGGAGAAGTTCTGCTGGGAGATTAGTGTTGGAGATATCCTTGTAGTGTTGGGGGAAGGAGTTTCGTTGCAAGCAGAAGGGGCATATCCATAGCTTTCCACGGACATCAATTTGGCTGCGAGGTGATAATCAGTGGGGATAAGGTTGGAAAACGTTGGCTGTCAAATTTGGCGGAATGATGTGAACGCTGTGACGGAGCTCACCAGTAAGGGTTGAGGATGGCTCGGCATGTCCCCTTGCACGCTACCGGCTCATAGACCACTGGGGGGAGGTCTTCTCGCTCCTTGAGGGGTGTATAGAGAGTTGCGATTGGGACCACGGTACGTGTAGCTTCTATGCGAGAGCTGGGCCAGACGTTCCAGGAAAGTCGAATGCCTGTACAACGGTGATGATGGGCCAAATTTTGTCAGAACGGCGTATATAGGTTGATGGAGTCGTCGAGGATACCGACCATCATGCTCCTCAACGTCTTCAAAGCTCATGGTTGTGCAAGGCTGGTGAGGAGATCGACGTGTCTTTTGGAGAGGTCCGGGTCCCACGATATCCGGCATCTTCCGCCCAATCCCGTCGCCGAGAAATTGTGGAATGGCGCAGGCAACAGCGCGAGTTCGCGGTCCAGTTGGGCTGCTAAAGCGTTTCTGGGAGAAAGAAAGCTGGGCGGCACGCTCTGCTGAGTCGCGTGTGGCTCACTATGTTGTTCCCTCATCCTCGCCTGCTGGAGCAGTGGCCAGGGAAAACATTCCAAACCCTTTCATCCCCACCCTTAACCCCCTTACCGGCAAGTGGAGGCCCGCACGCTACTCCCGAAGACGACAAGCGGAGCTCGTTAAGGCTGCCAGACTTCTCAGCGCTGAGACTCTTCTCCCACTAGGGCCAAAAGGCCAGCGAAAACTCGGCGCGACCCCACCACCTAATGCAACCGAAGTACCCCAGCCTCTTCTCCAAACAATAGCCGAGAATCCTGTCAAATGGAGTGGGGAACCTCCCGCATTGACGGAGAAGAGTCCATATAGTGGCAGACGATTCATGTTCAAGGGCCACAAATGGGAGAGGCAGTTGCCTGCACGCGAGCAGAGCTTCCACGACTTTACTACAACCCACGACCTCAAGAAGTATGTTGCATTGGTTTTTCATCTCTTCCACTTGGCTAAACTCACCCCTAACGTTCACCAGGACTAAGATGGAGCGACGTGACAGACAATGGGCAAATCGTGCGGAGCAGAGGAAACGACAAGGCGATTTACTATCATAGAACCCCTTTCATCATCCTTTGTATTATTCTGCTCCCGTCTAGATCACCTCCCACTAATCTACATCTCCCGAGATATCCTCCTCTGGTGCCTGCGCACCCGCAGTCTCTGCATCCGCCATGATCTCAAACCCAACGCACCATATCATGGCCCCCGGCCCCTTCCCTTGCTCCTTGTCCCTCTCACAGCAAACGAACCATACTGGCCGTCCATCCCAGTACTGCATGAGGTCAAAATGCACCATTGGGAAGCTGACACTCAAGCCGCCATGCTCGAATGACAACAACCCTTGACAAAAGTCACACTCTATATGGTGTGAAGGTGTGAATTTGAAGTCCTGGCGATGTTTCGCGTCACGGAAGTATGTCCGCCGCGCATGAGTAGCGTCGGGAAGAATTGAGGAAGCTTGCTCGCTGATCAACAGGCCGGTCTCGCCCGTTTCCCCGCTTTCTCGTATGGAGAAATAGGGCATAGTGGTAATGAGAGGCGATCTAGTAGACATCCTCTCACTTCAGGGGGGTGATAGCCCAAAATCATGTCACTCACAGTGCCCAAGGCTTCTCTCCGTAGAAGTCATCCTCAAGGGTGGGGTCTGCAAACTGCATGAACTTGATCGCGGCACTCGACCCATACGGTAAAGAGAGTGGCCTGTCGAATACGTTCCCAAATAAGACATCGTCGGCATTGATCTCCTTGAGAAATCGCCCTACCAAACAGTCATCAGTATTGTGCATCGATGTAGACCTGGTGAACGGCTAGCACATGCCTCTTGCCTGGATACTCCAAGTAACTCCCTTCCTCTCGTTCTTTCCGAAGTACTCCTCTCCCATGCTGAGTTTGCCGTTCTCGTTCTCAAAATTTTTGAGAAACACCGAGATCGTGCCTTCGAATCGTGAGGTTTTGAGCGGGTGACCTGCTGGATCATTGGCAGATATCGGTCGAAGGGTTTCAGGCGATTCGCCGACGAGAACGCGGAGTCGTGGCATTACTCGTGGAGCAGCAAAATTGGATGCAGACCTGAGTGCGATGAGATGTGGCGAAAGAGCGGTCAGTGTCAGATGACGTCGATACCTGTTTGTGCCCACCAGAAGTGGCAAATCATTTCCAACACAGTCATAGCAAACACGCTAAACTCGCAAGAAAGAAGATATACATTCTTGCACTGATCACTTAAATCAAAGGGCCTATGGCTCAAATACATGCCCCATAGCCCAACGAGCAATCTCCCAGGTACTATCTAATATCATCCTTTCCTCTGGAGTTTTGTTACGCCGATCGACGTCACTCTGGCCGAATGGCGTCTCATCAAGCTCGCAAACAGTATTGGGAGGAGGGAGGACTCCTTCATTGAAATATCGCAAAGAATGATACGCAGTGCAGAGCGATTTGGTCATAGCAGTCGAGTGCTAGGGTTAAAAGACCAAATGAGTGAGACGCGAAGACCCGCACAGCAGAAGATGACTGGGAGAGATAACTTACGCCAGGGCTATTTTGTAACAGAAGTGCGGAAGATGTTTTCAGATTCTCGTGCAAGGTCTTGGCATTGGCAAGTGGAGTGACACTAATCCGGCCCCCAGCAAAGGACAGTCAGTGGTGTTATCGGTAAGAACGTGGATAACTCACGGGTCGAATTTGGAGCTGAGGATGAGGATAGGGTTGCTTAACGTGTGCTACATACAACAATCAGCTCGAACCTTTTTTGTCATCCGATGATGGCAAAAATCTTTAGAGACCTACATTCCACGGCCCCGCGAACCTTTCCGCTGCCGTTCCCTCCTCGACCTCTTCTACTTTATTCACTGGCCAGAACTCACAACCCCCATCAGGCTCAGTCACAAGTGAACTCAAAGCCCAGCGCGAGCTATACATATCGAGAGCATCCAGTCCAACTTTTGCCAATTGCTCAACCGTCGGCCATGGAGGGCTGCTGCCATGATAATGACGCGAGAAAGGCACCGAATCGGCGCAGGTCACGGCATGACGAGTACCCAGTGTACCCATACCGAGATTTGTTGAAAGCTGGTATAATCCTGTAGCATTCCCGAACATGGCGGCGGCTAGTTGGGATGCAAAAGCAGGCCACTGTGTAGGAAGTTCCAAGGCCAGAAGAATAATAGCTGGAGAGTGCCAAGGGGGTTATTATTCCATTCGTAGATGAGTGGGAGGTAGTCAAAATCAGCGTACTTCTGACAGCACCCGAGGTCAAGTAGCCTGGCCTTGAGGCGGCGGTAACCGCGATTGGGTGTGTGTATAACCCATCAAGGAAGGTATCAATCCGTGAGGCGAGGGTTACGGCTGTATCGTTAACTGATGTCATCAATGGACATGCTTGAGGCCCTGCCTAGGAAGATCGTGAGTGTTAGGTCGCTCCTAGGCCGATTGAGTAAGTGGCCATACTCCGATGCATTCATCCAGAAGCCAATCGAATGCGCCATCGGCGCTTTGAAGCCAGGATGGGTACCAGAAGCTTGAGGGAATGGCTGAGGACGACTAGGATCAGTCCATTCTGTTTCCAAGGCAAGCAGAGAAATGGTATCCACCTGCCCATGTGGCGGCATCTACAATACCGTCCACAGAAACTCGTCCGAGGCGGCCAGGGAGCCTGATAACCCAAGATAAGATAGGGGAAAATGGATCTTGCAAAGATACTCACATATTGACAAGATACGCGCCAAGAATGGATCCGTAAGATGCTCCCCAGTAGTTACTTCGGGGTGCCGTGAGCAACATTCTTCCTATCACTTTATATCAGGCTTACATCTGAGACTCCTGGCCCTCGAGCACTTCAGTGATGAATTGAATGTCTCGCACAACAGAGGTCGTTCCCATATAACGGAGATCATCAGGGTCCATGTGTTCTGCGCA
Source organism: Clavulina sp. PMI_390 (assembly GCA_015039315.1). Lineage (NCBI taxonomy): Eukaryota > Fungi > Basidiomycota > Agaricomycetes > Cantharellales > Hydnaceae > Clavulina > Clavulina sp. PMI_390. Next base: position 89,089 of record WIDE01000054.1, read on the forward strand.
CATCTTGCCACGGACCTCCTGCATCACGAGGAGGTCTCGGAAACCATGTTCAAGCTTCTGCAGGGTTTCCCCAGCCGACATGTTAGAGTGCAGCGAAATACCGTTTTGCATCACACTATTGGCAAGAAACAGTTTAGCGGACTCAGTTGACGCGAAACATGCTGTCTTGGGCCTACAGATCATATCGGAGATTTTATTGATATTGTAATCACGAAAAATTCATTTGAGCTCACTCTGCATTCCGCGTTCCACGAGGGGAAAATCCAACTACATCGTAGTGCGGCCCGAGGCGAGAGGTGCGAAGGCCTTGCATTCCTGCATACGACCACGCCGAGCCATCACCACCAGGTCCACCTACACGAGAAGAGGAAATAGTGTATTGATTTTTTTTAGCCACATCAGAAGAAATGACTAAAGTACGGACCTGGATTCAGTAAGATAGTCCCCCTTCGATCTGTATGAGAGGTGACCAACTTCCGTAATCCAAGTATCATTGAGCCCTTCGAGTAGTTACGGTAGTCTTTTGGCACCCTAGAATCGGGGTTAGCATACGGCTAACCAGGTCGAGATTCAGAGGTAACGCACATAATATGACCATCCCATAAATCCTTATGCTCGGTTGGCCACCACTGAATGTCACCAATGTGGGTGAGATTACGTTTACTGGTGGTCAGATGGCCCGAAGCCCCAGAGCTCTAATTTGGAGCTAGACTTCAATTGGTCTCCAAGGTTCGCGCGAGTCAAAGAGCCTCACAATTGGGTACCAACGCAGACATAACAAGGATGTCGCGAGGAGAATTACGACCACGAGAGCGCGGAGGAGGCTATAGGCAGCATCTATGCGATGGCGTGCATTGGACACAGGACTCAATGTTAGCACGGATGAGCCATTGGTGGAGCTCGTGGAGGTCGTAGTTGACCAGGCAACAGTGTAAGTTGCTTGCCAGTCCCCAGCTAGAGGGTCGAGTATTGCCTTTTCGGCGTCCATAACTCCCAAAATTGGTACTCAGGTGAATATTAAGGTGGTAGGAGGTGATGGACGCAACAAAGAAGGCTGTTGATGTTCCACGAGTGAATCACCGAGCACGGCCGGCCACAAATGTGGACGAGATGAAGAGCATCTCCAACGGCCATCTGACTAGGTTGTCTGAAACGAATGGGCCGTATGGTCTGAATAGGGTTGTGGAGGTATAGAAAATAGCATTACGTCGAGATTCCTGGACAAAATACTAGCCTCGACAGGCTCGGAGCCGAGTTCTGGTTCTGGCTGTATCTGCAGTAAGAGACCGGCAAGGTAACACTCCGAATAGCTATGGACTACATATACAATGTGAAAGGAGAGAAGGGGGTCTTATCGAGCCCTTAAGATGGCAACAACATCGCGTTCAAGGGTCAAATATATGGCCCATTGCCCAGCGATAAACATCGAGTGTCCCATCCAGAATCTCCCTCTCTTCTGCAGTTTTATGAGATCGATCCACATCGCCGCGACCAAATGGCGTCTCATCTAGCTTGCAGATCGTTCCTGGAGGCGGGAGAATACCCTCATCAAAGTACCGCACCGAGTGGTAAGCAGTACAGAGGGACTTGGTCGTAGTAGTTGTGTGCTAGGAGAACAATACAAGGATGAGCAAGGGAGGGCATACACGAATAACACGGCGTACCCCGGCGCTGTCTTGTTGGAGCAGGGCTGATGAATCCTTGAGGCTTTCGTGTAGAGCTTTAGCACTAGCAAGCGGTGTGATTCTAATGTATGTATTGAACCTGTCAGTATTGTTGATGACCATGAGACCTGGGAGTCACGTACGGATCATGGATCGAGTTAGAGATAAGGATTGGGTTCCTCAAAGTGTGCTATTTTCGTGCTCAATGCCAAATAAATGGTCAAGAGCGATGGGTATACGAGCAACTTACGTTCCATGGTCCAGCGAACCTCTCGGCTGCCACTCCCTCCTCGATCTCTTCTATCTTATTTACTGGCCAAAATTCGCAGCCTCCATCAGGCTCGCTTACTAGCGAGCTTAGTCCCCAGCGCGAGCTATAGGTATTGAGAGCGTGGTGGGCCACGCTTGCCATCTCCTCTGCTGTTGGCCAAGCTGGTCCACCGCCTGTGCGGTACCGAGAGAAGGGCACGACGTCAGCGCAACTAATGGCTTGGCGAACGCCGTTGGCGCTCAACCCGAGGGCATTGGCGAGTCGGTAGAACTGTGTAGCATCCCCTGACATCGCCGCTGCCAGTTGAGAGGTAAAGGCAGGCCACTGGCTGGGGACTTGCAGGGCCAAAAGAAAAACAGCTTTGGCGACACCTCAGTTTCTATGATACCAGGAGGAACAATTTAACGACCTTACTTCTTGCGGCACCAGCAGTCAGGTACCCCGGCCTTGGCGAGGACGTGACAATAAGCGGGTGAGTGTACAGTTTATCCAAGAAGGTATCGATCCGAGTGGCCAGCGAATTTGTTGTATCATCTGCCGAAGTCACTAAAGGGCATGCTGTGGGGCCGGCCTATAGGTGGAATTAGGTATCAGCTTGCCTCAGCAGATAGACGTAAAACTCCACACCTTGATACAGTCATTCAACATCAGATCGAATGCTCCATCAGCTCCTTGGAGCCAAGGAGGATACCAAAATGTTGCTGGTATAGCTGCAACATTGATAGTCAGCTACTTGGGATATCATAGTGGTGGCGAAAATCCTCACATGCCCAAGTTACAGCGTCTGCAATCCCATCTATCGCAACACGTCCAACGCGATCTGGTAGCCTGGGGGACGAAAAGGTCAGCAAGGTAAGGAATTGACGTATAAAAAACTAAAGGGGGGTTTACATATTAACCAGGTAGACTCCGAGGATGGACCCATAAGAAGCCCCCCAGTAGTTGCTATCAAATGTGGGCATCATGATCAGATATACTCCTCTCACCACGACTATAACATAAGCGTACATCAAGGATTTCTTTCCTTCCAGGACCTCAGTGATGAACTGGATGTCTCGCACAACAGAGGTAGTGCCCATGTATCGCAGATCATCAGCGTCCATGTGCTCCGCGCACATCTTGCCACGAACTTCCTGCATCATCAAAAGATTCCGGAAATCGGCTGTGAGGCTTTCTAGAACCTCGTTAGCAGTCATGTTAGAATGCAAGGATACGCCAGTCTCCATCACAGTATTGGCCAGGAACAGTCTGGTAGCCTCGATAGAAGGGAAGCAGGATGTCCGAGGTCTAAGGAGGTAGTTACACGCCGTGAATGAGCGCCGAGTACGAAATGTGGTTCAATGATTTCTTCGAAACTTACACTGCGTTTGGGGTTCCTCGGGGGGAGAACCCAACGATATCGTAGTGTGGACCCAAGCGAGACACTCGAAGACCCTTCATTCCTGCATATGCCCACATTGACCCGTCACCACCAGGGCCACCTTCAAGCCAATATTTTATGAGAAGATTAATAAGAGGTAGAATAGGCAAGCTTGTGTGGAGACATACCAGGATTTAGTAGGATAGTTCCCCTACAATCATCACTGGGCGCTACCAGTTTCCGCAACCCAAGGACCATTGTCCCTTTTGAGTAGTCACGATAGTCCTTTGGCACCCTAAAGGGAAGAAAAGGATGAGGAGAAGACCTTTGACGGCCTGCTATGAAGCATACATGATTTGACCATCCCACAAGTCAGGATGCTCGGTGGCCCACCACTGGACATCACCTATGTGTGTGAGATTACGTTTGGCGGGTACGAGAGGATATGGACGCTGAGAACGGTGATGCGAACATAAACTGCGTCATTAGATGCTCTAATAAACTCGATGGGCAGGAGGCCTACGTACCTGTCCCGACACTGACAGCAGCCACAAGGAAGTGCCTGCGATAGCGGCAGCAAGTAACACGCGAGAGAGTGTCTGAAAGGCCGTTCTCTTAGGTGTGTGGTCGCGATATCCGGTGTACCCATTGTCTCGTGTGAGCTTCGTCGAGACTGCAAATTCTGTCCCAGAGTTTGCCTCCCGATCCTCAAAAGCCTTTTCGACGTTCATGGTAAGGAGTGTTGTGAGTGCCATTCCAGAGAGAATGGCTTAAGAAGAAGAAGAGTTGACGGTCGTTGCATTCGGGATGAGTGTGAGATAACTACGGAGTGGACTGGAACCACATGGCAGCTCGGGGAAACTGTATTGCGCGTGTACCTCTATTGCAAAGCTGCGCATTTGGGAAGGTACGACTTCTCGATGAGAACGGACCAAAAGCCAGTTTAGCCCGAACTAAAACTCACTTTGGTCTGGTCTGGCCGGCTAGCCTGACGAGCTCAACTTTGCTCACTGTCTGGTCACGAGACCAAAGAAAGTACCACAATAATACTAAGTATAAGGGTGTTAACCGGTGGTTCATTACGACTGTCTGGAAATTTCTAGGCAGTGTAGTAGGAATACTGTGCTATGAGGACAACAGAACGAATTGACAGGAGACATGGCGAGCCTGCCGCAGCTGGAATATGGTTATCTCATATTTAAACACAACAGCCACCATCCGATGAGGAAGAAGAGAGCAAGAGCACGCCTGTTGGGCCGGCTTAGGCAAGGCCAAGTTACGACAGATGTTGTGGCTACACTACTGTTATATTCGTGTTCATATAACTACATGGCCTGAATCACATTCCACGAGGTCGTACGCGACACTGGGATGGGTTTACTATCAATCAATATGTCTCCAATAATGCCTCTCACTGTGCTCCCAAGGGCTCTCGGAATACGCGATGAAGGAACCCGACTTGTGCTCTCAACCCAGCTTCGTAGTTCACGCCTCCCCTATTTATCAGAAGAGTCAGCAGGCTGGGAAGCCAAGAAACAACATTTTTGATACTTACTCGTAAACATCAAAATGAGCTGAGATACAAAAGGGTAGTTAGCTCGTTTCCAAGTCCGCCAACTGATATCATGATAACTCACTGCCTTCGAATTGAACTGATTCGCCTAATGGCGCACGGTTTGCAGCACTGAGGGAAGCGCTGGCTGGCGTGACGTTGTCATCTTTTGCAACGGTGACCAAAAGCGGACATTTGATGTTGTGAGCTACATTCACGGGGCGATAGAGTGGTATGGCGAGAAGCTCAGAAGCCTGCATCTCGTTCGCAAATTCCCTAGTACAACTTGGTTGAATATGAGGCTTTCCAAAAGTATATCAAAACTCACGGGGCATTGGTAGAGATTCTAGTAACACCTTCATAGAAACCAGGCGCTGTGAGATACGCAACGCTGCCTGGCGGGGCGCCATCCTTGATATATGTCGGTTGGTACCATGGCAAGAATGACCTGATCAAGTCGTATAGCGCAAACGGAGTCTGAGCCAGGAGTGTCAGCAAAGCGGCAAAAGGGGTGTTGGAAGAAAAGTCCGGACCGCGCGGAGAATGTCAATTTTTGAGAGGCCGAACACAGTGGTGAGCCCGTCAGAGAAAGGAGTTTGTGCAATAACTCCGGCCACTTCATGGTCCTAAACACCCGAGATAAGTGGAAAGTATACACGCCCTGAATCCCGGCCAGACACACACCTCGCTGGCGACGCACATAACATGACCTCCGCTGAATGAAGTACCCCACAGAACTACCTTCTTCGGGTTGAAAAGTCCGCACTGTCGGGCGTAAGTGATAACGCTCTTGTAATCTTCTTGCTGATCCTTTATTTTTAGCACGTTTCTGGGCGTGCCATCTAAAGCAGAAGCGCGGGCGTGAAACACAGTACTCATCAGAGTGCAGGCCTCATGGCCCAGGGACCCATACCTGATCCTCCGAAGCTACGAAAGTCAAACACAACTACCCCATATCCCTCAGAGGCGAAACCCTTACGTGCATCTGTCGTCAGAAGGGGAAGCAGGCAAAGAAGAGTGAAGGATCCAACACACCTCGCCTGGAGCCCGCAGGCTTGACGATCTTGGAAGACCAATCCCATGAGCCCTACCAGCATCAGACCATTAAGGAGGCTGTTACCGCTTGAGTGTATAGTATTGGAGTGCCAATGGACTAACATGATCACTACAGGGAGTTGAGACGAAGGGACGTCGGTGGGAACAAACTGCCAGGCCTCGAGCTCCCATCCTGGCGTCGCTGAAGGAATACGGATCGTGCTTTCGGTGAATTTAGAGCCCATAGGGTAGAATTCACGAAGGAGGTGGTTCTGAAGAGAAATCCTTGGTGCTACTTCTCTGCTTCTGGTGCTGTCACCGTAACTTCGCGCAGTTGCTGCTGGCTAGAGCGCTGCCACAAGTCGATATGAGGACGAGCTTAGCACCAACGAGTGATGTGAGTCGAGGATAGATGTGCTAAGGAGCAATCCGCTTGCTCGCGTAGCCTAAGTATATTGTTGGAAGAGTGCATTCATGTCCCTGCTCCAAGCCTCGATGCGCGCGCTTCTCCACAGGTCCCGAACCAAATAAAGTATACCCGGTGGAGGCTCGGCAATGTTGGCCGGTGGAGTTCGCTGCTTGTTTCCGAACCTTTCGACTTCAGGCTGGCTTCACCACTGCGTGCTCAGGGCTTACCACCCGAAAACGTAAATTCTAAAAGTGTCACAGTATGGCATTGAAACGACAGCATGGCCACGCGCGCACAACGGGGTAATCTGAAGGTGAGGGATGGCTGGCCATGGCTAGTGATAAGTTTGAGCACAAAAAAGCATCATAAAATAGAAAGTAGTACGAGGAAATAAAATAAGCATTGTGCGGGATGAAACAAAAGTCACGAAAAAGGAATGTAAAGGTGTAACAGAAATTGTTAAGAGGAAAAAGTTCACTGAGCGTGCAAGCAGTGAAAACAAGGCAGGGTATTCAGTTTCCACTTAAAGCGAAGGAAGATCCGGCATAGCATGTCGATTCTACAAGTCGGTGGAGTGTAGGGGGCTTTCAAACTCAGGCAAGCACTCCTGCGGCCGCTATTAGCCCTACTAGCATAACCCACATGCTCACGGTCTTCTCCACAACCGAACCACTTGTGCCTGTGCTCGTTGGTGAGGCGCTCGTGCTCGTCTGGTTCTGTTCCGTTGGTGGGACAAACACGGTGAACGTGCTCGTCAGTTGTTGCGCCGTCGTGCTAGTGGTGGAGGTAGATGTTGTAGAGGCGGATGTAGTGGAGTTAAGGGTTGCTGAACCGATAGATGAACTGGTGGTAGATGCACCAGCGCCAGTTCCAGTTGAGATAGCCTGGAAGCCAACGCTTGGTGGGGAATACCGGAAAACAGTATAAACGTTTTTCTGTGTGGTGCATCGATCGGCTCAGCATCAAATGTAAGAGAAGGCGACATTTGGAAGAGCTTACCAAAAACGTGTCGCCAACAACCCACTTGATGGGGCTTGACGAAGAGAGATCCATAGGGAAGAGAGCTTTGGGAAATATAGAAGTCAGTTGAAAGCAATTCTCACAGGCGAGCTAATCTTCGTCATGCTTACCGCCAACACACTGTTGACCAGCTGAATCAAGCTGCAGAGAGAAGTCGGTCGAGCTGATGGCGTATGTTTTTCCACCAAGCGTGATGCTGACTTCTGCGACCGACGAGCATGCTGGACATTATACATATGCCATGGATCACAAAGATAGTTGATATTCAGCCAAAGCATAGCGAACGCAGCTAGATTAATGTACTCACCATACTCGTAGTAGCCACTCAGGTCTCCAGTGGCTGCGACAGCTCCCATGACATTGGAGTAGAATTCTTTGACAAAAGCGGATGGCGCAGCAACTATGAAATCAACGAAAGCCGAGTTGGCGAAAGCTTTGAGCAGAGATCACTTTATGAAGACCGTACTGAGGGTAGTCCCAGTGTCCATGGCGCCGCCTGCTCCTGATGTGATCACCTTCCCACCAACAGTGATGCCTATGAGCCCACGAGTCAGTATACGACCAACAAAATAATCGAACACCCCCTACTTTGGACAGGAATGTTCCAGTAGTCTTGGCTTGTCAAAGAGACGTAGTTGATGTTGGTGAACGATGAGTTGACAAAGCTAGATCGATCATTAGTAAAGCTTATGATCAGTCGAAACCATGGGAGGAGCGTACCCTAGGTCTAGAGAACCGCCAGGGCTCGTGGCAGTTAGCGAATCCTCATTCCTAGTAGGTAGATAGCCACATCAGTATCAAAGGGACATCACCAATAGCCTCAAACGAGCTGACCTCGCAAGGTAGAACCCAAAGAGCGGTTGTGCCCAGGACCCGCCCTTTGCCAAAGTCTCCCACCATGGGGTGGCGCCACTTGATGCGAGCGAAGCCCAGCCCAGGCCCATAATGCCGGATCTATGCGGCGTATTCAATGTACATTTTCAAGGCAATGAGTATTTTAAACGCAAGAAATAGAAGCAATAAGTGGCTTACAGCGAACCGGACAGCAGCTGCGCAGTAATTTGGGTCATGACACCTGTGATGGATCACATTTAAGTTCGGAGCGTGTACTTTGCCACGCCATTAGGACTCACCAAGCCCTTGATTCTGAACTGTAAACCCTCCAAAGGAGACAGTATCGGTGCCTGATTGCAGACGTGTTAATCAGTGGACTATAGAAAGTATTTATGCGAAGACCCACCAACAGTGCCGGCCACATCGCCACTTCCATACGAGATGGTGATCTGCCTCGATTGATCTTTGAACGAAGTGGATTTCGAGCTATCGAAGGTATTGATACCGCTGCATCCGGTCTGGCAGCTGCTAGAAGCGATCCAGAGATCGGAAGAACCGCTTTGTCCAACCAAAAACATGAGCTCGGGGTAACTCCTGACGGGGAGCACAAAGGCCGACGTACGTATCCAGTACAACGTCAAAGTTCTGGGCTGTAGGAGAGGGTGCAGACATTAGGAAATCACTGGCGATGGCGCCTCTCAAAAGACGCACCTGGTGTGCCTACGGACACAGAGGCGTAGTAGGTAACGTCTTGACCTTGGTCCGTTAGGGATATAGTTGCCGTGTTAGCACGCTTGGAGGACGACGAGGAGCTTGCGCCGTATTTGGCAAGGAGAGTCTCGGCTTGAGCCTTCAACCACAGAGTTCGACTGCCATTCCGGATGGCATTGTTTCTGCGTATTAAAGGGATCGATGTTGCTACAGCAGGTGCGGGACTAGCCGCAACCAGAGGTGCCAATAGTAATAGCGACGTGACAATCATGGCTCAAGCAGAGATATGTGGTGGAGAGGAGAGGGCGGAAGAAGGAGGAAAGAGGAGCAAGAGCAAGAAGAAGGAGCCAAGAATAGGACAAGCCAGTCGCCACACAACCTGTTGTATCACAACTGTCAAATTGCGTCTCCTGTTTGGCGTTGGCAGGTGGAGCAGCAACCTCCGCGCCTCTCGAATAGGCAATAAGAAGAGACAGATTTACTTTGGGAGATACACTTCGATTCTGGATGGCATATGATGGATTGGTTATAAGAAGGTGCTATTTTTCATCTCTGGTGCCAATAGGTTGAAGTGCTGCAATCGAGAGGCAGAACGTGGGGACAGCATGGTTGCTACTCCTAACATCAGGTACAAAATACAGTCTCTATGAAGACAGATTGGAGCCAGCTGGATATTTCCACCATCAATTCGGTCCCCCCTAACTTGACAGTTGTCCCGGAACGTGATATTGGTCTACAAGTGCTTCAGGCCGCAAGTCCTCCACCCCTTGCCCCATGCTCAAGCGCCGATGGGGCCTCTCGTACATGGCTCGATACTTTACCCCCTCACGCGCAGCCTCCTCCGTCTTCTGGAACAACCGTTTCATGCTGAGCAGCTCTGCATCACCGCGCTGATTTCGGGCCTTGGAAGCAGCAAGAGCCTCTGCCTGCTGCTTAATGACAGCGTCTTTATGTCCCACTGATGCAGAGCTTGATGCAGTAGTCTTGCGTGCTCTGAGCTTGAGAGGAGCGACCGAGGTCGATACTGAGCGATGCCTGACGTGCTCGTCGTCCGATACAGGGGGAAAGGGAAACCCGACAGGTTGTGCTTCGACTTCAAGTCTCCTATGGAGTTCCTCGCCAGGCGTCGTGAGAGGCGAGATGTTGGTGTCGAGAGGAGGGGAGCTTGAATTGGCGTGGTCTCCTGGGGTCATCGAATCTAATCAGAGCTATGACTGTCAGCAATGCTCGATGATCCCTGCTACTTGGACACTCACAGCTTGCTCGCAACTCCGAGAGCCTAGAAGGCAACAGCAGAGGCCTAGGATACGCACCTTGATTATTAGGAACCGCCTCCTCAACAGATTTCACCTCTGCCGACTGTGCCTGAACTTGCGGGCCTGCTTCGATCTCAGAGGTCTTCAATCCCATCTTTACCAAGCCCATCCTCGCATTCGGCTCCGCGCTCAGTTTCCTCCCCTCAGAGACCATCACTCGCTGGAACTGATCGATTGCCGCATCCCAGGATATCGGAGCGTCTAGGTTTAGGTCGTAGCCGAGGTCCTTGGTCTGACTCTTGTCCAGTTTCGCGTCAGCTTGTATTGGAGATGGATCAAAGGCGGTGACGTCGGATTGTCTAGACTCGCGGTGTGAGGGAGGGTGATCCGACACAATAGGAGTAGATCGTGGTGGGAACGACGCATCGGACAGGTACCCTGTTGATACACTAATGTCAGCCTCGCCTTCACTGAGTATATCAGTGTATTCATCGTCAGAGTCAGAGTATGATGGAATTCTGGTGTCCAATGACTTGGGTGAGGGAGGATACCGCAGTATGCCGACGAGGGTCCGATTGGCGGTGGCCTGGCCAAGTGCCTGTCGGTTTACGAGAGTAGAAGCAGATTCAGACCTTTCTTCCATTGGTAACTCCCAAGGGCGACTAGCGTCTGAGATATCGAGATCTTGAGCGGGTTGTTCGCGGTGCGTGATAATCTTCTGCGCAACCATTTCTTGAAATTGTGACACGTCCTCTTCGTAGTCTTCCTTGAAAAGCCCCTCCGCGATATATTGCCAGTGATGCAAAAACCATTCGAGCGTATCTGTCGCAATACTTCCCAGAAATACCTTTGCAGGCGATCGCAACATCCACATTCCATTCTTCCAGTCCACATCCTGTGGAAATGTGTGCTCGTTCTCAAGATAGTTTAGCTCGTCTCGCGGACAGCATACCAGCTGTCCAAAGAGGACAGCCAGCCCTTGTGGTGTGTATCCCTGTACCCCTGAGCGATACACCTGGTAGAGAAATGTGGTGATGTACGCGAAAGCATCAAAGTTGGCACGAGGGAGAAGTCGTAAGATGAGCTTGGCGAGGACTATCCGATATTCCTCGTCGTAGAGGTTCTCTGCCTCACTCAGCTCGATTCCCATGGCTTCGCGAGTACGCCGCTCCTTGGAAGACGGAATGACGCACAGGTCGGCTATGGCACGGAAGACAACCATCTCGAGTGGCGCGCTAGGAAGAGTGTGCAGATAATATCGGAGAAGATGACATATATCAGCGACAGAAGCGGTGTTGACCGCAGCGTAGTTCCCGTCGCCATATTTTGCAGATATATCGCTGAAATTATCGATCATCGTGATCGTCCTGTTACTGAATTGTGGAGGGTCCTTGGCGAATAAATTTGGGTCGGCGAGGCCTAGATCTAGACGTTAACACAGGTTCCTCCATGTGTTCAAGAGTCACTCACCTCGGTGCAACAGCTGCTCAATGCAGGCGAAGAGTATTGTGGGTAACATGAAGGGATAGCCCTCGAGGAGAGTCGGTGTGCCCGCATAACAGCAAACCGTTCGAAGGTCCACGCCGATGATAGGCTTCTCTGATGAAGAGCACAGAAAGGAGTGAGAGTGAGTAAAGGTCAATGTTGTCCTGCAAGGAATTCCGTACGATGATGCTTCCCCTTCGTCGTCAATTTCCGAAACTTCTCTTCCTCTTCAGCATCGACCGCATGTAGTTGTACGAGTCGATTGACATCAATGAAGTGGTTGATGACCTTCCGGCCCCAACCTTCATCGTCATGCCCTGGAGACTCGAGGTGATCCCCAATAACGTCGAGTAGATGGTTGAGAGGCTTTGAGACATTCATGGCGCTCTCAGTCGTAGTCACTGCTGCCGCGATCTGTCGCTCCGCGTGGTGGACATGGAAAATTGGGGGGAGTCGATGTTGGGGTGGAGGACGATGGAAGGTTCCATAGCTAGCGATGCTAAAGCGTCGCATCGCTTTACCATCAATCGTGCTAGCAATCGAGTTGTTTCGGGACGCCGTCGGATTGCCATGACGAGTACCTTCGGGGTCGTATTCGCCTACCGCATAAGGTGCTGGGGGGAAGAAATGAGGCGCATTGAGTGTCGAGTGCCTAGGCAAGACCTCTTTGTTGCCTTGAGTCCGAAAGGGATTCTTGAACTTTATCATCGCGTTGGGTTCCTTGGTGGTACTCGCTACAAGAGGATGGGGCAGAGGTCTCGATCAAGAAGGCTCCGCTGGTGAGGAGGCTTGTTTGGTTGTGAAACCTCCGCGATCAAGAACCAAAGCGGAAGTTTGGCTAGTCTATGATTTCACCAAAGAACAGCGGACGAGGACGATTTATCCAAGACAATCGAACAAGGAAGGATCAATTGCTAGCAATCGGTCCCAACCATAGCTCTGAGCCACATCAACGACCCAGCAGGCGGGTTGAATAGCTGATGATTGCGAACTCCAGCATAAACAAGTATAGGGAATACAATAAAAAATCATCCCAGCGTGGTGTCCCGCCGTATGTCATCTCAGAAAGCTTTGTGGCATATCGAAGATTTGAAGAGCGGAAAGGCAAATGTTTACTTCTGTTTACGAGTACGGAGTGGTGCAGATGACAGTCAGAGCCTCCAATACCGAGAGGCAAAAAGCGCGAGCATTGCAGGAACCTACCCCACCCATATTTCGTCATCAAAGCCCGACAGGCTACAGTCTCATGGGGAACAATGTTATTTAGTTGGGAACCCTTATCTCCCACCGTGCAACCAGTTGTCCCCGGCACACTGAGGACACGTCAGTTACGACTTATAGGCCTTGTCTTCCATGGATTCCCATACTATATATTATACTATGGCCATATATTGTTAGTTTGAACGACTCTCAAATAGAAAGTCGGTAAGAGGTGAGGGTCAGCAGTAAGAATATGGGGTCGAGCAGGGCCTCACTCAGAGAGAGCCCCAATGCTTCAGATAGAGCAAGGCCCGTATACGTTGGCTCTTGTGGTGGTAGTGAGGGTTGGATGTGTGCCAGTGAATTGGGATGTTCAGTCACGTTTTTCGGGTCGATACGGCATTGAGGGACACGCAGATGCACCAACGCCCACAAGCTCACAACAAGAGTCTGCACGCGCGGTCTCAAACCATCAGTGTGGATAAGAAATAGGAAGTCGCATTAATGGATGGGGGAGTGCTCTATACATCCTGCAATTTAGTGGTGGTGGCCGCCCTCGACACCCTGGAAATCCATCTTGTACACTGCGCAGAGACGTTAGATATTCCAAACCAGGGTCCAAAGAGCAACCAGACATACCAGAGCCGCACTCTGAGCATCGGGCAATCTCCTTCTCCTTTGTCAAGTTCAACCACATAGTGTCATGGGAATCAACGGGGTAGCCAGTGCAACCGACTTGGCGCAGGGCGTCCTGTAGGTTGTATTGATTAAATTATGCAAAGGGGAACACCGTCAATGTCGTGTCGGCCATGGAGGGCCAGTAAAAAGCGCAAAGAACACGCACCAAAGATTTGACAATAATGGGCTCTTTGAGGGTGCCAAGGTGGGTGACTTCGAGAGGTTGCATATCAAAAACGTCGATACCCTCCATATGGCCCAAGAGCTGGAGACGCTCGAGACCCGTGGACTGGTTCTCATCGGTGGGGACGGTGCCAGTGGGAGCGCCCTCACCCAGCAGAGCAGGAGGAGCGTGAGCGTCGGCGAACTTTCGGGTGCTCGTGCTCAGGGTGCGGGTGGCCGGCACGCGCGCTGCACGCCAGGCACTGCGTGCTGTTGTGTTGAAAACTCTCTGCATCATCGTTGGAAAGGTTGAACGTTGTCGGGAGTCGCCGGATGCGAATTTCAAGCGCTTAACGGTCAACTTTTCTCACGGCTCGCACACAATCGGGACATCCTCCTGGAGAGAATGCGAGCCATGAGGGCATCTTGAATGATAATCCTACCCATTGCCATGCTAATCCCACTTGTCAACGCGCCCCCTGTGGAGGCCAGCATGACGCCATTCGCCCTGCATCGAACCATTCATCGAAACCATTCAGCCCATGCACTGGTTTGGGCGAGGTGCTTGCAAATCTCTGCCAATAATACCGACGCGATTTGTCCATCCCCTCATGGTGGTGAACATGATTCCGCGCCTGTATCGCTACCTCGCATACCTATGCTCAACAGCCTACGGACTCGTTGGGAAGCCCGAAACGCAGTCAAGCTCTTGCGATGAGCCCCTTGCCCCTCGCGTTACTACTCATCTCCGTTCATGGCCTTGTCCTATCCTGTGGTCGAAGGTGCTAATCAGTGGACGGAACAACACTGCCTCGATATATTGAAGATGGACACTAAGCCATTCATCAGCCTTCGCACGGCAGCTTCGGTATTATACGGTCCCGGTGACAGACGCCAGGGTTGCTCAAGGCTGTTCGGGGCGCTGCTGCGAATAGATGGGCGCTAGCATAATGACTTGCGTTTTGCCTGAATGCCCCTTACTCGCTCGTTTGTCAGGTGCATATAAGCAAATAGCTGCGGGATCCTGACCCCCGCTTTCGATCATCCTCTCATGGCTACTACCCCCTCTGGTTTCTCCAGCCCCCACACAATCCCAGCTAATTCCCTTCTCCTCGTTCCGGAAGGCCAAGGCGCCCCTCTTTCCCGATCGTCCTCACGTGGCTCAGCCCGCTCCTCTCACTCATCCCGCGGCGCAGCTTCTGGTGAGTCATTTCAACCGCTGGCGACAGTCATTTCAGCCAGCGCTAATCACAGCTCAGCCCCCAGTTCTTCTACGAGATCCCAATGCGAGGCTTGTCATCTTCCCTTCAACAAAGAACCTCGCGTTGTCGTCGGCGAAAGCGAGAAGTACCATGTTGCGTGCTTCAAATGCGAGGTTCGTTGGTCCCATGAATAGCATAGCTCTATGACTGACATAGTCTGACAATCGTACGTAGGAGTGTGGCACTGAACTGAAGACCGCCTCTTTCCGAAGCTACACTACCGACGGCGTGCGCCACCTACTTTGTCCCGATCACCATGTGTCCCGCAAGTACGGCAAATGTCAAGGCTGTGGTAAAGCTTTCAATACATCCGACAAGGAGATCGTTTTCTACGGTTCGTTTCATCAGCACAGATCCTATGTATCCAAAACTCAAGGCTATCATCTTGCAGGAGAGAAGAATTACCATGTTGAGCACTTCGTATGCTCCAAATGTCATGAGGCGCTTCAACCGGATCAAGTTGGCTCGCGCTACCTTCATGAAGGCAAACTCTGGTGCCCCTACCACCTCTCCAAGTTCTTTCCCCCTTGCAGTGGATGCGGTCAGAGTCTGGAGATGAGCCGCCTAACATTCAGCGATCCTGATGGATCAAACAACGTGATGCATGAAGATTGCCGGAAAGTAGCTATGGTATGCTGAGATATGCCCACTGCCACACCTCCACTTATCCTTCGACTGACGTCTTCCTTTAATGTTCTTAGGAGCTCGATATTCGTCTCAAGGCCATCAAACCGCCGAACAAAGCGAAGGACAACACTACATACATGTTCAACCAGCAACGAGTGCGCAAGACAGTTGCAAGAACTGCCAAGCACGCTATCGCCCTTCTCCAGTCGTCCGTCGCTGCTGCACAAAGTGTTGAACATTATGCTAATCTCATGGAACATGAGTTTGCTACCACATACTCGAGCAAACTTAGGAATCATGTAGATCTACTTGCGGGTTTGGGTAGCTTCTTGCCTGATGGAAAGAGGCTTTCCAAGGATGACAGTATGTCGTACCCCATGTACCACGGATCCTTCGGCTGACTGACTGCTCTTTCTCTAGACGACCTCTACACTGCTTCTCGTTCCTCCGCCCAGAGACTTGCGGACAAAATTTTCAAACTCGTCAATGAGGCTCAGTACGACAAGAAGCAGCACCAATCCACTCTGCATGAGCTTGCAGGCGTCGTATCACGAGTCGAGGAGACAATGAAGGATTATATACGTGCTACCATCCAGGGCTTCCTCCGATGCACGCTATGGGTCCCAGAAGATCTCGCATCCAAAAGCATTTTCACCGCGATCAAGGAGTTCCCGAAAGAATCTCCTCGTTCCTTCAATCGCAGCCGTCCTCCAGTAAGTAGAGCATGCTAGCCATTTGCCGATAACACCTCAACTCTCGGACCCTTGCTTACATTCCTTTTTCAGTCTGCTACTAGTGATGGTAGCCCTTCGCAACGTTCATTGATGCTCTCAGCCAAATCCAGTCACTCCTTTTTCACTCCACCATCCCCGTCCCTCTCTCTCGCGAGCTCACCTTCGTCCCCAGCTCGCTCCTTCCGCGAGCTACCTAACGAGGTAGACGACCCCCTTTATGGCCACGCGTACGGCCACGCGGACCCCCAGTCTTTCTCAACAAACAAAGTTGAAAGATTCTGTCAGATGCTTCAAAATAACCCCACCAACAAGCAACGCAAGATCGCCCAAATCGAGTGGATCCGGGAGGAAGGAACATTCAAGCATGAGTGCGTCCTTCTTCAAGTGGAAAGCCCTGGAGGAAGAACCATCTATATCCGGATTGAGCGAGCGGCGAAGCGTGAACAGATGAAGTGGAAACTTGGGCTGTTTAGTGTGAGCAGCACATTTGCAGCTGATGATACAGTATGTCTCGAGCGACTTTGACTACCTGGAACCAAAGCACCTGACAAGAACATTTAGGTCTCGTTGTCAAGCTCGCGAGAAGCTATATATCGGGAGGGCGCCGTCATCGCTGTTGTCCAATTTAGACGCGAGCGCCCAGCCCTTTCCGATCTAGAGTTTTTGCTACGGTCCTTGACGAAAGCGTCTCCGGACTACAACCTCATCACGGTGGGTCTTTCTATTTCCCTTCATCTACACCAACCAGCTGAACTCCTTCATCCATATAGGCAAACTGTTGGTTCTTGGCCACTGCCATCGTTGACATCCTCGAGAAGGAGTTCAACGGCAAGTACACCAAGGGTCGCCTCGAGCATCCTAATGGGTGGCTGGACAAGCGGGCGGAAGTCCGCGAGGTATTCCTCGAGCTTCGGGAAAGCCCCTGAACCCAATGCGCTCTATTTGCCCCCCTACCCCCCTACCACCCTACCACCCTACCGCGCCTTCCTCCCTTCATTCCTCGAACTTCTTTGTCGCGATCCAAGACTGGTCTTGTCAGGTCGCCCTTTATTCCCTCTCTTCATCCACGAACTCTTCTTTATGGACTCGCATGAGAAAGTAATATGGTGACACGAACGGACATGACCTCACTATCATTATTTAATTTATTCGCAGCATGTACCTTTCAAACACACACATATACCTGTAAATGACTGTAGAACTGTATGTTGACATACTGGGAATTGTATCGTAGTTCTAGTAGATCCAGAGGGGATACATACAACGTGTATAAATTGCAATCCCAAGCCACTGCTGACAGAAGTCATGAGAGGACATATCCCGTTGCTGTTTTAGAAAAAACCAAACGCTTATTTGATATTCTGATGAATGAACATACGTTAGAGTCATGCGTGACAAAAGAGCATGAGCACTTCTAGCGTCGAAGCGGTAAATGAGCCATTATGGGTAACGAGAATTATTCGGACATTGTTCTCCACGTATAGGGGCTCACCCCGTGCACTCCAGTTTTTTTGTCCTCAACATCGGCAATTGATTAGATGATTATTGTACAACATTAATGGCATGAGCGAATTATGAGGTGTAGGTGATTATCAATTGTAGGGTCATCACGACCGAGGTGGATCGTCTACTTATTGAGGTTTTCCTGCCTCTTCCTCAACTCCTCGCGGCTCTACAACCGACAAAATTTCAGTACTCACGAGAAGGAAAAGAACCTTTGGGATGCGGAGCTACATACCAAGGGCTCACCCATGGCCTTGAGTTGTTCGGTGGTGGGGATGTAGCCTCCGCCCTTGGCGTTAATCAAACCATCGATCTCAGCCTTGTTGTTAAGACCTCCGCCTGGCTGCTGGGGAGCGAGATCGGCGGGGTTGTTGGATTTCTGATGCGCATAATATGGGCAGGAGATTAGGGATGAGGGATCCGCATAACAAAGGGATGACGTCGATCGTCGATAAAGGCGGCGATTTGGGATGCGGCCGTAATAAAAGAGCGGAAAATAAAGGAAAAGGCAAGAGAGGTCAGTAACGATCGTCGATGGCTGAGCGAGAGTAAAACGCGGATGCATGTATCATCGCCAAGGAACAACCGATCCAGGACTTACAGCGGGATGGGGCTGGATAGTGAACTGTTGCTCGTTGCTAGACATGATGATGGATCAAGTGGATAGGGGAGTCTTCGACGAGGGATGTGGGTGTGGTAGTAGATGGGGGTTGAGGAGAGGAGTGGGTGGAATAACTCGAACCTCTTATATGTGTGCCCGCCAAGTTTGTCGGGTCCTGCGGCACAGCCTGCCCCGTGACATCATAGTTCAGTTCACCGACATTCCGGGATTTCAAGGCCGTTGTAGCACATGGGATGCGATACAAAGCTGCGGCCTGCGCATGAAAATTAACCTGGTTAGTCAGTCATCTCCGTTGAAAAATCTTCATTTGAGAAGCATCGGAGGCACAAAACACAAGTACGCCAGCACACAGCGACGGGAATACAGTATGGAAACAAAAGAAATCAAGAGCTTTGTTACAGGATTCCAGCTATAATCATGATGGATAGCGGCATGTAGGCAATACTGTCTGCTGGGCACATACAATAGAGCAGTTTGGAAAGTATCACTTGGAAAGCATCATCTGTGATGGTACGAGAGTTTGGGAAAGGGTTGAGCCAGGCACGAAGCGACAGAAACTATATAACCACTGACCTTGACGAATTCTAAGGACGAAATAGTCAGTTCACCGGCCTGTCGTATGACAGATAATATTGCCTACCATCGTAGTTGATTTGCCCATCTCCATCGACATCAGCCTCACGGATCATCTCATCGACCTCACTGTCAGAGAGCTTCTCGCCTATGAAAGTTGACCCATTAGCAGCCATCTAGTTTTTTTTCGCCAGAGAAAACAATCCAATTCCTTACCGAGGTTGGTCATAACGTGCCTCAGCTCGGCTGCGCTGATGTACCCGTTGCCATCCTTATCGAACACCTTGAATGCCTCCTTGATCTCTTCCTCAGAGTCGGTATCTTTCATCTTGCGCGCCATCATCGTCAGGAACTCAGGGAAATCAATCGTCCCGTTCCCATCCGCGTCCACCTCGTTGATCATGTCCTGTAGCTCTGCCTCGGTCGGGTTCTGGCCCAACGAGCGCATAACAGTGCCGAGTTCAGAGGTTGTGATTGTTCCATCGCCATCTGCGATCGTGTTCCATGGGGGAAAAGTGGGAGAGATGTGATATAGGCACAAGATAACGGATTGGCAATCGTGCCAGGGGTAGCCATTACCGTCAAACAGAGCAAAAAATATGGAGGATATTTGTCAGTAAACCGGAAATGAGACGCCGCAGAAGGATGGATGGACTGCTTTGCTGTGATAGATGCGCGACCGGGCGCCTATTGACAGCATTTGAGAGCACAGGAATAACTAACCTTTGTCGAACAGGGAGAAGGCCTCCTTGAACTCTGCAGTATAGGGTTAGACGGGGATGTGCTTCTGCCAAGATGTCAGCCTGCGCGTACCGGAGATTTGCTCTATTTGCGGGAGAGAGGAATCTCTGTTAGTTTGGCTGTTGGGTTGTCATGACGGACGATCATCAGAAGATCGCAGGGAGAAGGACGCACCCTCAGACTACGTGCAGTGAGAGAAGAGCAGCCAGCAAGTATACCGTCACCCAAGAACCGATGAAACGAAGATCGGCACGAATGCAAGCACAATTGTTCGCGACGATCATGCAAATAGGGTTCACAAGACGCGCGCGTCAAAGCAACAATCAGGAGAATAATGAGCAAGAAAGAACGCGTCGGGGGGTAGCCTTGTAATACGAGACTTACAAGCTGATCAGCCATGGTATGCGGTAGTGAGTGTGTGGAGAGTTTATGCGGTCGTGGAGGGAGGAACAGTCAGGAGCCTCAGGTCACGTGCTCGCTGTCGTCACATCAGATGTGCCCTGAATCCAAAACGTAATGATCGGGCTCTTAGCAAGGTGATGCGTATTTTCGGCTCTCCTTAGGCTCGACAGTATGCTACTCATTGATATTGTCCGCCCATTTCAATGAAACCATGTCTAAATGTGGTGGGATAGAGGCTCAGAGCATGACCGCTAATATCACTGCATTCACTGGGAGAGTATACATAATAATGGCACACGGATCTACAAATAGACAATGAAGGTTATAGTTACTAGCAGGTGCCAGACTGAAGACCTCCGGCATCAGCATGGATCAATTTGAGTGGCAACAGGCGAAGGACGATAGGGTGCCTTGAGCGAACTTCATGGCCTGCGGTAAAGCGAGATAAGATTAAGAGGTTTACAGGAAAGTATATCATCAGGTGTAGCAAAGTGACGTACAAGATGGTGGCCACAATGCGCCTCGTGTGAGGGAAGTTGCGAAACTAATGGGGGAGGTGCCATACACACCTCGTTTGCATCGTGCTGTTCATGACGAATAGGGAGTCATAATGGACGCACCTCGGTCAAGTATATCCCTTGCCATGTTCCTAAGTTCAGCTTCCCGTTTGTGATTGGGATGGTGATTGTGGATCCGATCACAGAAGCTTTGGTATGAGACACACTATGGGTGTCCCCGCTCAAGCTTGACGCATAAAAGCAGGGGTGGAGTGGAGCAGTGCTTACGAATCACTGGTTAGTTCGTAGGGGCAAGATTGTCAGCGAGTTCTTTGAGAGCGAGAACGAGGCAGGGTGAACCAATGCGTACTCTGGTCCTTCGTCTGTGTGGATCCAGTCGAGAGCCTCAGGAACCATGTGATCCAGAGCCATATCCATGTCTGCGCAAGCGATTTTATGCTCTCAGATTTCCCATTCTTTTGTAGAACAACGCTGTCCAGGCTCACCAACTCGCACATCTAATTAAGAATGAAATATGACGGCTGAGGAGCAGTCATAAAGCTCTTAAATTGAACGGGTATCTGACCAGGATCGGCATTCTCATTAATCGTAAGGGCGGCTGATGTATGCTGGATGAAAAGATACAAGATGCCAATCTGAGATAGTGTCGCGAGGCACCATAAGTTCTTCGGTTCGCAAGATGTTACGCATGCGGGATATCTTACAGGAACATCTTTCAACCCATCAGATATCTGCTGGACAACCTCCGATGTTACCAGATAGCACCTGTCATGGGAATCCAGCGGCGGAAGTGAATAGAGTGTCAGTATATCACCACCCTTTCGTCCACCGAAAAAAATATGACCCAGACAGACCCCTTAGACCTCCTCGCCAGCGAAAATGTCTTTTGCCAGGGCATATTACTTGGTGGGTGCTCGACAAGGTCAATGGAATGCTGCGGTGATGATCGTCGCCTCGGACCCGGGATCACGTGCCGGCCACTTGTTTGGCACTTCGGCATTTGTGCTTTTGAGATTTGGCGTCGTGCGACTTGGAGAATTCTCAAACTCTGAGAACCAGATGGCAACAGCAGCAGTCGCAGCAAACGCCACAATGTATCCGGCCCTGGACCTCTCCACGACCACGTTTCCGTTCTATTATACCCCACGGCCGAATCTGCTAAGCTTTATTTCTGACCAACAACTGTCACTCCTTCTCCCAGTCATTGCCTACGTGCGCGCGCGTTCCTCTTTGCTCTAGTCTGTCCGCCACTAACTCTCCTGTCACTTTAGTGGGCATATTCGCTCCTTTTCGCCGTTATCGACTACTCTCAATGGTCCTGGCTCGAGCAGTACCGGCTACACGAACCCGAGGAGGTCACCAAGCGAAATCGCGCCACGGTGTCAGAAGTCGTTCGGGCCGTCATATTCCAGCAGCTGTTGCAAACAGCTCTAGGGATGATATTCCTAGACGCGCCTGAACAAACCGATCACCTTCGGGCCATGCAGGAGCTTTACATTCCGTTGGCTACCGTGCTGAGTGCAATCATCGGCACAGCGAATGCACGGAACCTCCTTCTGCTACACGGCAGCAACATTGTCTCATGGACATACTGGTGGATTATCCCTGGGTTCCAGTTTCTCTTTGCCATGTGAGTTTGCTCGCCCGTTCGTCAGGTCTAATGACTGATGTTCGGACCGTGACTGTTTTTGCCCTTTCGTAAAAAATGCGTTGTAGCTTCGTCCTCGATACCTGGGAATACTTCCTTCATCGTTTATTCCACCAGAACAAGTATCTGTACCGTAACTTCCACTCCACTCACCACCGGTTATACGTCCCCTACGCTTTCGGCGCTCTGTATAACCATTGGTTTGAGGGTGTCCTTCTCGACTCAGTGGGAGGGCTAATTGCGCACACCTTGTCGATGATGTCAATCCGACAAGCAATTTTCCTCTTCAGCTTCTCGACGCTCAAGACTGTGGACGACCACTGCGGCTATGCACTGCCATTTGATCCTTTCCAGATTTTCTTCCCAAATTGCGCTGCTTACCACGATATTCACCATCAGGTCCGTGTCCGTCCTTTTCCGCTTCAATCGCTCCTTTATCCTTTGCTGCGTGTTGTACAATCGCTAACTCACATGCTGCTGTTACAGTCTTGGGGCATCAAGTACAACTTCAGCCAGCCCTTTTATGTTCACTGGGATACCATACTCGGGACAAGGTACGGAGGACGGAAACTCTCCACGCCCCCCAAGAAGGAGAAGGTCAAAGAGGAGTGATCTCAAGTTCTCCCCAAGACCCAACCCATCTTCCCCTCCATTGGTTGTCCAGGTTCCAAGCTCTGATGTTATCTGCATATCTACGTCTCTCTATCTTTATTACCCTGCCCCCATTGCCGCATTGCTCGTACCCACTCCACAGATCGCCTGGTGATTCTTTCGTGGAGTTTTTTTTTTTTGTTCTATCTGGTTTGGATCATTACCCACCCCTACTCATACTTACCGGATGTTATTTTACGGACTGTTATTTTATTGCTACCAGTACACTCCTTCAGAGTCTGTGTGCCTTGTCCACAAGGGCTTCACCTCTACCGAGTCTTCGCCATTAATCAATGTATCCCGCTCCTTTATAACAAAAGATGCTTGCAACCTTGATGGCTGGGGACCATACTCACAGATTGAGCGTATTTCCCAAATCGTATGACTCCAATGTAGTACGACCATCTCTCTTTTAGGAGAATTACGTGAGATTTCCATGTTGTGATTTGCGGTCAGCGCAGACACCCACCCTGCTTGGTGACACAATACCGCCGTTTCCTCAGCGCGTCATGACTCTCAGCGTCAAATTGATTGTCCATTCGAAAGTACGGAATGAATTGCCGTATTTGGTACTTGGGCGGTGAGCCTCACGGGCACCTCTTCCCGCAATGCAATCGTTCCAAATGGCACCGCTGAGATCCCAACAAAGCGCCAGCCCCGAGAGGTATCTCCTAGTCACAAAATCTACCATCACATAGCCAAGCTTGAGAGGGTTCGATATCACTTCCTCTCGTCCTGAAATATCTTGCCTGCTGTTGTATCGCTTGGTCTCGGATGTCGCATAAATTCACAGAAACCACCATGCGTATACCCTCTGCTACCACGGGATGGGAATTAGAGGCCTGGCAATTTCTTCCCTCTGATGTGTCTTCCAAACCACCTGTTGTGGTGATGTGAGCTTTGAAATATCCGAAACTCTGGTGTCTGGCCTTGACGTTGGTGATGCTACCTTGTGTGGGTTTGGTACTAATAGGGCTCATGGAACTGGTCTAACAAAAGCTTCGAGCCTGAGGCCACATGCGGAGGTGACTACCGCGCGTTTCGTGCCCCTTTTGCTCAGTTAAGCTGGGTAGCTGAAACTTGGTCGACACCTGCAGGTATTTGCTGCTCAAGGATATGGCGTACTTGTATTTGACTATCGCCGATTTGGGGGTTCTGGTATGTCAATATTCGCCTCCATACCGTAAACCATGAGTTGTATATTTCTTTATTCTAGATGGGACTCCGCGCAACATGCTGATTATCAATGAGCGACACGAGGACTACTCCACTGTTATCAATTATGCTCGATCTTGCGAGCTATTTGACCCAAAAAGGGTAGTCGCTTGGGGAACATCCTTTAGTGGAGGACACGTAATCACCATTGCTGGAAAGGTGAGGATCATCCCTGCAACCGTTCATTGTCCGCACCATTCTAACCCTAAGCACTGCGCAAAGGACCACGAACTAGCTGCTGTAATTGCTCAATGCCCATTTACGGATGGCATAGCTTCTGGGTTTCATCTGTCAAAGCTCCCTATTGTCCGAACGGTATGAAGGACTAATGTGCTGCGTTTGTCTTATCCTGATCTTAATATGTAGACCCCTATTGCGATTTATGACCTCGTTCGATCGCTGCTACCATGGTATAAACCAACATATATCAAGGCGGCGGCCCAGCCCGGCCATCTGGGGTATCTTGCCGAACCTGGGTTCTACGATGGCATGTATCGAATCACCCCGAATCCGCAGTAGGTCACCATCTCCTCCATGAGGCTAGGTTTTTTGTAACTCACCTTGCACTTCACGCCAGGGACTTTCCGAACCAGCTACAGGCGTCAGAATTCATGAAGCTTCCATTTTATCGGCCTGTGCGTGCAGCTAGCAGGATCCAATGTCCTATCTTGGTCACTATTGCCAAAGCCGACAATATTGTCCCACCTGGAGCGGTGTTGAAGGTTGCGAGACGTGCGCCTCTCGGCGAAAGCGTGCAATTCGAAGGAAGTGAGTGCGACGCTGTGAGATTGCACTATGGAGCTGATGACTGCACTTCCAGCCCACTTTGATTGTTACCAGTACGTATCCTCCCCACTGTATAACTAGCCTTGGAGCCGTTGTCCGAGACCTTTTTTATGAGCAGAGGGGGCGCGTCCTTTGAGGCAGGGCTCAGGGCTCAGATTGAGTTCCTGCAGCGAGTACTCAGTCCACCGATAGATCATCACGAGATCATATGACCACTGCTGCTCCCGAGCATTGCATGGAAATCCATTGAGTATTCCTAACTGCGCATTCAATGCTAACATGGAACTTCTGCCCGGGGACGTTCTGGACGAGTCCTAGAATACCAATTATGCGAGTTGCAAATCGCTCCATGTACCGTAGTGCCTCACATAGGCTCCAAGTGCCTGTCGATTCTGGACAGCCAAACCAGTCAGTCGTTTCGGCTAATTGAAAAAAACGGAAGTGACTGTGGCACTGTGACACGCCACAGCCGGAGCTGGAGCGGCAAGTGTCCAGCCAACCTTGCGCGTTCACTACTACTGGTCCCCCATAAGTGGTTCGTGCGGACTCGTTTCCAACCCTGATAATTCCTGTTCGGTTGTATGACTTCATCCCCCAAGCCGGCCCATCCCGAAGCTGAATCATCTCCACTGCTTCCTACCTCGAGCTCAACCTCTGCGACCGACTCGAGCGCAAGCGAAGCAACCAACACCACGTGGTTTAGTCTGCTCATAGGGTCCATCATGGTTTGCACACTGCAGCCGACTATTCGGTTAGAATGCTGATTCGCGACTAGTCAATCTTCTCTCCCACCAATCTTTGGCGCGTTGGAGCAATATTCTGTTCGTAATGCTCCTATTTAGAGGGCATCAGATGAGGCCAATTTACTGAATCCTTGATCCAACTTCTTCATAAAGGTACTGGAGGTATCGCAGCTGGCGCGTTTGGAGCCCATGGCCTGAAAGCCCGCGGAATCCCCGCAGATAAAATACAATCCTGGGAGACCGCGTCAAACTACGCAGTAAGCTTGAATAACCTCCTTATGTTCTCGAGATTATATCTCATTCTCAATTACACACAACCCTCATTCACTTGTCGATATATTGGGCCCGAAGATCTATAATGGTTTGGCTCTGCTACTGATTTCGACCCAACCCCGTTGGGCATCCCATCGATTTGCAGGACCGGCAATCGTCCTGGGTGGCGCTATATTTAGTGGCTCGATTTTCGCATTGGTACTCAATCGAGATAGGTATGTTGATAAGGTTCGATACTTGAGCTCTTACTAATCTAGAAAATCTGGCGTAGGTTCAAGTTTTTAGGTCCAATAACCCCTCTAGGAGGGGTTTCCTTGATGTTGGGTTACCTTTCACTCGCTCTCTGATGCTGAATGGTGATGCTGTTGATACGAGAGGGACACCACTACGCCCACATCCTAGATCAGTGCCGTAGTTTTCCCGTATTGTCCAACATTTCTCTAGCCATGTCAGCAAATGCTTTGTCGTACCTCCACAAGGGGGTCCATTGCTCACTCCCTCACACGTCGCATCGAGCGGGGAAAATGCTTCCATTGAGAACTCAGATCATGAGAATCGTCGCAATATAGCGCTAGTACATTGGGGGCATAAGAACCAGAGAAATGATATAGAGGTCAAAAAGAAATGATGAAGAGGTTATATGATGGATAAGGGGAATATTGGCATTTACGCCTTCTCTTCATGAGAGTAGTCCTCCTTAGTGTCGGCAGGGGCCTAAAGATCGTGTGAGTGCCAATGACTTGAAATGGAACAATGGAAGACAACGTACTGTAACACCCTTGGGCAAAGCCTCGCCGTGCTTGCCAACATCTTCCTTGATGGCCCAGGCAGAGAAGACATGACCAGCGTTGAAAACGGCCTCCATCTCTTCAATTGTGCGACCCTTGGTCTCGGGGAACATGAAGATCATGTGGATGCACGCGACAAAGTTGAAGGCAGCGAAAAGGAAGTAGGTCTTGTAGGAGATGTGAGCGAGTGCAGGTGGGACAGCCCAAGCAAGTGCGGTGTTGAAGGCCCAGTTGCTAGCAGTAGAGAGTGCGACGGCCTTGCCACGAACGCGGGTTGGGAAGATCTCGGCCGGGCTGTGAGGAGGAGGTCAGCGTGTTTATTGACATGCATTTCTCCAGGTGCTATCGACTTACTAGGTCCATGAAGTCGGGCCAATGGTCACGGCAAAGGTGCAGACGAACAGGTAGGAGCAAGCCTCGATGGCGTGGGAGACCGAAGTGTGGTTCACAACGACCCAAGTGGTCGAACCGTCAACAGAGCCCCAATGCCCAAAGCCACCTTGCAGACCACCGACGAGCCAGAGCCAGAAAGACATGCCGCCAAAGCCAAGAATCATCATAGGACGACGTCCCCACTAGTAGGTAGAGATGATGACAGCGTCAGTTTTCTGCACAGAGAGACCTAGAACTGGAGGTTGTTACCTTGTCGATGTAGATAATGGCAGGAACAGTCATGGCGACGTTCAAAGCGTACTGAATCGATGAAGCGACGAGCGTGGCATGACGACCAGTGACACCAGAACTTTCGAATACGTAGACAATCTGTAGTCATGACAAAAATAATGAGTGGCTTTGAATCATGAAAATTGCTAAAAGAAGAACCCACATAGTACTAAAAAGTGACGACAATGGATAGCATCAGTAAAATAGAATCTGGGTATTGTTCTAGATGTGCGACTCACCATCATAACATTCATGCCACTGAGCTGCGACCAAGCTTGCAAACTCATACCCAGGCCAACACGGCGGAAAATACCAGGGGCAAAGATGTCCATCCAAGACTTCGAACCCTCGGTACGGTCGTACTCAACGGAGGCACGGATTTCATTGTATTCGAGCTGCACGAGTGCGACATTGGGGTCGCCCTTTCCATGGAGGTCGGAGAGGATCTCGAGAGCCTCTTCATTGCGGTCGTGGTCCATCAGCCACCTAGGGCTCTCGGGGAAGAACAGCATGCCGATAGCGAGAACAGCACCAGGAATCATCTGCAGGCCCCAAGCTAAATAGGAAAAAACAAGGTTATCGCTGAATTAATGCTCTGATAGCTTGTGAAAGAGATTCGTCACAACGTACGAATACGGAACGAAGCATTGCTGTTGATGTACGAGCATCCCCATTGGATGAAGAATTGGATAAGGATACCCCAGGTAATCGACTGCGATTCAATGGGTCGATTGAATCAGTACAACGGTAAAGACACCGGCCCATTGGTAGCGAATCTGCACACTCACCCATTGTTGGAGTGAGGTCATGCGACCACGAATCCCCGGTGCGGTGATCTCAGCCTGGTACATAGGACTACAAAAGAGGTTAGCGCTTGGATCGGAAAGTGCGGCCTAAGAGAACGGTCCGAGAGAACAACCTACACTGTAGTGGAGGCGATACCAATCGAGGAACCGGCAATGATTCGACCAACCACGAGCATACCGCGGTTCTAGCAGATTGGTGGGGATCGATAAGATTGGGTGAACATTCAAAGGAGCCGAACAAGGAATACCTGAGACGCGCATTGCAAAATGCAACCTGTCACAAATGGGCGAATCAGAAATGACGTCGTGGTTCCAAGGGATGCAACGAAGTTGTGCTACATACCAAGGACCCAAATCCACCCGCTGAGGATGATGGTAAGCTTCCTTCCGAGCTTATCAGACAAGTATGAGGTGACGATAGCGCCAACTAGTGAGCCAGCAGGCATAGAAGCCGTGATGGCACCTTGCTCTCCGGAGCCTGGGTTATGGAAGTACGCAAGGTAGTATGGGTTCTAAGGATCGGCAAGGTTGAGGGCGAGGTTAGGATCCACTCAGTGCTGATCGGCTTACGTTCAGGACACCACTCATACTCGAGATGTCGAGACCGAACAACCCTCCTCCGATGCATGCGAACGAGCCTACAATGTACTACCAGCACGCCAAATCAAGCAGAGTCAGAACCAACAGCAACCAAGCGGTTCGACAAGAGAGATAATGAGACCCACGGGGTTTCCAGCGATAGCTTTGCTGTACTGGAGAACGGGACGGAGTGTGTCAGCTGAAGCAGCAGAATCGAGACGAAGTATAGCCAACCTTCATGTTGGGCAACTTGTCGAGGGGGGAAAGTGGCAAGTGAAGCAAGGAGAAAATGGCAAGCAGAGGAGTGCGCTTTTTAACGGTCCCCTCGTTGAATACTAGAAGGGAAATGAACTAGAGGTCATGTGGAGAAGGTGGGGCCAATAGAGCAGAATACTTGTCGCTGATACAATGATAATTTTGGTATCACAGCGCGCTGGTCATTCTCTCACAAAGAAGCAGGAAAATCACTCTGTGCCTGCTCAGTGGGGCTTCTGCGGCGAATTGGCGAAGGAAGCAGCTATTATCGATTGCACGACTGCGAAACATATTCGAGAAAGAATGAGCATCGAAGGCGAAAAACCTTTGCGACACAGCGTTGATAGGATCTCTTGCTCCTTTTTTTTTTGGGTTGGCTTGGCAAACACTCAAGGTGTCACCGGGGCAGAGAAGCTTCGCCAAGGTTACAATTACCCCAGACAAATTTTGATACCCCGCACACATCCAGTTTTTTTTAATTACGAGGGGAGTGATCGATCCCCAGAAATGCCCGAAAAAGAACGGGATAAGCGGCAGCGGCAAGATGGGGGCCGGTCCAAAGGTCATTTGCCAAGGGAATTCTAATACAACCAAACCTGGCGTCGGGAGTTTCGCCGAACACACCTACCCTGCTAAACCTGCTTGGGCAAGCGAGAGCAGCCCCAGAGACAGGAGCAGGCCTGATGATATTGACGTCATTGTTTTGGCCACCGTCGCCACCCTCCCTAGGCGAACAGTTCCCGCAGCGGGGGACCAGGGAATGTCACCAATTTCCGTGTCTGGCCGACTCAGCGTTGGGGCGAGCCCTGCAGTAATCAGGTCTATTGCTGGAGCAAGAACCTCCGAGCCATCCAGATATATGGCAGGGACCAAATTGACCAGAAAAAGAGACATCGTGATCACAGAAAGATATCTAGATTATATAAGAAGAGGATACTCAATCGATGGCGGGTGCGCGAGAAAAGCTACACTTACTCGTAGAAGAGGTGAATGGCGGGCGGCAAATTTAAAGGGATGAAGGATGCACGCGACAGGTAAGAGCCCACTTCAACTATTGATAATTATCCAAGTTATTGAACTATAATTCCCACGGTGACCAAAATCAAGAACATACCATGGTCAAAAATTTCGCCCTTTGGTCCACGCCAAATCAGGATTTCTTCAGAGATCTTCCAAAACCCCCACGGAGAGTATGTAATTTTGAGAAGCTCCTGGTCACCGCGTGGTCGGAGACATGAGAATCCTTTGTCTGGACATTGGCGATCACATCGGCCGTCGTTACCGATCAGTGAAGGGGGTCGTGGCCGCTGCGTTGGATCCATAACCCGGACTGGATCCAAGCAATACGATCTGCCAGTAAGGGTAGCATTGACTTCGAGAAAACAGCTCAATGCACCAGTCGGGGCCCCAGAGCAGCAAGTTCCTGACTGATCTTCTTTCATTCGCGCCTCGTCAGAAGCCTGTTCTTAACGAAATCAATGATGTGCCGCACCCTCACCGTCCAACCAAGGCTGTGGGACGCACCAGCCACGTAGCGCACCCCCAGGTTCATTTTCTGTGAAGTAGTCTGTCCAATGAGCCTTGGATTCTATTTTTTCATCATTCAACATTGTAATAACCGAGCCCAGCGGTATCACTCCATCAAGTGCAATGCTCTTGACGTGCGGGAATTCACGGATCGGCGTGCAAGCCAGGGCAATGGTCGGCGTGGGTCAGACACAGTGTCATTAAAGAAGTATCCACGGACGCACAGGATCAATACGAAGCACCACCTGACCTCCACCTTCGACGCTCTCCCAAAATGGTCCAGCTAGCGCGCGGCCAAGATTCTCACCAAGGGAAAAGGCACCGAGAAGCCAGAGAAGTGCCCAGAAGACTATGTTATGCCAGGCTCCACTTGTGGCGATCCTAATTCGAGGCCACGGAGGCAGTTTCTCTAGGGCGGAGGAAGAGAGCGATACAAAAGCGCTAGGGAGGATCCAATGAATCGCGATGCCTGCTGAGACTAAAGGGGTGGCATCTCTAAAAGCAGTGTTAATAACGGCTCAAGCAACGTTAGGGCAAATCACGAACAAGGCGGCTGCTATGGCATGCCCACTCTCGTGGATAACCAGGCATACAAACAAAGCGAATATCATGGGTATGAGGTGATGAAGGGGAACGGTCATCCCAGGGACCTATAGAGTCTCAATACCCGCAGGGGACCATATCTGTATGCCACTCACGAGGATTTGCAGGTGCGAGGCTGTGGGATAAGTAGCCGTTGGGGGCTTACCACCTCTCTTGACCAGCGTTGTTAGGTTCGCTGGCCGATGGTCTTGTCCCATTAACACCAGTACCACCTGTACCACAAAGTAGGCTAGCGCAAACGGCGCTACACAGGCCACAAGGATACCAAGGATCGCCCCAGTATCGTAGAACAGTGCTGTAACCCGCCTCAAAGCACCATACTTCATGCGTAGCATGATTTTGTCGTGCCATTCATTGAAACTGGTTGTCGAAAGAGAAATCCGGACATCCCGAAGGTACACTCTAGTGCCTCCAAATTTGAAACCGTTTGCTGGAATTCTCGAGCTTCGCAATCGTGTTTGCCTGGAGGCAGACAGAGGTAAAGGAGTACGTTCCTCAGGTCGCACCCAGCGAGATATAACGTGAATTATGGCCCAAAATATCGCAGAGCCAAATAGCAGGCTATACATTGACAGAGGCTCCGAAGTCTGAGCCCCTTGAGGGTCGAATAGTCCAAGTTGTTGTCCGGTGCTTGGCGTTGCTTGTTTCTGTTAGACTCGACTGTTGACCCAATTGTTGAAGCATCCACACCACCTCCTAGTGAGTTTTATTCCTTGCTAATGCTGATTATGGCCCTAAATTAGTATTGCAGACGTGGTTTCGGCAACACCGGGCCAGTGGACGCGTTCCGTGGCGCCCGCTTGAGGTCGTGCCCGCCCCTACTAACCATTTCTCTCCTTAGGATACGACGGCTTCACGCCCATTACGCAGACGCTTCTACAGGGATAAATCTCACTGCGGCACGCTCTCCCAACGTCTCCTCCTGTATCAGCGAGCATCTTCACGTTATATCACTCCAAACCAGCGTCCCGGTGACAGCCTACGAACCCCCTGATCCACAATATGTTCCAAAGTCTACGTCAACACCGTAATGTACCAGCTACGCAGGACGAGCCCACAACGGCTCCTTCTCTGAAGCTATCTGCTGTTGCTCCAATTGCTTCATCCTCGCGCTCCGCACTAGCACCCCGTGCCGACGACCATGTCCCCCGTCGTGTCGTTCCCAAGCGTACTGTGGTTGTTCACGATGCTCCCCGTCCCCTGTCAACAACCCAGCCTCGTATTCAGCCTGTGCGGGACCACAGCGCCGGCGCGCAGCCATCATCCCGTGCAGCTAGAACGTCTGCCTCCACCAATGGGAAACTGAAGGTGTTTGTAGACCCTCCGGCCACCGACGCCGAGACCCTACCACACCTAGTGAAGAAGCAAAAGGCTCGGGGAGCCCTAAACTCCATCAAGTGGGCTCTTGGAGATCGGACAAACGCTCCAAAAGCCAAGCCTTCGGCAAAAGCTGAACTACCCAAGGAACCGCGGTCCAGCATCGACTCTGGCAATGAAAAGTCGGATAAAGAGAAATGGAAGTGGACTATTGGACGAGTCCGAAAGGACGCTAAAGAGAAGAGAGCTGAACTCTGTATGTACTACTCACCTGGCCACAACTCTCGCGCTGATCACTTCTCGATAGCAACGGCCCCGGGTTCACAGCCTTCAACCGTTCGGCTGGTTGAGGACCTTCCTTCCCGAACAGCTGCTCGTGCAGAGTCCCCGATTTCCCGCTCAAGTACCCCTGCACTTGAGAGTGGGGACGAACTGTCGCGCAATGGCTCCATCGCCCTCCGAGCCATGCGTTCCGTTCGTTCGATGGCGCGCATTGGTGGGTGGGCACGTGGTGACACATCTGCTGCTACGATGAGCAAACGGCTTGCTAGGGGGTCCACCAAAATCTCCGATGTCCCCAGCCCTTCAGGGAGCGGTGAATCGTGGCTTGTCGGGCCTCCGCCGCCCACCGACACTCCAACGCGAGATGTGAGTGCAGCTCAAACTACCATGCGTCCTCAAGCCGAAAGACGTTCGTCACTTGAGAAGCAATTGCCAAGTATATTGCGCTTCGGTTCCATCGTGTCTGGTCGCAGGAATCGCATGTCTACGTCAACAGCGTCCAGCGACGAAAGCGTGATGCCTCGTGAATCAGCATCGACGCGGGCACCGAGCATATCGTCGAGGCCTAGTGTGGACTCGAAGGAATCGAAACGCTACTCGACGTCATCCCGAAGGTCTTCTGGTACTGCATCAGTGATTTCAAGCGCGTTCTGGAGGTCATCGTCCTCTATCCCCAAGGTAGACGGGTCAGAACAGCCCACTCCAACCCAAAGGCGTGACTCCAAGACCTCCGATGGTTTGCGTCGCAGTACCCTTGCTGCTATCTTCGATCTCTCCAAATCATCAAACTCCAAAGAAACACCTAGACCGGTGCATGCTACTTCGTCTGGTTCCACGGGACAACACGTCATGGTGCCACAGCGAATGGATGATCATCAACCTGACCCATTTGCTGCTGGCGCCGTGGATTCATTCCTGCCCTCGACCATTCGTGCTTTGTCTGTCCCACCCTTATCGACCACGGCTCCAGAGCATGCCCCCTTGCCTCCTGAGGTGCGTCAGCGTCCCGCATCAGAGCAAGGGCTTCGATCTAGCGTCTATGCTGCATTCGGTGATGGTCTTGAAAGTTAGTTCGTCCGTATCACTCTTTAGCAAGCTATTAATCCGCCTATTGTTAGACATTCGCGGCCTCACGATGGTCAACGCCGCCACAGACGAGCTGTCTGATCTTATCAACCGTCTTGATCTGATTGCGACTCCAGAAGCCAGCCCAGCAACCAGGCGTTGGTTACAGGCTACACCAAGCAACACTTCTGGGGTTGTTGACTCCCTCAATACTGTGGAGAAAGCGATCCGCTTACGATATCCGGAAGTCTCCCCTTCTGCTGATTCAGAAGCCCATGTGAAAGCACCAAACTTGGCGAACACCTCTCAATCGACGCCGCTGGCCGCCCCTGTGCTTCGAGGGGGAACGTTCCGCGGTCTCTCAAGGGTACCTCTATCCGGCAGCGTCACGGACCTTCGTGGTGTGGGAGGTTCCAGCAACATTTTCACGAATTCGCCCAGTACCTCGTCCGCTCGGCCTTTCAATACGGGTACTGTTAGGAAATACCCTCCTATCCACCTTTCACCATCTCCTGCTCCGGACCGTGGGCCACCTGTTGATGAAAGTCCCATTAGACGCAGAACTGCTCGACGTCAGAGGTTATCAACGGCGCCTTTCGAGCCATCAACACCCGAGTCCTTGCGGCCTGCCCGGCTTCAGCCTTTCAATCCCAATGCTCGCGTGAGCATTGCCCCAGTACGGCAACCGTTTGAGAGTGACGCGATCAGCATCTCCAGCGGCAGAGGCGAACCCATTTCAGACAGCGCGGATGACGAGGGATCCGACGTGCACGAAGAGTATGATCATCGTATCTCTCGCCAGAGCTTTGCAACCATTGCTTCGGCCGCATCATTCGCCCATAACTTCAGCTCCGATAGGCCATCCTCCGTGGCTTCGGAGCAGTCCTTTGTCCCCACCTCGTTCACCGAACCCCACCATCCCTTTTCTATCACTGTGACAGCTCCATCATTAAGTTCGCATGACTACGAGCTTGACGACTCTCCACCATCCGACGAAGACTCGGCTGGCGAGGATGACACCACTAGGAAAACATTTGACTTCACGGGAGAGATCAGTAAGCTTAACGTCGCCGGCTCGCGAAAAAGCTTTGTTCGACAGCTTGAAGCTGCGTTCCGGGTGCCCGATGAGCTGCGAGCCTCGGCTGAAACCCGATCACCCACCGACATTGATTGGAATTTATTGGGCGCTGGTTCGAATGTGAGTTTGAAATTTTCAGCTTGACCTTTTGTGATGACAAACATCCTTTCTGGTTAGACCACTCTGCGTAAAGGATCGCTCACCCAGCCTGACTCACAACAATCTGACTTGGAAGAGAGCGGTCGCTTTGAACAACCCGGAACCATTCGTGGTCGGCGCACTGTATGTCAGGCCATTGCTTGAATTTGCTGTCATTAATTCACACCTGTCCTGTAGACTGCTAGACACTCCCGCACAAATACAGTGTCTAGTGTGCTCAGTGCGCACGAGCTCTCTCTTCTGAAAGGCCTTGATGCCTCAATGTATGCATTAGCTACATCGAGCTCCATGCAGCCTGGGTCACAATCCTCTCTTGCTCAACGCGAGCCTGTTTTTTCAGCTTCGGCCCCCCCGTCAAGCACCCAGATTACCCGGGATATTTCCCTCGATGGGTATATCGACAGCTCGCCGTACAAGATTGCCGCGATTGATCTTTCCTTAATCCATCCTATGGACGCGGCACTATCGTCTGGAGCGGAGGATGTTTCTACCTCTCAGGAAGCTGCGAGCTCTGAGTCAGCTGTTGAGATCTCCCGTGGTCGGACATTGTCGGTCGAATTTGACAATGACTTCCAACAGCAAGCTCACTCTTCCCATGCTGAGGCCGGTACTGGCCACTATCGAGAGTCAATACAGAGCATTAGCTCATTTGGCTCGATTGTCTATGGGGGTGTGTCTGACCCCTTCGGCTACAAGTGTGGCGAAGCCTCGGAGCTGTCAGCTGAACAGTCAGCAGAGGATTCCTTGAAGCCGCCCACCCGCCACCGCCATAATGATTCTGTCATCAGTATCCCGTCTATCTCTAGCTATGGCCAAATCATCAAGGGTGGTACACGGAATCCCTTCGGTTACGCATCGTCATTCCGAACAACCTACACGCATGACGCGTCTGCTGATTTCGATGAGTCGCTTAGTGGCTATCAGAACGATCTGACAGAAGCCTCAGGATTCAGCAGTGGCAACCGTCGCCGAGATTCCTCCCATTCGACATTCTACTTCCGTAGCAGAGAACGTCCACCCTCTCTCCCCCTTCCGCCCCTCCCCGAAGGTCTCCAAGCCAACAAGCGTGACGACTCCATGACTTCGATTGCACCTCCTGTGAGTTTCTACAATATGACCCACAGGGATCATCAGCGCAACCGGCTGTCAAACGACAGCAGCAGTTCCGCGCCACATGCATACGGCAATTTTGGTGCCACGAATGAGCGAGCCAGTTGGGCACGACCCCAGAGCGGCATTTCTATCGATAGCACCAACGATTTTTCGCCACCTCCCAACCGAGATCGACCAGGTATTGGAGATAAGATGTTCTCCAGCGCCGCACAGTTTGGTGGTGTCTCTCTGCCTTCCATTGTCGCTTCCCCCAGCGCAAGTGAGGCAGGAAGTAGCTTCCAAGGGCATGGAGCAATGAGTGTGATGGATTCACCTGACAACCAGCGCTCCTCTGGCGATTCTGACACTTTTTCGAAGACTGGGCAGGAGGTCTCAGATGCTTCAATCTTTGATGGGCCACCTTCTAGGAGCCAAGCCTCTGGCGGAATGCTGTTCGGCACGCACGTCGGTGATCAACGGCGAGCAATGTCTGTCTACAGCACGATGAGCTCGTCCACAAATGATCGGGAGGATGACACCATGATCTCTATGCTTGGTGGGGGCCACGTCGCTCGGAAGATCGTGACAGATGCCTTTACATCATCCCCTTGCTTCAAGGTCAAACCCCGCAAGAAGCGCCCTACGTTTCAGGCTAGGCTTGATCGCCATGACGAGAGCAGCATCTCTTCGTCATTCAATGAAGTTTCGAGTTCAGACGTCAACAGTTCCCCTCTCGCACTAAAGAGAACTTCTGCAACATTCGGCCGCAAGCGAATGGCACTCGCTACCCAGGGGCTGCTCCAGCGCAACAGCCTCGAGAATAGCGCGCTATCTGGAGATGGATCCGATGCATCTGCTATTGCGACGTCGAGTAAGCCCTTTGCCCCAAGGCTTACTCGCAATATCTTTGCCGAAAGCTTGACTCAGAAGCCGGAGGCCGAGGCAAAGCAGCCCGTCGTCCCGGTCATTCCCGCCCCCATTGCTCCAGATACTCCTCCCGCCTCAGACGTTGAATCGATGAATTCCCAACGAAACATCGATGCTGCTCGTATCAGTGTTGCTGCTTCTGACTCTCCTCAGCCAGGGAGCACGTTATCTGGTCGCATTCGTGCTCGCGGCTCTGGGCACCGACGTCGCCCCATTGAGCTTTCCGTTGACGTTGGTTCTGTTAGTGAAGAGGTTCCCGGGCTAGTGGACCACTCATATTCATCAGGAGGTAGCATATCAAGCATGGCGTCGAGTGTGACTTCAGCTCGCTTTGATTTTGCCAATAATCCTGACACTGCTGCCCCTGTCGATATCGTGGATGCAGAAGATGACATACAGCATGATGAGATCATGCAACGATATATGACCTTACGGAAGCAAGCGCTTGATATTGTGAATCAGAGCAAGATGGAATGGCAAGATACAGATTTCTCTCGTTTTGCGATGGCCAGTGAGTCTGCTACCCTACGTCGACAGCCCCTACAGCTACTAATCCAATTCTTGGCGCAGCATTTGTCCCCCCCACCGACAAGAAGGCTCTACAGGCGTTCTATAACCACTCAGTACGCACGTACACTCATCTGCCAACGGAGCTTTGCATTCGTCGGCAGCGCACAAGCTCCCGTGTCGCTCCGTACGGCAGCCCTGCCCCCAAGAAGAGTCCAGGGCGCCGTGCTGGGCGATACCAGCTACCTCGCCATGCTCGTACAGCAAGTGAAGAGCAGGCTATTGCGGCAATATCACCACCTTCCGCATTTGCCCACAATTCATCCTTGGCCATGGACCAATCGTTCTCCAGCCTCAATCTCCAACACCCGTTACAGCCGAAGCCTATCGAGAACGGAGCTCATGCCCCAGGTCGTCTCCGCGTAACCTCAAAGGCGCGGAGGAATGCGGCCGAGTGGTCGAAGCGACATAGCATCACTGAGGAGGGGATGCCAGAACTCTCTACACATTTCACAACTGCGATAGCCACTTCTCGTGGCAAAGAAAATGCGGAGTCTTTTGGACTGGGAAATAGGTGAGTACTCAGTCTTCGTCAGCATGTTGATTTGCCTGACTTTTTTTTCTCTCTTTTTAAGTACCAATACATCACTCCGAATCTCTCGCCCTCGACCGAAGAACCGCCCTCAGTCCATGCTAGGTGCTTCTTCCGTCAAGGCGAGGTGATGGTTTGCTTATCACGTCTAAATTATGAATTTTACTTACGTCTTCAGCCACGATTTGATCTCCTTCACGTGTAATGTTAACGCAATGTTGTCTGTGATGAACGCTACTGCAACGATTTCTTTACTTTTCCTATCTTATTTCGCCCCCCGATGACTTTATGCCTCTTCGTTATTTATTTGCGGACTTTTTTTATATACGCCGTCTGCCTGCTTGCCTCTTCCTTCCCTGCGCCACAAAGTACATTTGCTAAATCCTCTTCTCGCTACTGGCTTTTCTTACACATGTACGCCCTTTGGCCAGGCAGCCATGTTGTTCACTAATCGAGCTTTGTGAACAGCTATCACCTTGGAGTACGCTTTGCGCGCCTGACATTAGCCTCTGGGTTGTGGACCTCCAGAAGGTGACTTGAGAAGGGGAGATGGTCACATGATCAACATCCGAAAATGGACGACGAGCTTGTCCCAATTGCCACCAGTGTTCCTCGTGCAAACGACGACGGGGATGGTGAGGACGACTCTGGAGACGAGGATGCGGTCGACTGGACAAAACTACCGTGCGTTTGTAACTAAATCACCCAGCAGCATGAGACTCAGTCTTTGCATACACAGGTCGTTCCAGAGCAGCAGCAAAGCCGTGATTCCGAAACGAGGAGATAAAGAATTTGAACCAGCTCCAGGCGGAGGATCGAGCCTGCAAGCTTTTTCACTGGAACGCTCGCGTCAAGCTATGACCGATGCGTTGAGAGGGACAAGAACAATCGCGTCGTGAGTCACATCAGTTCGTTCAGCCCAACCTCCAACTTATGCGCACACCTTAGCAAGTCAATCTCGTATGGGATTTGGCTCCCACATTTCTCGCGTGTACAAGTCTTTCAAACGCGAGGAGTCCTGTTCAATACCCTCGGTCATCCGATGCGTCGTTCAGTCGTCGTCGCTCCAAACGAAAAGCCAAAGACGGTCACTACCCTCGAACTGCTCCCTGAGGAAGCACTATATGTCATTGAACGCGGATCGCTGCTTTGCTTCAATCCACGAAGACCTCTCGCACCAGAGGCCATTCAGCAACTGGAGCCAGAGTCTTCGTCTTTTGCAGAGGAGCCTCTAACGGTGCAACAAGCATTTGCTGAAATGATCGGGAAAGAATCCTTAACCCTGGCGAGATACCAGGTTCGCTTGACCTCCGCTTTCTCAGATGAGCTATAGGCCCTGTCTCACCAGGCAATATAACAGTGCTACTCGTGCCTCAAACGTCTAGGATTCATCGTGACACGAGCCGTTCCACCACCATCATCCCCTTCTTACCCTGTTCCTCCGCCCCATAAAGTCTCCAATACCGACCTACCCTCAGTATTTGTCCGATTGCTCAACTGGTTCACATCGTTCTTCCAGCTTGGGCCACGAAGCATCATACGTGGTAGCATCTTGGGCATTCGTACAAGTGGTCTGCGGAGCTTCTGTGACTATAGTAAGTAATGGCACACTTATACGGCTACCTATTGAGCTCACTGCTTTGTACAGCGCAAATCTTCCGTGCACTGAGAATAATCCCCTCTGGGCATAGCCACCCCATCGGCTTCTCCTCATCATCGCAAGAACATTCAGAGCCCGAGTCACCATATACCGTCTTTTACCACGTTTGGAAGCCAAACACTCCGTGGAAGAAAACAGCTCCACCGAAGGCCGATTTCGAATTAGTTGTGATTGAGTAAGCTTCTGAGGCTCTCAAAAAACCAATCTAACATCACCCTTCCATGATAGCGGTCGGACGACGCCCATGCCTTCACTACACGAACTTACCTCCCTCTTCGCTACGCTCCCCCGTACGGCTCCTCCTTTGCCCAAGAAGCGGCTACTCCCTACGACCCCCAACACCTCCCTTACTGATTCAAAACGCACAGTATCAGCTCCCTCGCCGACGACATCACTCCGCGCCTTTAGTACCTGGCTGTTTGGCATCAATCGAAAAGCCACCGGCTCTTGGACGCAGCCTAAACCCAACCCTTTCGCATCAATCAGGGCGGGTAACAAGAACGTCATCCTTGGTGTTGTTGATGCTGGCAATGTGTCGTTTTTCCGATTCGGCGAAGGGTGCTTTGATGAGTGGCCTATGATATAGACATTGTCATGTTCATATCGCATTGTATTTGGCGGCCATGAGATTGTATACACAGCTTGGCAGAGGTGTCAAGAGTGATGTGGGTTCCTGATGATAGAAGTACTTCATCCGCTGCTTGTTAATCTTGAGGCAGTGTCCTCCAGCCTGGACAATAGCAGCTACATGGGGATCCGCAGTTATAGGTACTCGACATCCAAAGTACAAGATAAAATACATGTACATATACAATGGGAGGGAGATGTATGAAACATTAGCGAAAGCATGGTTAGTGGTTTCCAAGTCAAACAACTTGCGTTGTGAGCTCAGTAAATAACGCGAAAAGGCGAAAAACGAACAAGGCATTGGAATAACGAAAGAAAAACAATGAGAGGATTCTCAAAGATAGAAAAAAACCGACACACGGTGCAAGCGACCAGCACATCAGCACCTTCCAGGAGAAAATGGACAAAATACCAAGAGGACCACATCTATGGGTCGTGGACTGGTGGACACTCTCCCGTCTTGAGATACTGCGCCACTTTGGTCTCGTCATCTGGGAAGCGCACAAATGTCTCTGGCACAGGCATGAACACCGCGCGTTTCTCGGGGCCATCAATGGGGCGTAAGAAGTGTCGACCTAGGTTGGGATACCCCTGCACAAGTGAGCGAAGAATCTCATCAGTTGTACGGGATTTGTGAGCACTAAGCGGGAGATCGCTATCAAGACAGCTAATAGGAATGATGTTGTCTTCCGCGACGTCTATCGATGGGTACAATGGCAGAAGTTCAATCAGCTACTTCAAAACATGGCCAAGACATAGAACTTACATCGTGCAGACCCATCCGCCGCACATACAGTGTAGAACGGTTGGTGCCGCCCTCGCTCCAGCGCGTCAATGCCAAAACGAATGATCCCTAAGGATAATCATGTGGGTCAGTATTCACTGCCAAGGTGACTACAGATGTATATGACTGACAGGTGTTAGTGGCATGGCAGTGGTCGTCGCCATCCAAGATAACCGCTACATAACTGGAAAAGTCCAAGCTCAGACTCAGGAATACACCAAGCCATATCTTTCAGCAGCAGTCTTGCACTCACTCAAAGATCCGATGAACAAATACGAGGCCAGAGAAGTAGCGTACGGCGCCCCTCTGTGCCTTCCTCGGCTTTTGTGCGTCTTCATCTATCAGCTTCTTGCACTCATTCATCATGAGCTGTCGGGGTTCACCGACTAGAGCTGGTGCTAGCCGTCTCAGCAATACAGGGCCAATATCCAGCTGGTAGTTCTGCCCTACAATCTGTGTGATATGGTGCACAAAATCACGCGGCGGAGTATTTGTTGAGCGCTCCTCTTGGACAAACAGACAGAACACGCCGTAGATGGCTATGTCTAGCTCAGAGGTGGAGATTTCCGATTGGTGGATTTGAGCACACGACAAGATGTTTTTGGCAGAGCGGAAGACCATGTCGTGAGTGGAGCTCACGCGCAGGCGGTCTGTCTGTCCATCCTTCGCCACTTGGGCCAGATCGACAAAAGGCGTTGTTGCTGAGCTGTATATGTCGACATGAATACCATTCTGAACAGAATCATAATGGCTTGCATATGGGCTCCGAGGAGATACTTTGGCGGAGAGAGGGACGAAAGCATGTGCATGGCCTGGTAGACTCACGGGAGAAGCTGGGATATCGAGCCTTCGGCACAGAGCTGTGGGCCAATAAAAGAAAGTTTAGTATATAAGGCGTCATCAAGAGTGTGAAGGACCTTACCGATAAAGATGGCTGACAGCGATAGCGGGATGGATTTCTTATTGGAAGTAAGCACTTTGTGAAGGTAGGAATTCCAAACCAGATGATAATCCTCTAAAAAGTCAAGCAGCGCCATTAGAAATAAACAGATGGCGCATGGTATGCGTACTAACCTATCGCAGGGCCATACCCCTTGCTCCTCATCCAGCTACAGATTGCCAATATAATTTCTATTCGGTCGTACTTGGCATCTACCGCATCCAGAGTTAGATTGAGTTGATCTTCAATATGTGTCCGGCACTCCAACGCTAATGCGTCAAGCATGGAAGCTATCTAGAAACCCAATAATCGTCAGCTCCGATCATGGTACGGCTCACACTGGCGCCTACCTCGGAATAACGAACGCCCCAAAAGCCAGAGAATATCGACAACCCTTCTTCAAGGCTCATGTCCTCCGAATCGCCAGTGCATATCCGAACGACACGCTCAATCGCTTCCCTTCGAGATATTGTGGCCATAATCTATGACAAAGATAAAGACGGAGCACAGATGAGGGTTTAGACAGGAGGTGGATGAGCATCATCTCTGATACGCACCTCGTCAATCCAATGAGA
The DNA here is from genome assembly GCA_015039315.1 of Clavulina sp. PMI_390. Taxonomy (NCBI): domain Eukaryota; kingdom Fungi; phylum Basidiomycota; class Agaricomycetes; order Cantharellales; family Hydnaceae; genus Clavulina; species Clavulina sp. PMI_390. The sequence continues at coordinate 131,850 of WIDE01000054.1, forward strand.
CTGGGCCAACCAGTCTTCTGATGGCGAGTGACGAGGCCTGAAACTACCAGGGGCGTCTATTCGTGACCTTCGATCTGCTAGAACATCCCATACGTCCATGCCAAGATCATCAACCAGCAAGTGAGAGAGCTCGTACCGCTGGGTACGATCGACAACGGTGCATGCGAGGGCATCAAGCGCTTGGCGGTCACGATACCAGCGCTGGATATATAGGACACGATAGTCGGGAGGGGGGGAGGATGAAGAGGACGAGCTCGAGTTGCGAGAGCTGCGGCGCGAATGGGTGCCCCGGATTTGCGTGAGTGTATGGATATATGGTTTGGAAGAGGCTGGAGAGCCGGTATTAGATGCTCCGCAAGAAAGTGAAGTGGATGGGTCGGAAGAAGTGCTCGTCCGTGGAGAGGAAATGGGGGTGGATCTTGAGGGGTCTTGGGGAGGGGATGGAGATGACCGGTTGGAGGACGGTGCCAGTTGATATGTCACTGATGCCGAGGGCGAAGGTGAAGACGGAGTAGGAGGAGGTGGGGGCGCATGATGCTTCCACCTTGCCTCATAGTGTGGTCGCCAGATATGGGAGAGGCAGGCGATACTGCGTAAAGTAGAGGAAGCCGCTGCACATTGAGCCAAGGCCCTCGCACTACTATCGTCGCCGAATCCCTCATGAACAGGTAGCTGACGAAGAATGTGTTCGTATATCTCGGGGTATATGTAGGGCAACATCGCTCCTAGTCCTCGTACGCAGGAGTATATGCAATCGCAGGGACAGATAGGGAGACTACCAAGGCAGCTAGGCACCAGACTAGTGATACAAGTTGGTTCCGCCGGTCAAGCTAACTCACTGGCCTGCGCTCCGCAAAGAGTGAAGGTCCGACCCGCAACTCTTTCTGACGACTCGCTGCCCAAACATGCCCAAACACAGACATGCATTTATTCCGTCTTTACGGGCATCAGAAAGAGGCTAAAAGTAGTGGGTGGGTGATCGTGTCAAATATTGTACAGGGACATTAACTGAAACACAATGAACACGTTAACAAGATGCCAGATTGAGAGTGGCTAACTAAGAATCAGGAACACAAAAAAATTGGAATAGCCTCCGCACAGAGTGAGTCGGGGCGAGAAAAGCATTAACATGGGACTTGAAAGGCCTGGCATCACTAGCAATTCAGAGACAAACAAACCAATGCGCCCCAAAGCAGACCCCATTAAACCGAAGAGAAGTAGGAAGAAATGGGAGGTTGAGGAAGAGTCCGAAGTTTTGAGCAAGTACACGTCCCCTCCCTTAGACCGCCTCGCGATGCTCAACAGCATCCTTGCTGATGGATGCGCCACGAGTCCTCGACGCTCCGGAGAGTGCACGCTCACGACGACGGTTCACGGCGAGGTTGAACTTCCATGCCTGGTGTTCCTTGTGCCTGTCTGCGTTAGCAATCACCTCACGAGCAGCCGAGGTGACAACACGGCTCGTGTCAGCAAGGAATAGCTCATACACCCTGTATGATAAAACAAAATCATTGGATCATCATGGGTCAGCAGGGTTGCGACAGCACGGTGGATTATAAGGGATCCGAGGGGGACTTACAAGGCGGCGAACAACGTCGCGAGAATGGAGGTAAAGTTAGCGATGAGAGGGTACTTGCCACCCCAGGCCTTCGTGCCCCAAATAGCGATCGTAGCCAAGCGAGCACCTGTCATAGACAGCATCGAAGAGAAATGACGCAAACATAAGCACATCTCCAGAATCTAGTAGCCAAAAATTCCAAGTGACAAGAAACATACCCATATCACGAGCCGAATTAGTAGCGACAGTGGCCGGAACGTAGCCCCAGACAATGACAGCGTAGCCTATATCACAGCGACAGAAGTTGTGGGGGAGATGGTCAATAATGAATGACTTTTCTTTTAGTGAAACAAGAACATCACTCACCCATAGCAATGACGACAGGACCGGACGATGTGGCGACAAAAATATTCGACGGGTCCAGGACACCCCAGATAAGCAGGCCAAGGAAGAAGTCCTACAATTTTCGTCCCCACTTGTCAATTCATCGGTCCTTTCGTGGATACGAAGGCCATTATACACTCACAGCGAAGAACTCGTTCATAAAGGTCCACTTGAGAGGAATGCCGGGGTTCGCATAGATGGCGAAGATGCCAGCGGGGCCAGTACCAGAGAAGATCTCCGCTTCAAGACCTTTTGCGATGAGTGCTGCTTCGAGTTCCTGTATTGTAACACCAAGTCCCAGTTTCATCAGTACTCACAAGGTTATAGTAACAGGGAAATAGGTCCAAAAGATAGGCGTACGAGGATGTAAGGACGATATTGTCCGTAGACAATCAGCGAGGCGACGAATGCCCCAGAGATCTGGCAGATGATGTACCTGGGTACCTTCCTCCAGGGGAAGCCTAAAGCATAAGGACGTCAACATACGTGCCCGAGTCATCAGGGAGGAACCTGCCGAAAAGATCAGACAAGCGAAAAGATAACATACCTCGGAAGACAGCGAATGCGATCGTAACGGCTGGGTTGAAATGCCCACCGCTCGACATGGCACAGACGGTAATGGCAAACATACTATTAAACGGAAGGAAATGAGCCGTGCGTCATGAAGGCCCATCAGGCACTGGAGCGAAATGAGAACTCACATGCCCATAGCATACGCAAATCCAACAGCTAGAGACAAATAGTCGGGCGCATTAGCTCCTCGAATTCATGATGCGGGGGAGAAAAGAATATCAAGAGAACGCACTGAAAAGATCTGGATGGTCATAGGGCACGTTAGCAACTCGTCCACACCACGGACGAAATCGAGGAAAAAAGGACTCACTTCCGAGGAATGGCTGCTCAGTGATGATGCCAGTGACCATTGCACCTGTTGCGCCCACACCGGCATACACGTAGCTATTCGTGGTGGCAAGGTAAATACACTATCCTCGACATGGAGCGGTTGCACAAAAGGACCCACAAGAAGACTCCAAAGAACTCGGCAACGGATTCCTATATGGGGGGTCACGGGTAGAAGGCGAAGATAGAATGATTGGCTTCCACTCGGCACTACGGCACGTAAAGTGAAAGGACTCACATGAACCCATTCAGGTCGCCTTGTCTCCCAGTCGGCCAACCATGCTGCACGGCGGATTATCAGCTGTGAGTATGAACGACGCACAAAAGTCACTGGTGCCGAGGCGACAGGGCTTACCAGGTCGAGGATGCACGTCCATGACGTGGAGCGCGTTCGTGATACGAGGGCTATCGACATCGAGGATCTCTTGGGAACTACGGCGTGGAGGACGATCATGGACCACAGGCAACATGTAGGCGGCCGTGTGAATGGCCGCATAATGAAATCATTAGGTGGATTTGCGGCCCGGGACGAGGAATGTGTACGCACGACTTGTCGACAGACATTGCGGAGGGAAGAAGGGGCGACGGAGGAGGAGGAGGGGAGGTTTTGGAGGGGGAAAGAGGATGGTTCAACCCCGCAATGCTGGGCCACTGTATATGAAGGGTCAGGACTGAATGCAGAGAGAAAGTCACTTGATGTGGGACGAAATCTGTATCGGCCAGTTATCTGGGATCTGGGTTCTGGATGAATTATTAGGATCGGAAGGGTTGAATTGGCAGCGCAGGCACTCATCCTCCCATTGAAACCTGTCAATGATGGAGTAAAAAAAAGCAGGTTACGCGGAACCCGCCAAGCGACATAACATCACCCCTGTCCTCCAGCGAGATCTCCATGCCTCTGGGAGATGGCAAGAGAGAGAAAAAAACCAATGAATGATGAAGAGGCGGGCTGTCGTTTAATGATTTGGCTCATACCCTGGCCGATTCGATGAACCCCACGGGGAAATTGAGGCGGCGGCCGTGACAGGTTCCTCCTCCCCACGTGAGGAATGCATAACTGCCTCGGATGCTATATTCCACGGCAGCGCTCGCTTTACCCCACATGAGGTAACAGCATCCATGAGGGGTGCCCTGGGACCCGCCCCCTGAGAGCTCCCGTGTTCTCGCTTCCCCCTCCCTGAGCCTCCGGCCCAAAAGGGGGGAAAGCGTCCGCGTCAAGCGAGCGGGACGTGCACCATGTGTGCCCAGCCAAGGGAGATTGGATGGTTCACACCAAAGGATTCTATTTTCCGTGGAGAATCAGGCTTGGTTTTTGAAATTGTGAACCGATCAGAAATCCGTGCGAGCCCGCACGTCACTAGTAACTGTGTGGTTTCGAAGGACATATCCGGGTATTTAGATAAACGATGCCGAGTTTCTAGAGCGTATCGTATCGCACCAATGACATGGAAGGGGGCGGGGTGCGGGGGACATGGGGTCTCGGGTTGAACTATTTAGCCTGTTTACCCTGCGTGCCAATCACGGGGCGCGCGACGGCTGGAGTGGAGGTGCCGAGGAACCATTGCCTGCGCAGTTTTTTCTGACGACATGATAGGCTTATATACTCAAGGCACAGTAACCAGGCAACCGGCGGGGGAATGATAAGTCTCATAGTCGAAGAGGGGAGGGAAAAGAAATATGCATGCTATTGCTCCACTATTAACTACTGCTTAATGGCAAAAGACAACCTAATCGTCACATAAAACACGTCGTGGTCGATATATAGTAGAAAAAGCCCATAATCCAGGGCATAAAAGATCCAACCTCGTATTATCAATGGAATCATCATGACCACGACCGATATCCCGAAACTCGGCACCACAACATTGCGGGCGAACAAACGACGTGACGGCCTCCACCAAGAAAAACACAGCACCTGACGCAAAAACGCCAAGCTCAAGCTATTGAATTCCAGCTCAGACCTTGGCATCTGCAACGTGAGGCACAACCTTGTCTTCGTGGATAAGCTCCTCATGTCGTTCCACACCCTCGACAGCCTCACCAGTCACCGCCTTAGCCTCCACCATGTTCTGGACTTTGGTGAGAGCAAAGTTCTGGACAAATAGCGACGCGATGAAAGGTACAAACGCGAGGACGAGGGCGGGAATGATCAGATCCTTTTGGACAGCGGAGAAACTGTTTCGGCGACGAGCGGATCCGAACAGGACAAGACAAACGTGTTAGATGCAGTTTTCAGTCCCGAAAAGGTAGAAAGAAACGTACGCATCGTGCATAAGCAAACGATTAGGCGAGTTGAGGTCAGGGTAGTCAATCGCCACCAAACCGGGATAACCAACAAACGCTGCTACTTGGGTGGTGTTGAAGTCTGGGAAACGCTTCTGGATCTCAATCGGAAGGCGATTGCGGTTGATAGCACCAGAGGCCGCGGTCCCGATCACATTGCCCAGCTCGGCGGAGAGGAGGACGAGGGCAGTCGTGAGGGCCAAGTCTAGAGGTAATCAACGCACCCACGTCAGCACAACAGGAATTAGGAGCTGATACCGTGGCTGAAACAACTGACCTTGGTGAGGGACGGAACCCTGAGCAGCGGTTTGCGATGCTACAGCGCCAACACCACCACCGAAACCTTGGAGAATCTGGGTCATTACGAGTTCGCCAATCGGCGCACCCTGGACAGTCCGTGCATGCAGCATGAGACCGACACCGAGGATTCGAACAGCAAGGGCGATGCTCAAGCTGGTGCGGAACCCAGGCTTGAAATACACGGCGAGCAGGCCCCAAAGGACACCAGAGAACTGGGAACCGAAAGACACAAGCTATCAGTCTCCAAGCTAGCAAAGGAAAGCATTGTCAACGCACGGTAAGCGAGAGAGACTGCGCATTGGTGAAGTAGATGATGTTTTGGTAGGACCAGTTGGTGGTGGCAGAGATGAAACCATACAACTGGTTGTACGTGAGGTAGAACCTGTGAGAAGGGATCGCGTGTTCAATGCTAAGGGGAACGGCGGGCCGAAGCCTGGGGGATTCACAAACTCACGAAATGAAGTCAAAGCTAAATAAAATTAGAAGAGTCAATATGAAAGCCACCTCTCAGGACAGACTAACGAGGCTCACAAGTTGATTGTGCACATGATAAGCACATTCCTGTTGCGCAGCAGGCGGAGGGGAATAACGGGATGCGTGGAATATTTGGCCTCGTAGAAGACGAATATCGGGAGTGTCACGAAGCCACCAACAACCATCATGGCGGGAATAGCAGGGTCGTGCCAAGTAGTAGTAGCATACGAACCGCCCGCAATGACCAATGGCACTGTTCGCCCGCCAAAGTGATCCAGATTAGTATTACGGAAAAAGGGAAGGTTCAATATGGCAGAAGAAGGCTTACAGAAGATGAGGGCAAGGGTGACGGCGAGGAAGAACAAGCCAATAGCGTCAGTCTCTGCGACGAATTCATTAAGACGCTTGCCAAAGGTCTTGCCAGCTTCTGGCTTGATGAGACCTTGATTCTTGGCACGGCGCTGGCCTACAAGCAGAATGATGATCTGGGTGAAAAAAGCAAAGGTAGGGAAAAGGTCAGTTTATCGGCCTCTCACATGGTATAGTGGGCAGAACTCACGATAGGGAGAAGGGCGGGGATGTAGCAGAGTGCGTAGATTCCATAGCCCCATCGCCAACCAGGACCATCAACAATCTTGGTTGAAATCTTGCCATTGGCGTAGAAGTTGATAAAGTACCAGCCACCCGAACTAGGAAGGTATTGAGCGGCGGTATGAGAAAGTCTGGGGCAATGCAAATCGCGACCAGCATCAATCGACTCACGAGAGGATAGCAACCAGAGATCTCCATTGAAGGGTGGTGATATCTGCAATCACGATCTGTGAAATTCACAGGCATGGGTATATCGAACAAGGAGATGCGTTTAGGACGAAGAGAGCAAACGGACCTGGAGAGCAATTTGGAGACCAGAGAAGCCAAGCACCCAGATGGCATTACCAGCACCAAGACCTGCCATGGTAGGAGTGGACGCAGAGATGATGCTGGAGAGATAAACGCCAGAGGACGAACAATCCAGAATCTGTGAGTATTTGGTGGGGATAGGAGAACATGAATGAATACTTACTAGCCGAGAACATACATGAACAGGGCAATGGAGATAGCCTGAGATTCAGGGAATGAATGAATGAAGATGAAGATTCGCCCGACGATGCTTGCTATATATATGCACACACCTCAGCACGACCAGCCGCATCTGTGAACTTTGCGAATAACGGCTTGCCAATGGCAACTGTGGAGCAGTTGTCAGCGAGGGGGAAGAGTGCAGTAGGAGGGAAAAGGGACGAACGTAGGATGGCCTGGACACACTGGATTGCCGAGTAGAGATCATAGTGACCGAACTGGGCTGCCGCATAGGATCTGAAACGCATCAACCCGCGAATGATGAAACGGATCAAGGCACACGTCGCATATTATTGAAACCAAATTATCAGATAACAGGAAAACAAAAAGAAACTCACCCCCATGCCCAGTTGGTGCCGTTATCCAGCTATGAGGAGATAGCTATGAGCATCGAATTATACCAAGAGGCGCAAAGAATTAGCGGAAGACGGGGCATACAATATACATGTAGCTAGAAAGAACAGTGTTCAGCGCCACGGCCAACCACAGAATAGAACGAGTATCGGTTTGACTTACCTGGCAAGGGCGATTGCGATGTAGAGGGCAACCTTGAGCCCAGGAGTCCACACCTTCTGGAGCGCCTCGACCTTCTTCACGCCTTCCTGCGTGCTAACAACATCAGCTGACTCGTAGTCAAGGGAGGCAGGGGAGCCTTTCTCATCATGAGCAGAGTCAGACATGGCGACGACGGTCGAAGAGGTCGCTGTCGAGAGAGGAAAGGGAGCACGAAGGGGAAGGGACGACCGAGGGAAAAGAAAAAAAGAACGAATGCCCGGTTGGCGCCTATATAGGAACAGTGTTTCTATTGATTGCGTTATCTATGGGATTATCCATCACCGTCATCCGTCGGTTATCGGTCGAATCTATTCCATAGATCCTTTCTGTGGCGTTTTTTTTTATCAGATAAAAATTTTCCCATTGAGTGGCGTGGCCGTGCCTACTAGGCACAATGCCGTGAGTGCCCGGTGATCGAGCAACAGAGAAAGAGAGCGGTGAACGACGCCGACTGACCTCTCAATCTTATCTCGAAGCAGACGGAATAATATGGTGTCTTGCAAGCAAGTCGCCGACCCCCGCTGCGCCGGCCTCCCAGTCAACCCGCACCCAGTTGAATACCAAGTCCCCGCCTCGATAGACCTGCATGGTTGGCAGCAAGTCGCCATCCACTTCGTTCCCGTCTTCATCTTCATCTTCATCATCCCACGATGCATCCCCCCTTTCTCGCTTCCCCTCGCCCGCAACGGCGAACCCTAATGCGTCTGCACGCGCTCGGATAAATTTGGTACCTCCGTGCCGCCTCGCTAACGCAGCGAGCTCCGAGTCGAGATCCACACATCGATCTACGCTCTGCATCACCGAGCGAGCCAAATTAAGCATCTTATTAGCATCTGCATACACAGACAGAGCAACCTCAATCCAGTCATGCCACGTACAGGATGATATAGATGCACCACCACCCACACGTTTCTATCTACTTGCTCGACAGCTTGGACAAAGCCAGCCGCCCCTACTTCCCGCAAGTGACCAAACCCGCCAGCATTCTCTCCGCCTGGAAACCTCATACTAAGTCCCTTGCCACGCTGACCAGATCGACCAAACGCGTCCTCATCTTCCTCACTGTCCTCTTCACCTTCGGCTTCCTTCCTCTGTCGCCGCCTCCTCTCTTCTTCTTGGTCAAAGAACGACGTCCCGGGAGCAGTCATCGCGTTTTTCTCCATCTTCTCTTGCCTCTCCCGCATCTCGGCAATCCGTCGAGCTCGTTCTCTCTCAAGGGCTTCATCTCGGTCACGAATGACACCCTTGACACCCGTCCGGCCGGGGCCCATCCCGATCGACTCGCCGGGCTCTCCACCTTTTTCATCGTGATCGGGTGAAACAGGACGAGAGAGTGCCCCAAAGTGCTCGTCGTCTGTGTTTGGGGATGGTGTCCGTGAGATAGGAGAGTGAGGGCGACTAGAAGGAGCCGCGGTTTCAAATAGCACCCCTGAGAGAGCCAACTCTTCCAGCGTATCGGGCATGCCGTAGAATGACGAGACTTGTACCTCTACGCTTTGGACTTGGGCAGGGTGTTGAGAGAGGGAGTACCTGTGACAACGATGGCTGATATTCGTGTCACAATCACTTCCATGAGTCATCACTACACCACACTTTGGTCAAAACTATTCTATTGTGTTCGATTCCTTGACAATCAATCCATACAACTCAGGCTCGTTCGCCCGCATGTAGGAAATCGTAACAGGCTTGGCCAGGTTCCACACCGAGCAATCCCTGAACACTCTTCAGGTCCATCTCGCACAACTCTTTGATACTCTCCACTTTGCTCATCACATACCGATAATTTTTAGTACCTATCCCGGGCAAGCTTCTCAAGACCTCTTCCGCAGTCATGTTGTCGCCACCCTCTGCATCCCCTACCCCATCTTCTTTCCCTTTTGCCAGGGCTTGGAACGGGTTTGGTTCAGGGTTGTTGGCCTTCAGATCCGCGAATATCGAAGCTGTTGTATATGGGGAGGACGACCAGATGATCCGCAGACGAGGAAAAGCTAGTGTCAGCACCACAAGTCGAGTCTGGACAGACTGGGGGTCAATTTTTGTAGAAGCGGGAGCATCTGCACCCTTCCCCCTTTTTGCATCGTTCGGCTTTGGCCCACCAGATTTCGGGTCGGCAAGGAGCTAGAACAGAGCAGTTGAGCAAAGGAGACTCAGGGTGTTCAAATGACGTGACAACCCACCTCCATGGAGAATGACTTGTTCTCCTCAAATTCAATCAATAACACCGGTTGCTTGTAGTGGGCTGACATCAGTTCACATTGCGAGTATCTATAGAGTCCAGGAGCAGGTCAATAAGAGTTGAGGAATAGACATTTCATTGATCTCACAGGCGTCCACTACTGAAACTCTGTACGAGATCTGGCAAACTCTTGCGTTCAACGCAGATATCAGGTGTCAGAATGTAGTCACCGACTGTGAGCGTTAAGGGAACGACCAGTTGGTTGGCTTTATCCAGAAGGTTCGGAAGGCTCGAGCGGAATTCTCGCAGATCCACCAGAATCTATCGATTGGAAAAAAGGTCATGAGGAAGGAAAACGAAAAAGTGACTGGACACAAACTGTTGGTGGCTGATCACTGTATGCTTTTTGCCCACCAGCGTTGCGGGAGCTGATGGCTGCCATCAACTGGTCCGCAGTTGTTGTCATATATGCAGAAGGCTGGGCACCAATGACGACGTGCATAGACTAGAACGGAGATGTAAGCACTAGATTAGCAGTAAGCAAGAGTGAAAGCTATGTACTGACTCCACGCTCATTGATCAGTCTCTCAAATGCCTCCTTTTCTCGCCGGACACCCACAAGAAATCTCTGCTCTTCACTAGTATCATGATGGCTCATGAAGTAGACCCGTAGTGCGAGCCCAGGCTGCATCGCACGGAAGACCTAGACGGCTAGAAGTAACAGCCAGCAGGCGACACGGCTCAAGCAAGACAAGTTACACACCTCAACACGACGAAGGAAGTCCTGGTTCGGGTCGAACATAATGATCCATCGTGGTCTTATTTCGGACAGTAGGACATCATCAGAGTCATCGCCATATGGCCGAACAATGACTAATTGCTCTGGTTGAACGAGGCCATAAGAGTCGTTTCCTTGAGCAGCAGAATCAAATGCGAGACTAGCGGCGATCTGTGCGTCCAGCTCGGTGGATAAATCAGCCGGCTCAGCTTTGACGGTCGAAGCATTGGATAAGAAGGGAAATCCAAGCTGGTCTTCCACATCATCAATCAAAACCAGATCGGACTGAGTCGCGATTCTAATACAAGACAGAGTAGTTAGGTCGTGCATATCGGAATGTATCAAGTGGATACTTACATGTCGCCCAACACGTCCATGTCCATGCCGTCTGCATCAGTGGAAGGTTGGGGTTGCCTCTGAGAGGAAGAAGCTGGGGCACCTCCACGTACTCGCCGACGATTTTGATTAGCAAATGCACGTCCTGCATCTTTCTTCTTCAGAGCTTCGCTCATTTGGCCATCGCCTCGGTTGTCAGGGCGGGACGATGCTTTGACTTGAGATTGAGTCTGGGTGCCCGGCTTGCGGGAGTCATCAACATCAACGAGTCGTTTCTTCCAAAAGAGGTATAAACGCAGTCGGTTCTCAAGGAGCTCCCTACCCGGCGCATCGGCATGCTGGCGAGGGGATGCCAAGAGATCTTTGATTAGTGTGCATGTTTGCTGATCGGCTGCCATAATGAGTGTCACATTACTGCCAGGGGCAACTAGCCAATAAAACTCATCAATATGATGCACCTCCATATGGGAACAAATAGACTGACAGAATGGAGCAGGGTGCGATGTCATGGTTTCCTCGATCTCATCCAGAACATCGACCAATATCTTCCACTTGGGCAGTTCTTCAAGGACGGGTTGCATCCCGCTGGGCATCCAAGGTTTCCATCCATCAGCTTCCGGGACTCTAGCCGCTCGTGAAGGTGCAGTGTTACCCTCAAGCTCGTGCAAAACATCCCAAGAGTCTTCAAGCTCATCCTCTTTAGTCAAATCAACCTCGGTGGGAGCACGCTTCTCTTGGATGTACACCCGATTTCGAGCATACTTGAATAGCACGTTGGCCGCGTCGGTCATAAGCCAGAGACTGGCCGTGTGCGCCTTTTTCTGAGCTCCCGACGCCGTGACTGCACTTGCAGCCCGAATAGTCTCGAGGTAGGACAGGAAGGTAACAGGGTCATAGGAGAGCAGATATCTGAGATATATGATTAGAAGAGGTTTGACTAAGATGGAAATAACAACTTGCGAAAGGAGTCGCCTAAGGGTTGCTAGATCCGAAACCAACTGCTTGGTCTTTGGCCCAACTTTATGCCACACTGGATCCAATTGTCGTCGAACTAGTGCGTCAAATGACCGGAAGTATGTATTCTCGATCTTGAGATCCTCTAGATCGAGCTAGGTGTGATCAAGTTAGCTGGTCGAATCTCATGATGGAAAACTGGCCGTACTGTCGTATTGCTCTTCTTCAGCTCGGACAGCGTTGCCTGCATACACTGCAGAATTGCGTGGTGAATACTTTTCATGGATTCATTGAGGGGCTGGTGGAATTCCACGATATCAGCCTTGCGTCTTTTAAGCTCTTCTTGGACTGCGTTGTGAAATCTAGTCTCCGTCTTTTAGCAGAATGGCTGGCCGATATCGGGTAGAATGACAGCACCTTGGATAAATGTGGACGTTTCGAAGATGGAGTTCTTTTATAATTGTGCGTAAGGGGAACATCCCTGCTGTAAAGTACTCCGGCTGGTCGGAGAAGGCTTTGAGGAAGCCAACCTACACTAGGGCGTCAGTGAAGGAACAGGATCGAGCTGGTGAGATCTCACAGAATTGGTTTTTCGATATAGCCGGATGATGAAAGCTTCGGTACTCGATGGAGTAACTCTTATGACGCGTGAGTTTAGCGCAAAATGCCCTTCACATGCTGGGTCGTCGACTCACTTCTCTGAGTGCAGAACAAGCATTCCCGAAATCAGCGATGTTGGTAGGTCTCCCACCAGAAGATCGACAACAAGAATCCTTGACGTCACGGAGATTAGGCCTCCTTTGCGATAGAGCTCTTGCCTAGAGGTGCTTCAGTGCGGTTTTGGTGAATGGAGGCTCATTTCGTATCGCACCGGTCCTTCTTGTCCATCTCATAGTCGATAATTCGAAGCCCAGGGTTTCGTACGCCCATCGTAGATAGCTGGGAGCCAATAGCTACATCTTCCTCGGAATTGTTAGCTCCCACGAGGATGACAAGTTTGTCTTCTACCGCGTAGCGTTGCAAGAGTGAGCAAACGATTCGCCGTAGACCGAGACCTCGAGCAAGTAGGACTAGATCTGAAGTAGAGGGATCCTGGATCTCCTGTACTATCTGAGATTGGAATTGGAGTAGAGTTGATGATGACATGGAAATGTATGGGCAACATCCATCGACATGGCCAAGAGCGACTCAGATCGTGTTGGACACTATTTGTCGAGGCCACCAATTGAATGCAAAGATGCAATATTTCAATTCATTGCCACTGACAGCCCGATCACTTCTCAGACGCGGAGGCACGGAGACCCACTCCAAGGCCCGGTCGGCGCGACACGAACATGAGCCGGCCATGCCACCCCGGGAGAGCCTATTAGCCTGCACTTCAAGAAGCCTCCAACAACACACATTTCGAATCTACTGGTGAACAGATCCTCCTCTTCCTGCATGAACTCTTCCCATGCCTTCGCGCTCGACGCATTCCAAGTCTTAGTACCTCCCCCGCAGAACCGACTCCCTCGTGATGGTCCGTACGGATGGTTCTACAGCCTCACGCTGGCATTGCTCGTGGCGATGGCCGGAATGGCGCGTCGACGAGGAACTTGGTTGATACGTCTAGCAGTGTTCCCATTCGCTACAGCTGCGATGCTGAGGTTCATCTATGGCTTTGTCGGTGATGATGAACCCATGAATCGCGCCATTGGTAGGTCCACATGACGCGTTCTCCCTTCTTTGTTGCGTTCTAACCTCTCGATTTTTGCACACAGCAACATGGGGCCTGCAATATTGCCTCAAGTTGATCGACTTTGTTCTTTCTCCTGGCCCGATGCTCAAGCTTTCAGAAGTACATGCTGAGAACAAGGATAGTTCAGTGCAACCAACATCTAGCTCCGTCTCGACTCTCCTCCTATCGCCTCTGTTCTTTCTCTATGATGCGTTCGAGCTTCTCCTCACCTTTCGAGGGCTCGACTGGCAGTTTGGTGCGGAGATTGGAGTTCGCAAACCGCGCCATTGGTCTCCTACCTCCTCTCGACTGATTTTCTTGTTGAGATCATTTTATGTCATATTTCGCAACACGCTAATATGTGATATCGCACAAACCATCGTTCAAATGGCACACCTTGGTGGTGAACAGCGTGAATCCATGTTCGCGTTTGGAGGTAACAACGTTGTCACGAAATATGCTAGCTCTACTGCACTGCACCTCGTGAGCGGGGCCATAGTGTTGTACGGTGAGTGACAGGAGATCTGACCCTCTTTGCGCAACTCATGTTGCATGTCTTATCTTTCAGGGCTCGAGTTGATATTCGCCGTCATTTCGGCGATCGCAGTGTTGTGTGGCTCGAGTCCCGCGGGTTGGCCTCCATTATTCGATAATCCATGGGCCAGCACCTCCTTGCATGACCTTTGGGGACGACGCTGGCACCAGCTGTTCCGACGATCATTTCTTGTCGGGGGTGGATACCCACTCGCCATTGTTGTGGATTGGGCCACAGCTGTCGTGAAAAGAAGACCAACCACAACTATCCATGGTGTCAGAGCAAAGAGGGCTTCGCTGCATCCCACGGCCATAGCGATCGGGACGTGCCTAGCATCCGGCCTCGTGCACAACTGGGATTATTACGGCCAGCGACAGGGTCGTACACCAGGATTTACGACCATTGCGTTCTTTGCTGCTCAGGGGTTCGCTCTTGCGCTTGAACGGGAGTGGAAACGTGCCACAGGGAAAACAGTCGGCGGGCTCTGGGGCTGGTTGTGGGTCTTTTTCTGGATGGTGATCGTCGCTCAGCCGTTCCGTAAGTAATCTCCCCTCCTCCAGCCTGTTGAACTTAGGCTGTCGCGTTTTAATGTGCCTTTCTGACACTTCTTTTGCTCCAGTGGAAGATTGGCATCAGTTGGGATTCCTTGACAGTTTGTTTGTCCCTCCAGAACACAGTCCCACGCGACTCTTCATTATCCCCTTCATTCATGAGTGTTTTCCTATTTTATTCCCGCCCTCCCTATTGGATCGTTTGTAGAGCTTTCAAGTCCTTTTTCTTGATTTAGCTCAAGACTGTAGGTTGAAGTTCATACCCAGCCACAGCCCTATGTTTGGCCAAGTATAGCCCAAAATATATTCTGTCCCAACACATCAGCCCTTCCGTTATTCCATTGATACCTTCCAACTGCTGAGCTGGGTGCGTGGGATAGATCTATCGAGTAGTTCCGTATCGTAATTAGAGTTTCCTTCGGGACGGGGCACCAACTCCTATTCGCAGTAGAAAACTTGATCACGGCATGAAAGTTGTCGCTTGGAAGGAGACTGGGAGGTTCGCTCTCTCTGGTGTTGATCACTATTTGAGTTCACTCCACGTTTGGGAACTATTACATATTCAACATACTGCCTTTTTCTTGCTTGCTTGAAGAATGTCCAACTTCATCTTCTCTTGCCCGCTTGAGATCCTCGTAGAAATCCTCCTTCACCTGGATGCGGAATCCCTCTGGAATTGCAAGCTGACTTGTCGCACCTTCCTCGATGCCATCCGATCCTCGTTGAACCTTGAGATACGTTTCAAGTGTGATTCGTGGGGCTATTGCGGCCCTTCGGCGGATACCAGTGTGCTTACCGCCCCCGAGTACCTCACCCGCTTAGAACGTCATATTGCGGCCTGGCAAAGCCTTGATTGGGAGGAACATGAGATCAAATTGCCTGAACCAGGAGGAGCTTTCATCGTCGCCCAGGGCATCTTTGCAACCGTACCTGGAGGACGGGAAAATTCCGACGTTTACATCTATCAGCTCCCTTCACGGTTGAAGAAAACACAGCCTCATCAATATGTTATCAAAGATGTTGGGTTCTGGGTGAAAGATATCGCCATCGATCCCAGTCAAAATCTTCTCCTTCTCCTTGAAATGTAAGATGTCGGGTTGAATCAATGTTACCCCGAACTGAATGTAGTGCTCTGGATTTGATAGGCAAGGGATTGACGGTGACAACCTTTGCATCGCGCGGCTGCACGTCCTTCGACTCTCAGAAGGACCTAGTGCCGTCCATCCTAATGCACGGCTCCAGGTTCTGGACACGCTACACTCCGTCGATATCGAAAACACTTCTCAGCTAGCAGTATGGGGATCCCGCATCGCCTTCATGTGGAGAGAAGAGGACTCCCTGAGAGACGGCGTCATACAGGTTTGGGACTGGAAACGCGGGGAAATGCTTTGGGTGCGTGTCCCATTGATATCAAATACCGCCCCTCTCCCTCTAATTTGTTTCTCCAGTCAAAGTCAAATACTACAAACGTGAATACTTTTTGCTTTCTTACTGAGAATCTCGTTCTCCTTCCCGCAATCCTCCACAATGTCTGGGAGATTGAAGTATGGGAGGTATCAGATCAGCTATCTGATGGAAAGAAGATACGGCGATTCCTAGTATCGGAGCCGTCAGGATACGATGGTCCTAGTACATTGAAAATCCTTGGTGACCTTACTCCCCCAACAGGAGATCGCGCCCAGTTCCTGCCCTCAACGGGGGGCCAAAGAATCAAACTCACTTGGGATATCGACACTGGCCTTCCTGGTATTCCAAGTCCACCAGATGATGCCGAACATCCAGACGAGCCGGGCATTGATCCTCAGATTCGATATGAGATTTTCGTGCGGAGGGATACATTTCTCAGTGATTTCGAACATTCGACCCACGAACCCATTCCGTACTTTGTGTGGGCTGCTGGCAATGTCGCGGTCTTACAGGATTCGACTCCAGGGGTTTTAAATTTCCTCGAGTCAGATAACTGCGCTGGGCGTTATGCAAGGACACGCGAACCCTCGGGAGATTCAATAGTCATCCACGATTTCAATATGCCTCGTTACGCGAGAGATGCTCGTCCCAATCATCCTTCTGAGCCAACTATTGTTCGGCCGTCTAGGGACCCACCTGGCAACGCACTCGCTGGAGATGACATTCGCTCATACTCATCCCCATATTGGACAGTGGAGCGAGATATTTCATTCGAGCAATTTTGGGAATTTAGGGATACTGTAATGCTCGATGAAGAGCGCATCATTTTCATGAAGGTAAGCCTCACAATTCTACCAAACTAACGATGTCTGATATGAAGCATCTTGTGTGTTCAGTTGGATGCAGAGACTGAATCTGCGACCCTAATAGTCTATGCGTTGTAGCGAGCGTGGTGTCTGTAGCAGTTTTCCTGTTAGTTCGAGTGAATCAACTGCATTGCCATCAACAACGCATAGGGTGTATGCTCAGAGATTCGCACGATCACAGATTATCAACGAAATCCGCCACTTTTACCCAGTATTGAGGTTGGATGCAGGTATCATCTACCGTATGAGGGTAAGCAATGAGTACCAAGCGGAACCGGGATGCTACTCACTGTGGGTGCCTTGAGGAAACTCGCACCACACTCTACCCTTCTTTGATTTCGCTGTCACTGCCTCCCACAGTTGCCTCATCTGGGAGGGTGGCACCAACTCGTCACGCAACCCACTCATCATCAAAATAGATGTCGAGGGATCAATTGACTCAAGCGCCTTTAGGCTGTTCCAGGGTTCCGTGCATAACCACAAGAAGGGCTTCGTTAGGGGCAACACCTTGGCGGCCATGTCCGGCTACAGATGGTGTTAGAAGAGTTGAACTGTCGGGGAGTTGGATCGGGGTCCTCACGATAGACGTAAAGGTGTTCTCCAAAATCAAAGCAGAGGGCTAGATATCGGACGGTATGGAGCTCAGTGGAGGTTAAGCATTTCTCACATGTGGTACGCCGACGTACCCTTGTAGGATTACGGGAAGCCAAGTCAATGGCTACGGCACCGCCCAGCGATTGGCCATAAAAGATCTATGTCCATGACGGGGCGAAGATGAGCTTCCAAAAACGCTAGCAAGGATCAGGCCAACCGAGCTGGGGATACATACCAACTTCGTATTTTGCAACTGAGGATGACTGAGAACGTAATCCAGCGCCGCTTGCGAGTCTCGTTGGATGCCTATAACGTAGTCAGGATAATGCTGAAAGTTTCGAGGCATGGGTCATCTTGACCTTTCTGGCTAGCAGTTCCTTCGCTCTTTCCATACCTATAGATTGCGTATGAGGTATCGATAAGCCAACTCGACCAGAGAAGGGCGTCGTGTAATTGCATACCCGCGGTAGGAAATCATGAGAACGTTGCATCTTGCATGGTGATAGAACATTCTCGCAAGAGGAATGCGGTGCCCCACATTTCCTAAGTCAAAGATCAGATGAGTCGAGAACCAAGGACCATGTTGGATGAGATGTTACCGGCGTTTGCATGGAAGAAGAGGACAGTCGGCCGTGTAGAGGCGAACTAGCACAAGCGTCCGTGGTTAGATAAAGACGCTCAAAGGGATATATGCCGTCTTACCTTGTCATCCTGCATAATCGTCGCCTGCTCGCTGTTATGGAATATGTTGGTCCCGGAGTCGTTTGGTCTTTGCAGTATCAGATAAGCCTTGATTTTGACACTGTCCGACGTTATGAGCTCTAAATCTTCGTAGGGGAGGCCATAGTCCTGTGGTGTTGAAACCGCTGTTCGAATTAGGGGACGATTTAGTATCCACATATTTCATGAAGGCTTTCTTAGTTTAGAATCGCCCTTACTCTGTCTAGAGCCTGGAGGTATGTTCGCTGGGTAGATAAGGTAGCCTTGTCCAAAGAAGAGGGTGCCTGCTGCCAACGATAGGAACGACAGTGAGGTGTAGAACGAGTACTATATCGATAGTTTTTTGGGTCATTCATGGCGCCAGTAACGTTCAGCGCCGGTTTGAAGAGGAATCATACTTTTGCGAGGGACGAGAGGGACGGCAAGTACGACGTCATGGGTGAATCCTGCAAGGGAAAGAGGCGTCAAGCAATGCTGTTTGGCCGCAGTGTGTGCGCCGACGCCCTGTGGCTGGGTGACATGAGGCCCGTGTTGGTCAGAATGCTTCGTGTACATGTATGTGCATGGCCCCGCGACTCTCGGAGCAACAGTTCAAACTATAGTTAACAGGATGGAGCTACAAAAAAAAAGATACAAGAATTTAAAGCATGAGATGGACTGCCATGTTGACATCCACATCGATAATGACATACATGAGCTTCGGGAATTTGCACCGTAATGAGAGACGTAGAAGGGTAGTAAAGACGGAAGAAGGAGGAAGGGAAAAATCGGGAGAAAGTGCCGAGTTTAGCGATTACGGTCAGGGTAGTAATCGATCGTACTATGGTTTGGCAATGGGGCATTGTCACGCAGCGCATTCTTGTACGCTTCACGGTCCATAGCAACAAATTTACCAAAGCAGCAGCCCTCAATCCCATTGGACGTGAGGACCCACTCACCGCCTCTCAGATCTTCCTTGAGGACACGAGCCTCGCGCACTTTCTTCGTCGAAAGCATCCATCGTCGTATGCTGCCATCCATACATCCGCTTGATAGGGGGGGAGTGACCCAGCTGCCATCGCGCCAGACCGAAATAGTGCGACGAGAACCTTCGAGAATCTCTCCAGCCTCATTCCAAAGCAACACCTCGTCGACCGCATCCTTGTCGGTGATTCCGATCCTGTCTCGAGCGGCTTGATAGGCATCACGATTGGTATGTTTGTAGTAGGATGTGCCCTGGATGAGCGTAGGTGCTTTGTCCACAAAGACACTAAGGATGGGGGCATACGCCGTCGGCCAAGTCATCAGGGTGGTGGGGGTGAGGGGATGGAGGTAGGCAGGAGTCATGTAGGGTGCACCAAGAAGATCAAACGGGCGAGTTGAAACAGCCTCCAGCTGGATCTCCAGTTGACCGTTTGGCCCAAGGAGACAGCGTATCTGCAATGCGAGCGGAAAATGGACGGGTCAATCGAAGGTGTTCTATGCAAGAAGACAATGCGGTCGTACTTTATAGCAGGCTTTGTCTGTGGGGACAGTAGCAGGGGCCCGTTTGGTGCTGCTGTTGGGTTTAGTGGCAGCAGTGGCCCCAGCGAGAGCAATCTCGCATTGGCTTTCTAACCACTGGGGTGCGTCGGGTCTGGACAGCATCTCAGCTGCATGCGTCCATCCAAATGCTTGGGCGGCGGTCCGAAGACGGTCTACATGGAAGGGAAGCAGGAGATAGGGTGACTTGGAGGGGCCTCCAGACTTTGTGCTATGCCAGTCGTGATCTTCAAGAAGCACAGGATCGTATCGGATGCACGTCACGAGCAGCAGATCCTTGGTATCTGCTGGATCGACGGGGATAAGGCTTTGCTCGGAGCCTGTGATGCCCTCCGTGCTTGTGCTCGTGCCTATGCCAGTCGACATGCGGGCTGATTTGTCGCTGGTTTTTGCAGTGCCACAAAGGAACGACGCGAATTGGCACGGCACAGTCGTCAACAAGCTCCAACACCCGACAGCCACCCCCTCACTCTGTGCTCTCGTCGCCCCCATGTCTCTACCAAAGGTGAGCTCACGGGCGGAGAGCGCTTTCAAGCGCATTCGTAGCATATCCACTGACTTTTCTGACTCGTTCCAGCGTATTATCAAGGCGAGTGCCACAAATACCATGCGTTCATTCGCCGCCGATCCTTCTCGATCCGCATGGACTTATGCTCGTGTGCATGCCAAGTAGGAGACCGAGCGACTCGTGAACGATCCAGCACCAGGAATCACTGCCATCCCCCACGATGACAATCTCCGATACTTCAATGTCACGATCCAAGGGCCCGGCGGCAGTCCCTTCGAGGGTAAGTACCAGTATCCGGCCAGTCATACCACGTCCTCCTCAAATCTCTGGGACTATTGCCGATAGGTGGGACATTCAAACTAGAGCTCTTCCTCCCAGAAGAATACCCTATGAGTCCCCCCAAAGTTCGCTTCCTCACCAAGATTTACCATCCGAATATTGGTGCGCGTTCGTCATATCATGCTCGATGATCGTACCTGAGCGCGCCATACTATGATAGATAAGCTCGGGAGGATCTGCCTTGACATCTTGAAAGGTATGCTTGTCAACGGGCACCTCAATCGTCCATACAACCCCCCCTCAATAGAGTGCCACCTTTAGACAAATGGTCTCCAGCACTACAAATCCGAACTGTACTCCTCAGCATTCAAGCTCTCCTATCAGCACCAAATCCCGATGATCCTCTGGCAGCGGATGTAATTATTCGTTTTCCACGTCAATGTGTGCAATTACTGACGAGTAGACTCCTTTCTATCGCCCACTTTCTAGGTTGCAAAGCACTACCAAGAGAACGAGAAGGATGCTATGCGAGTCAGTAAAGAGTGGACAGACAAATATGCCCAATAGGCGTGCCAGCTTGACCGACCGCACGCTTTTGCTCTCACCCACAGCAGTGGGATTATTTGTCGGCATCACTTGGTTTGTGTACATCTAAAACTGTAGAATACTGGATACGTATACGCCTACCAACGCTTAAACAGAATAATCTCTAGGCCGAGAGAGGGAAGAAGAAAATGAATATCAAAAAGTAGAATGAGAGTATAAAGAAAATGTTCGATGCTCTACGAGAAAGGAAAACACAAATAAAGCGCACAGAAAACCCGTAGAACAGAGAGAGTTTGTGTTGGGGGTTACAGTAAGATGTCATCACAATGCAATGGCTCCGGACCACCCTTGATCTTCCTCCATTGACGGCCGATGACTATCTGGGTTGGGTGTTCGCATGGGACTTCGATCGCTTGAGCCTACCCATGACTCTTGGCGGTCCCGCAGTCCAGCCCGAGCTGGAGGCGGAGAACCTGACGAGTCTAGGGACGGGAGAGAAGTTCTCACACGCATCTCGTAATCAAGACCGTCAGGCCGCGACCGATTCTCATGGACATAGGCATTGGGCATGGAGGGAGGACGTGATGAATTGGGTGGAGGAGACCCTGGTGCTTGGGAGGGCTGGAAGGCATCAGATGTTGCAGAGGCGACCGGGATGCCGGATGCGGAATAATAAGATAGAGCAGGTGAGATGGGCGGTCGTCTGTCCGTTTGTATGTCGAGCAAATTCCTGTCAGCGGGAGGCGGTGACAGCGATCCATCGGACATGGCTTGAGGTCTCTGCTCGCCGGCCGTAAAGCGAACAGGTGTGTAATCGTCACCACTCTCAACGTCATGATGATCTGTGCCTGCCACAGGGCCAGAGAATAAGGCACTATTTTCGGTGAATGAATTCTTATTCTTGCGGTATCGATGTCGTATACCGAGTTGCTCCTTGAGATTTCCCGCCACCCAAGCTTCGCGAATGATATCCTTGTCGAGAGGGTGGTATATCTGGGTCACCGCTCGCGCCAGGTATCTTGGAGCTACGAAAATCAATGCTGGTGAGCACGAGCAATTTATGGGTTAAATGGACAAGCACGCACCCAGAGAAAACGCTAAGCTAAGGAACACGGCGAACCAGAAGTAGGGCGAGAGGAACAAGATCGTGAATTCGTTGATATAATCCGATGTGTCGAACTGAGAATAGATTGCGATCCAGACAGGGCATGCAAGCGTAGATCCGACGATAACAACCCAAGTAATCACAGTCCAACTACGTGGTAATGCAAGATCAATGACATGAGATATCGAATAGTGCAAAAATTGCTTACTATCGATTACTCAGGCCCACGAAAGCATTAGCAGCGAAGATGGCAGCAATTGCGACCCTGACAGGCTCTAGGTTGAGAACGGGCAGTCAAGTGTAGGAGACAAGCACGTACGTGGTACCAAAATCTGAGAGCGAGTCAATGCCACGCCCGTCTGGGGCAACAGCGAGGTCGGAAGTCCAAACAATGTATGGAATGAAAAAGACGATAATGGACTGGTACAACCCATCAGCCATATACATCCAAAACTTCCATCGGGTATACTCGAGTCCCAGTACACCTCGGTAGTATAGTTGTGGAAAAGCTAGGGAGGCCCGTGCATTCAGATCTTGGTCAAACGCTGATAGGATGGGGTGAGTGCATGTTCGATTCATGGTGATGACCTTGCTTACCTCCTAGAGCGATGACAGGTAATGACGTGAACACGACATTATAGAGGAGGACAAATGTGACTTGATACAGATACGTTGCATCGAAACTACGCGGAAATTAGCTTTACTAGTTGATGATGGTCATGACGAACGGGACACACTTGCTATAGATGCCAAACCAGAACATGGCGAGGGTCCAGATAACATTCTGAGAGGTGGATGAGTACTAAGATCTAGACCAAGAGAACAAAGTGAATCACAAACTTTGTAGAAAAAGTTGGCATGCATATCGCTGACACGTTGGTAGCTCCAGCGGCCATGCACGATAAGGAGTTTCGCCAGGAAGCGGAATTGTCCAAAAGCATAATCGGCCGACATTGCAGCTTGGGAACCTTCCAGACCCAGCAGACCACAGCCTACATTGGCTTCTTGAATCATAGCCACATCATTTGCACCTGTGACGAGCATGAGTATTGGTGCAGCAGGAAAAATGCCGAAAAACGAACCATCGCCTATTGACAAGGTCATCGCATTCCTCCCTTCCTTGACCAACTTGACAGTGAGAGCCTTCTGAGCTGGCGAAACACGACAGCAGACGACGGTGTCACATTGGGTCCCTAAGTTCAGGAACATCGCTTTCAACGCTGGGTCAAGCGCATAACGCAGTGTCTCGCCGTCAATAACGACAGCGAAACCACCGAGATGGCGTTTACGCGTAGGATCAGCGCTAGAGGGCCCAGCAGTCATGGAAGCGATCTTGTTTAGGCCAGCTTCGATTTGCATTCTAGCGCTCTCGGGTGAATTGGCGGATAGAATCATCATTTCCATCTCTGGTTTTAGAAGATTGCAACTGAAACCTGAAGAAAGGGGTTCTGTCAGCTGAGTGGCAAATTATTGCAGCAATGAACGCCCGTCTTACCAATCTCGATTGCTGTCTGCAGTTTGTCGCCTGTGTAAAGAGTGGGTGAGTACGAGTAAGACTCGTCAGGGTACTAACTAACCAGTCAAGATCCAAAGTTTTATGCCTGCGCGATGTAAGATCTCGATTGTCTCAGGGACGCCGACTTGCAGCTTGTCCTCCAAAGCCGTAGCACCAAGGAGAGTAAAGTTGTTCTCTATGAGGTCACAAGCTTTCTCAATCTCCTCCTCGCGATCTTGCATTGATGCAGCGGCAGCATCGTAAGCTCGTGACCATTCCAGGTATTCGTGTTCGTCAAGCATCCTGTATGCAACGCATAATGTGCGCAATCCACCATTGGCAAATGTCTCCAAATGTGCTGAGGTTGAAGCCTTGAGATCTGCATCATGGTTCGGAGCAAGACGGGCGTAGATGACACTGTCCGCGCCTTTAGTGTAGAGGATGATCCTTCCCTCTGGGCTGCGAACGATGATGCTCATCCGCTTCCTTGTGCTGTTGAACTCGAGAACCTTGAGCGGCGCGTAACGTTCCACTTGACCCATCACCTCGATCTCCAGCGCGCTATTAGAGCGAGCGAGAAAAGGGAACCCAACGTCACGAGCAACCGCCGCAAGCGCAGCCTCATCCGGAGATTCAGCTTTGTACTCGAGCTCGAAGGGGCGCTCGACCGGATCATTCTTCTCCGCGATGACAGTATGGCATAAACTGATCGCTCGGAAGAAGGAAATGATGTGGGCTCTTTGTGAGGAGTCTCGAGATGTCAGGTCGGATGCAAATCTAGGAGATATCAGTGTCAGGGCGTCGGGTTGCTCGTAGCGGTTCTTGAAGGCCCGATGCATTGTCTGCAGCATCTCGTCCTTGAAGCGTCGTAGTTGCTCGTCCTGTTCCTCAGGCGAAAGCATATCTGATCTCCCTTGTCGGAGTGCTGCTCCCCTCATTGCTTCGGTCACGCCTTCACCGTAAGAGACTCCATTGATGCTGCACCGCTGGAACTCCATGATGTTTTGCGTAAGGGTACCTGCCAACGATATGAGATTGGTTCTTGTGCCTTTTGGAGTAAGTCAAATCATACCAGTCTTGTCCGAAAAGATATACTCTATTTGTCCTAAATCATCAGAGATATTCCAAGTCTTAGGAACGCATGCAGCATCAAGTGGCTCATAATACATGTCCACATCTTGCGAGATGAAATACGCCTGGATGGTCTTGACAATCTCGATAGAGATGTACAAAGAAATTGGGACAATATTTTGGAAAGCGATTAGACACGATCTGCCAGGAAGGTATGAGCATTTTAGGCACGAAGACTGAGAGCAAGTAAGAGCATACGCTAGTGTAACAATGCCATTGATGGCTGAGATGGTGGAAGGCGCAGCCGCATCCTCGTAGAAAAAGTCACCACTGGTGTTATTTTGAGCATAGTAGAATGCGTTCGCGATACCGGCGATGAGACATAATGCTGCAAGCGCAAAGAAGTTCATCATGACATTGAAGTTGGTTTCTTTTTCGATCTTGCTACGCTTCGACGGGGTATCACCACCGTTGAGCATGATCTTCGTGTCAGCGCCGGTGAACACAACAAGACCGATAATCCATTTTGTGTTGCGGACTGCACAACCACGGAGGAGAAGCTCGTTGATTGTGACAGGCTCCAATTTTTCGGCGGCAGACTGAGATGACGGGTCAACCCCTGATGGGGCAGATCTGAACTTGAGTGCGCCGTTAAAGGAATACAGATTGGGGTGTGGAGGCTCGGCGTCCAGAATGAATGAAGAGTGTTCCAAATCTTCTTCTGAGAGAATGGACGACGTGGCTCTGAGGGCCCGTCGAGGCTTTAGGTTTGTTTCGCCATCAAGATTCTTGGTCTCGACGTAACACAGGCCGTTAGCGTCCGACGTCGATAACACCACAATATCCGCCGGGACCTGGTCGTTCTCGGTTAAAAGAACACAATCTCCAACCTCAAGCTTTTTCCAAAGTGTCCGTTCCCAGTGAGCGGTACCAGATGTTTGCCGGTCATAGTTAACCACACCATTGGACCGTGCTGAACGGGTTGACATGGCGTACTGGGACGTGTTAGGGAGGAATGATGAGACCGATTGGTTCCCAACCTCCTGCATAGGGGGGTAGGAGTAATCCCCGCCTGAAGACGGATCACCTGGTGTGTTCGTCGCAGTGGTGACACTAGCTTCGGACTGATTGCGTTGATGGCTGGAATTCTCTTCGCGAGTCAATTGGTAGTTATTCATGCTCGACGCCTCTCGTTCACGGAGCTTGCGAACGCCTCGCGTGACCTTCCCTGGCGTGGCGCCAAGCCCAAAAAGCCGTTGGAATGTCGTTCTGGGATCGGTCGGTTGGTTAACGTTTCTCCAATCGCCGAGTTTTGTAGCAGCGGAAGTGTTGACTTCATCATCCAAGGATGCTCGGCGATAGTCTTCGATGCCGTCCTTGAGTGCCGTGACACTGATGATGAATACGAGAGGCACCATCGATAGTTGGGGAGTGGTGGCACCAAACATGGGGAAAATGGACACTAGAACGACGAGAATCAGAGGAAATAGGAGTGAGAAGTAGGAATATCTTACGAATCACGGTAGCGAGGAAGAATATGTTCGCCACCCTAAGACATCATAAATTGGGTCAACCTTGACACGCTCTTGTGTGAAAAGTAGTGACAGACCTTCGAAACTGCTCGTAGAGGTTTTTGGGTAGGAAGGTGATTGGGGTGTATTCTGCAGCAAAAAAAGAAGACGTTAATGCTCGACTTGTGTCTTGAATGCGGCGGTGTGGCATACTGCTCGTCCGAACTTTGTTCCGTGCATATCTGGCGGCAACATTGAGAAGCTAATGCGAGGCTTGGACACCGAGCCGAATGACATACCTGACGATAGGCTCGCCTCTAGAGTCCAACTGAGATTGGGGAAGGGGAATGTTGAAATGAATATCACGACGTTTCCCCACGGGTATGGGTGTTCCGTTCGCGGTACTTGTAGGTTTGTCGCGGGGATCCGCCTCGGTAGTGCCAGAGGTCTCTTTATTCCGACGAAAAAAGCTGCTTTTGCCAGAGGTGTTTTTACGTGAGACGGTCGTTTGCCTTCGTCTCCGCCACAGCTGACGTCTGGTTTCCGCTCTGTCTGCCTCAGCAATCGTAGATGCGGCAGTCCGGACAGTCCGCAGGCGGAGTTCAGGATCAATCATCGTCGGGTCCTCCGAAAAGTCCTCTCCATCGTCCTTAAACGGTCATGATACCCAGTCAGTCTACGCACAATTTAGGGAGCTTAAATTGTGACATACATTGTTCAGATGCGGTGGTGTTGCCACGGACATGGCACTTGAGACGCGGGGGGATCCGTCAAGGGTTCAAGAGTGAAACAGGTGGTGCAGAAAGTGCAAGACACCAAGGTCGGTGGGGCGCCCGGGCTCGGTCAAGGCGCAGTCCTTGGGACAAAGGTTGGTACGTGGATGCGAGTGCTGATCCTATCGGCACTGGCGAGTGACAGTGAGAAGCGGGAGTCGTTCGAGAGCTAGCACTAGCGCAAAATGAGAGAACCAGAGGAGGAGGAGGAATGCGACCCAGCGAGAGAGGAGAGGAAGGATGGGAGTGACTGTGTAACAGTGGCCGTGGCCGTGGCTGTGCGGGACCGGGCGCCGTTCAAGTGTCCCATCTCCATCAAGATGAATCATTGGCCATGTGTTTGCGCCTGATGGACGAGCCAGGACAAGACTTGTCCCCTTTATCATTATCATCCCAGAACTGGCTTCAAATCATTTCTTAGATCATGATCTACAGATTACAAAACTACACAAACGCGCATACTTTTCCTAGCTGCGATCCGCCATAGCTAGCGATGGTTCACCATATGAGTCTCATATACTTGTTAATACCCTCTCATTCATTCTGCCACGCATGATGGACATCTATCCGGGTGCATGGATGATCCCGAAATTGGAGACGGCATAGATTCGGGCTCACCCTACCAACGACTTCCACGTAGTGCGGTGGTAGACGACCAACCACAAACTCTTTCAGGCGCTCAAACCGTGTCAGCGCTAATGCGATGAGTACAACATGGAGCTCCAGCTCCTATACATTCAGGCTGGTATCCATGCCGCTGTTGGTGCCGGCAAGCCGCCGAACTGCGCAAGGATAGAAGAGACTTGGCGACCAGGGTAATCAGCTCGGCGTCAGCCCGCTGCACATGCAACGTCAGCCTATCCGTCCCGGCGCCCGATGCGGAGCAGATGACGATAGGTAGATTTACGGCAGGTTTGTGACGTGGTACATCTGCGTCTGAATTTAGGAAGCAATTTATGACTCATTGTGCCAGCTGTTCATTGAGGAACCAGACTAACACAGCGAGTGCTACCCTCGATGGCCTTGAGGGCAGGGAGTAATCCTACTTGGGGGGATGCAGGCATTGCAAATGATAGGCAGTATGACCTTCGCAGTATGACCTTCGGGAACTCCAGATAAAGGATATCATGACAGGAATAACCAAGTGAACAGCTTGTCTAGGTTATGGTGAAGATCAAGCAACCAGGTATTCTCGGACAAGCCTAGAAGATGAGGCCCAATAGGCATCGCCAGGACGCTAAAAGCCAAGGTCCACATGACACCTCTTGGGGTCGATCTGGCTAGCTGAAAGTATAAACTGCGTCTGATGTGGGTTATGTTCAATCCTGTCGATTTTTACAATTAGCCCTTCTTTCCGCGCCTCTGAGAAGCGGACTTCGTGAGGTAGATAACATAGAGAATGAGTTTGAGAGGGAGCCTGGCCTATAGCCCCCTGTGTGAATGTACGATCCAGCTGTAGGCATACACATGCCACTTCTGTTGCGTTGTGAGTAGTCCTTGTGAAAGAGAGGCTGAGCACAGCTTCGCACAGCGTCAACAAAAAAGAGAAAGTTGAGCAGTACTCAAGTGCCTTGAAGTATCGACCCAAATCCTGGGTCCGCATGCACATTAGTGATTGGATAAGAAAACAACGATAAGGATAGCTTGTTCATCGAGTAGCATGCATAGAAGAATACTGGAAGGACAGAAGGGAGCATATTCATACGTCGAAGTAGTCTACAGAGCTTTGGCAGCATCAGCAGAGATCGCCTTGCCAGCGGCCTTTGCACGAGCACGCAGTTTCGCCGCAGACTTATTACCACGAAGACCACCACCCCAGTGCTTACGAGCGTCTTCGTATTTATCAGTACTAGGGAAGGATATTTACCGTTAGTGAGTGAGTATTGTGCGAAGAGGTCTCGATCACTCACAAATTAGCCTTGGCAGCTGAGACGAGGGTGGCAAGCTCTTTTTGATCCTCGCTCTTAACATCTTGCACAGCCAGAACAGCAGCCGTCTTCTTGTGCACCACGGTCCCCAAGCGCGCCTTGGACTTGACAATCACATAGGGAACTCCCATCTTACGGCAGAGAGCAGGAAGGAAGATGACCAACTCGATAGGGTCAACATCGTCAGCAATGACAACAAGGTTGGCCTTCTTTGCTTCAACAAGAGCAACGATGTGGTTCAGGCCATACTTCACGAACAGAGGCTTTTTGGTCTCCTACCAAAACATGGTTGAGCGGATAGAAGATAATTGAGAGCATTTCGTCACATACCTTGTCCTTGGCCGCCTTGTCGGCAGCGGTAGCAGCAGCAACAGCATCAAGACGGGCCTTCTTCTCTTGTTTGGTTTCGGGGCGGTACCTGAAGGAGAGGTGTTATCAAAAGCTGGATTAGAAATCACAACTGAGAAGACGCACTTGTTAAGGAGCTTGAAGAGTTGAGTAGCGGTGTTCTTGTCAAGAGTGTGGCTGAACTGAGCGATGGCAGGAGGGACCTTCAGGCGCTGGTTGAGAATAACCTTCTGGCGCTGGAGGCGAACATATTCAGGCCACTTGACGAAACGGGTGAGGTCGGTGGTGGGTTGAATATCTTGGCCTGGAGGAGCCCAGCAGAGGATGAGTAATCCATAAAGGGGTGAGTGGAACGAGGTGACTTGCCAATGCCAAAGTTGCGGGGCCGGGCCTCGAAGAGAGGGTTTTTGACGACCTTGCCAGACTTGACACCAGCCGCAGCTGGGGCGCGAGCAGGGGTTTTGGCGGTCTTTTTGGCCTATTGAGGAGAGTGAATGGGATCATTGAGTCGAGGCGTTTAAGGTCGCATGTTTTGAGAGGAAGTGAAGCGTGAGCACGGATGCTCACGCCCACTCCCGCACGACCCAAACGGTGGCTCGGAGCTCTATTCGCCCGCTGCCTCTGGCGGAAACAGCGGGCGCCCAGTATTCCCGGCTTCATCATCACACCACGCAGGGCAGCGCAACTCAGCCATCAGCAGCGATCTGACAAGAGGATGATGATTTCGATCATCCAGCCAGTAAACCAGCACTCTTCACACTGCACGTATAACTGTATTATGAGCAGCGAGGGACCGCTGGGTCGCCGTCGTGGTAGTCGTAGACACTCTTCTCTCACTTACCATTGGGGCTGAGGATGCTGAAGCAGGGGCGAAGAAAGAAGACGATCAGTCAGGAGGAACCAGGATTGCAGTTTTACTTAGCGCGCTCGGAGCCGATGACTAGGCGCCGAGCACATGAGCCAAACATTTGATCCGCCAAAAATGGCAATCGCAAAACGAACAATAAATGCTATATAACTATACTGCTAATATGCGCAAGACTAAGAGTTGGGGGTTATTCTCTCGAGCTGTGATTTCCAGCCCACCAAACGAGCAAACAAATCATCTCGCCGAGCTACCCAAGTGAACGTAACCTCATCCTCCTCCTCCCCACATCGGATGCTCAAACCACGCAAGAGTCCAGTTTTACGAACGGAGGTGATATTGGATAACGGGAAAGTTTGAATCCCTCCGGAACGCCCGGCGGGAATAAACTTCAGCTCCAACGGCGTCAAGGACAGCGAACCAGGCGCGGTTCCTTGTTGGCACAAATAGCTGGTATACTGGGTGGCTACGCTTATCGATGGCTGGAAATTTGTCTATATTTAATGCCACTCTGTCTCAGAATAGTTTGGCTCGCGATGAATGTTTTGAAGAGCGTACCTGACTTCGGGATGAAGCGTTTGATAACCGTACCCCATGAACCAGTAGCTGCTCCACTCTCTCTATTTTTGAGAGCGGCCGCGAGGGAGTCCCGGTCTCAAGGGGTGAAGTTCCTGCAGCGCTATAGGTTGTGCTAATGCGATTGCTATGAGCACCTTCGGACGCCAGAGGTGAGCGTGAACGTTGGCCGCCTTTCCTCCGCTGAGGAACGACAGGGAGCCCTTTCGCGGTTCGGTCGACAATCATCGCGATAGCGTGATCAGTATCAGTTGCGACATCTCCAAATGGCGCGGGGATTCTAGATGACGATACTCTAAGGCAAGGGGTCTGTCTTGAATCGAAATCAAATACTCACTTGCGTCGTTCTTCCGCGGTCATCGCAGCGATAACAGGGAGAACGAACCAAAATAAAACTCCAAAATTAAACAGTATGAGTTTGAATATGATATATTGTGGGATGATAGCCACAATAAACAAGACAAGTATACTGATCTTCGGAAGTGGTTAGTATCAAGATGAACCTGCACAAGATTCTCTGCCTCACCACGAGATACCGGTGTGAAGCTGAAGGATTTCGCCACAAAAATATGTTACGCAGCCTCTCGTGAAGGTCTGCTAGATATTCCAAGATGACCACGGCCAGCCTTTTCCAATCATCGTCAAGTGCCTGCTTTTCGCGATCTTGCCGAGCCTTTTTGACGGCATCCTCAAATGTGGCAGGGGTGGAGGGACTAATGGGTCCATCAGAGGACGAAACAGCTTGAGCGACGGCTGCAAGATCCTTTGCCTTTCTGGCCATGGATATTTGTCGGAAGGATTGCCATGCGTCCCATATAGAAAAGTCCCCTTGTATAATATCGTAAACCGTGTTTGAGGTCCATGTTAGCGGTAAAATGCTCATGGTGTCCCCCAAAGCCTCGACTTCTAAGGCACGCTGTCTACGTTGGCGTAGGTCTTCGCGGGTAGGGTAAGGGTCGAAGTATCGCTGGAGAAGGCCATAGGCAATTCGTGCAACGAATGCTAGGACAAGCCCGTCATAGAACAATAGCGTGAAGTACATGGAGCACATGATTGCGCTATTAACCGGATCCTGCCATGTGCTCCAGCTGTAGAGCTGCCTTATCCGCGGCACATATATGGGATAGCCCGCTAGGTAAAGTCGTTGAGAGGCAACAGTTACCTGACTGAGGGAAAAAGGTTTAATTGGCGTTGAACCTTCCTGGGGTAAATATGATAGAAGAGCCTACAAGGTGCTCCGATGTTATCAGGTTCTGGGTAAGGAAGCATACAAATACTTACTATTGCCGCCAGTCGAAACACTGAAGGCTCTAGCTCCTGAGAAGGAGGGTCACCCAAGCCTTCGATGGGACCGCTTTGCGCCGCTTCATGTGGCGATGGGCTCGCGGGTGAAGATGAAGCTTGTTCACCTTGGCTGGGGGGTTCCCCAGCTTTCCTCACAACGCCAGGTAGCTCGCTGCCATCGGGCGCCAACGGATCTGGGGGCAGGGCGGGTGGTAGCTCCTTTGATGGCAACTGAAACTCTGTAACATGCTGTGCGGATGAGATTGTATGTTATGGTCACTGTCAAGGAGGGCTCGATGACGTGTTACTTACCGATGAGAATAGCTTCAGAAAGCGTTCTAATTCATCTTCTTCGAATATTCGTCTTATTTCTTCATCTGACGCATCCTCGTTGATATCGTCAGGATCCGCTAGGAGCGAATCCGGTGCAGAGTCCGCATGAAGGGCATTGGACCTGGAGTCGCCAATCAGCCCCTCGAAGAACGCCCCAGGGAGATGTTGAGGACGTAAATGAGCACCTAAGTTTGAAGTTTCCATGATGAGCCCGAATACTATGTGAGCGTTTCCCCAGGCCTAAAGCTATAGGGGACGAAGTGCAGGTTACCTGCATGCAGATGTGACGAGCCGTGCGAATTGTACGCGCCATATTGCACCGTGGTCACCAGTTTCTCTGCTTCCACAACCTTGAACAAGGTCGAGGTAGTTTCACGGAAATCATGTGAGACCCCCTTCCCGCAAAAAGGCTCAGATGCTAAACTTCCTCCGCTTAGGCCTCCGAAAGGGAGCCGGAAAGCTGCTACTGATGATTTGGAACCTGTGCGTAATACGTCGCTGAGAAGAGCGTGCAGTACAAGCCTAATAGTGCTGTTCATGGAGGCAGGGATTTATTGAAGCGGTTTCCTTCCTCAATCATCCAAAACCTTTCAAAAATCCAAACTACACTCGATCTGGAACCAAGCGGAACCGTACTGTTAAGCAAATTCTTCAAGCTGATCGCGAACGCGAAAGGAATTACCGCGAACAGGTCCAGCGAGATACGCGCGAAGCAAATCAATTACCCAATGAAGATACTCGGCCCGAAAATCTGAATATCTTTTGTGAGCTTTCCCGTTAGGTATAAGAGATTGATGCTAAAGCGGATGGTAGACTCAAATATTGAATCACCACCATCAGTCATGCCACCAACGAAATACTGCGATATCACTGGTCTAGCTGTGAGGACCGATCCGCCCAGGTCCTCTATCTCTCTGGAGCACTAACCTTCACCTCCCAGGGGCCCTACACTCACCCGATCAGCCAGTTGCGGTATCATGATCACACGATATACGAAGTAGTGAAATCTTTGGTAAGGGTCAATAATCGAGTTCATAAAAACAACTTCTATTTATATCTGTCAAAGAATCCTTCCGCCCAACAGGCATACCTGTCCGCCCGTGGACTGAATAGTGTTGTCTGAGAAAGTTGTGCTCAAGCCTTAAGAGGGCTCCGCGCATAGTTCTTTTTTGCCTGGGTCCACCAATACCTAGAAATCCGTTTAGCACGAAGCGACGCGCAAAACACCTTGTCAACATACCATACAGTGCATATAAAACAAGCTATTACCGTGGCGTTGATAGCAATTACAGCTCCAAACCACCGGAAGTGGCCAATGGGCAATTCTGGGGGATCTGTGGGCCTTCTGTTTTGGGGTATGTGGACATTCATGGAGAACAATCCTGGGAGATATCATCAAAATGAGTATCTGATGGCTTGACCGACAAGCATGGAGGCAGGTGCAGCTTACCAATTGTGAATTGGATGCAAACAACTCCGATTGATATGATACTCATCCAAAGAACTGCTCGATCAGAACCAGCCCTTGCCTGCGACAGTGAGACGCTGAGAAAACTCAAGTATGCTGGATGGGCATGAGCCAGTACCCGTTCATAATACGCCAGTGAATGCTGCATAGTGAGGATATGATCTGAGATTGCCAGAAAAAAGCAGAATGGTTAGCACAGATAAGACTTATCAACCTGTAGGAGACCGACCCTGTACATCACTTAGCTGAGCAGCAACTTCTCCAACAGCAAATCGTTTCCGCAGATGTCCCAAAATCTCGCTCTTGGAGCCCAGTAAACGAGTGAGGACAACCACCATCCGTCGAGTATGGGAAAGCTTCAGTAATGTTTGCATTCTAGTGGACACTTTTCGCCTTTTTTGAAGCTTAAGAATCCTTACAATAAGTCGAAGAAGTCGGAGGATTTGATGGCGGAAATGCGGGATGGCTCGGCGGGCTGGAACAGCAGGGTGATCTATTTCGCGTTTTGGCTCGGATACTGATATGGTACCCTTTTCGTTGAAGGCAATGTCTCTATCAGGCCAATCTGTCCATTTAGCTGTTAGATCCACAAGCCAGGTCGGGTCAGTTACTGTCACAACGTCCGCGTCCACAAGCCCATAGGATTGTTGTATGTTGGCAGTTGTTCCTGACACAAGATCATCGACGCTTTCCACTTCAGCCTCGATCGAATCCATCAAAGGCATGAAGGCATCCACAATCGAATCCATTAACGCGTGGGCAATGAGATCTACATGGGGACTGTCAAATAGTGCAAGTTGATAGGTTAATATGAAAAACAAACCAGACGTCATGTCACCGGCTTTACGGTCTTGGTCTAGGACTCTTGCTCTTACACGGTTTGAGTGGTCCGATATGTCGGCAAAGTGAAACTGAATTCAACGAGGTTAGTGGAGCAAACCTCCATCCAGCTAGATCAACGTACAGAGCATATCCCTTCGCTGAACACAGTCAAGTATACGTTTGTCACCCGCAAGTTTGGCTGTGTAGAGCTATAATCTGCCCCAGAACCTCTATCAAGGGCTCGGAAGACAATAAAATAATATCCCAGCCGGGGAAACAGTTCCACTTTCTCGCGTGGGTCTTGCTGTACAATGTCTTCGAGGGTAAGAGGATGGAGATGAAGTAACTTTAGGCGTTGGTTAGCAGAGCAATCACTATAAATTCCAACCGCCTCACCGTCCCAAGGGTGCGCATGTCCTCCCACGTCGGAGAGGCAACATCCAGCCACCAAGCTCGTTGGCCAAGGGAAAATCCTCCTGCGGGCTTCACGGACAGACCAAAACTAGGCCGAACAAGCGTCTTCAATTGCTTCTGCCGGCGACGTAGATCCAGACGGGTATCAGCATTATTTTGTGTAGGGATTTCGGGTTTTGGAAATCTTGATGGAGGAGATAAGAGGGTCTCCACGTCTGCGGGGAGTTGGGGGCCAGGATGTCTCCCGCTCTCGGGTTTGTCGCGTCGAAGGCGTGCTCCTACTTTGAAGCTAGCCTGTAGCGTGGATAAAATGAGAGGAAGAGAGGTAGTCTCCAGAGCTTGAAGGGAGCGACGCCCGGAAAGCAGTTCAGGGACTATGAGAGAAAATCCTCTCGGGACCCTGCGAGCACGCTCGATTGCTTCTCGCGTACGAGCTATATTCTCTGGATCCACAGCGAGAGTGGAGACACTTCCCCTACGTGACCTTCGCTGTGGTCTTCTCCGACGCACTTGGACGGATGAGGCGGAAGAAGAGCTCTCGCTGGAAGAGCCAGAACGCGCCCATCTTGATATGGCGAGTTCAACGACCGCGGCTAAGGCACGCTGGACTAAGGCAGTCGAGGCGGAAGAAGATGAGGTGGTGGTGGAAGAGCTGGCTCTCGAAGGCGACTCTCGACCATGAGGAGGCAGATCAGAAAGATGAATGGTGGGTCCCCGATAGATATCGTCACTATGTGTCCTCTGCAGAGCCTGAGACTGGATGAGAGAAGGCTGAGTCTCGTCCATAGAGAGCGTGCGACAGAGGGAAGAAATTATCCCTGGAAGCAGATGAGGGAGAGTTTGGCAATATGGGTGGGCCCGTTAACCATCAATTGAGGTGTTGAATATAAAGCAAGTCTTGAACAAGGCGAGAGCAGCATAAGTGCTGTGACGCACGAGGGAGCAAGCAGGGTGCAACAAAGAACAGTCACTCCCAGTCATCCTCCACAATACAACCAGCTGAGGGTTTTTGACATGGCTGCGCCCCTTCCCCGAAGTGTTATTGACAAGATACACCCAGACCTTCATCAAATTAACTTTGGTTCGTCTCGTGCATGCTGTGGATTATGGGTTGATGTGATGCTTACTAGGGTAGAGTAGACCTAGAGAGTTTCATCAAGCATGACCTACGTATTAAACTTGACAAAGGTCTGCACAAAACTCTCTGAACCCGTCATGCATTGTCTAATTAAGATTCTAGATGACCAGATATGCCGAGACAACCTTTCGCCTGAGGGCTGCCCTCTAGGTCCCCAGAACTGTCCTCTGCGACATACAACTGCGTCTCCTATGAACTTTCAGCCTCCTCCAGCCCAATCATTTGGATTCCGCGATCGTGATCGACAATCTACAGTACGCTTTACTTTGTTTGCATGTTGTCAATCTGGCTCTTATACCTTCCCAGGTGTGTAAGCACTGGCTTCGAGGGTTGTGCAAGAAAGGTGATAACTGCGAGTTCCTTCATGAGTACAATCTCCGACGCATGCCTGAGTGCTGGTGGTTCGCAAAGTATGGGTATTGTGCTTCAGGTGATGAATGCTTATACATTCATCCCAAAGAGCGTAAGGCTGAGTGCCCGGATTACAAGCGAGGGTTCTGTAAACTAGGTGAGCTCGACGAAATCCCTTTTCTGTTATGATGGCCAAGGAACTAATATTCTCCTTTAGGCCCCAATTGTCCGCGAAAACATATTCGGCGTGTTGCTTGCCAGAATTACCTATCTGGTTTCTGCCCACTTGGGCCAGAATGCCCAAATCCCCAGTAAGGTGCCTTGCCCCTAGACATGAACCCTAGCTAATCAATCACTTCACAGTCCCAAAATGACATTACCGACCCCAGAGGACTATCGACCCCCGTCACCTCCACAGCAGCGAGACCTGGGACCTCCGCCACCTGGCCACGGTCGTTTTACCGAATACGGGCGCGGCGGAGCACCCCGAGGCGATGGACCCACGAGACGAAATCTCGACGATGTGTTATGTTTTAAGGTTCGTGCATGTCTTCATGGTCAGAACTGCAGATAATTGAGAAGTTTCTACATAGTGTGGCATGAAAGGTCACTATGCCAATGCGTGCAAGAATAAAAATGTACCAGGGAATCGAGGGACAGGTACGGACCGAAGAAACTATGATTAGTTCGGACAACAATTAGTATCATAGTGTGCTGGTGATATTGTATATCGTCTATGGATCCTTACTTCACACATGTGAATCTGATGAATAATAATGCTCCTTTATATTTGCTCCTCGCTCTACACATGCACGCTGCCCAGATTCTATTATCAATTGTGGCCCTCCCAGGCGCGCATGGTGTATTGATACCTATTTGGGGGATCATAAACACAAACAAGTGCGCTCTTTGTTGGTTGGAAAGTGAGGGACGATGGCACAAAATCCCCCTCAAACCCGTACGAAAACGCGTGGCTTGATGAGGCCCCCAAGCGCAACAAACCTCTCCTCAGCTGAGATCATCTCGACACGTCCGAGCCGACCTACGACCTCTGACATCCCCACTCGCGAGACTCGGACAGTTTCTTCTTCTTCATCGGTCACTGCTGTCTCAGTCACCGATCGAACCGTATCCGCTACCCGACCACGCTCGCCTTCCAGGTCGACCAAGGAACAAAACAATAATATCAGGGTGGTTGTTCGTTGCCGGTGAGGCGAGCATCTCAGCCTGGAAAGAACACACTCGTCTGACCACAACTCTCAGGGGTCTCTCGAGATCAGAAATTGCCCAGAAATCGCGTATCGCCGTTACTACGGATGGCCCGAGAGCCGAGGAAATCACAATTCCGGCCCTAAACAGGAATTACGAGTTTGACCAAGTACTTGGGGCGGACGCGGATCAGTCTGTTATTTACCAAGATGTCGTTGTTCCTATGCTAGACCAAGTATTTGAGGGCTACAACGCAACGTTATGCGCATATGGTCAGACTGGCGCAGGCAAAACGTCAGTACGCCTTGATGCATGCCTTCCACTTATGTTGTTGACCCTCATCCCATATGCAGGTACACCATGCACGGCGAGCTGGATGTCAAGGAGTCGGGAGGGCTATCTTCTCATGCCGGCGTCGTCCCTCGGGTTATCACCCGTATATTTCGTCGCCTCGAGAAGGACTATAATGACTTCTCCGTGTGCATCTCCTATATGGAGCTCTATAACGAGGAGCTCCGAGATCTTCTGGCGTCCCCGACTTCAAATGTTCCCCTCAAGTTATTCGAAGAGTCTCCTAAGAAGACTCTAATCCAAGGTCTCCTCGAGATCAGAGTGAAGGATGTCGGATCCGCACTCAGCCTCCTACGTTCGGGGAACAAGCAGCGCCAGACTGCTATGACGAACCTCAATGAACGCTCCAGTCGCTCCCATTCAATTTTCAGCATTTCAGTCACTACCGCCGCGGGTTCAAAGGAATCGAAAGATATGTTTCAGATTGGCAAGTTGAATCTCGTGGATCTTGCTGGTTCCGAGGATATCGGCCGATCGGGAGCGGAGAATTTACGTGCTAAAGAAGCTGGGAACATCAACAAAAGTCTCCTATCCCTTGGTCGCGTGATTAACGCACTCGTCGAGAATCCTACTGGGCACATTCCTTATCGGTACGCTTCAACTATCCACGACACTAATGAGACGGCTAACCTTAGCTACCAGGGAGTCTGTTTTGACCCGCGTCTTGCAAGATTCGCTGGGAGGTCATACCAAAACCTGCATTATCGCAACAGTGTCTCCAGCCCAGTCTAATCTTGAGGAAACAATATCGACTCTCGATTACGCCACCAAAGCGCGTTCTATCAAAAACAGACCGGACGCTGGGCGTCGCGTGGCGAAACATACCCTCCTGAAGGAGATGGTCGCTGAGATGGATCGCCTCCGAGCAGATCTCAATGCTACACGCGAGAAGAATGGCCGGTATTTCGATGAAGCGCGCTGGGCTGAGATCGAAGCCGAGCAGGGACAGCTTGCGCGAGAACGCGCTGAGGCGAGAAAGGCTCGTGAGGTCACGGCTGCGCAGCTTGCGACGCTGCAGGAGGATTTCGAAGACCATACGGAGCTTCTCAAACGCCAGACTTCGGAGCTGTTGAAAGCAAAAGAGGAGCTCGCGCGCACAACCCTCTCCTTGGAGCAGCGTACTCACGACCTGGCCTTGACTACGAGAGGTTTGGAAGAGGAGATTGCAGCACGCAAAATATTTGAACA
The DNA here is from genome assembly GCA_015039315.1 of Clavulina sp. PMI_390. Lineage (NCBI taxonomy): Eukaryota > Fungi > Basidiomycota > Agaricomycetes > Cantharellales > Hydnaceae > Clavulina > Clavulina sp. PMI_390. The sequence continues at coordinate 171,141 of WIDE01000054.1, forward strand.
GAGCGAAGCTCACCTAGATACTGTGGCGTCTGGCTTGAGTTCGGCGGCCAGACAAGGCATCTCTGATTTAGACGCGTTGTTCCGTAAAATAGGTAAGTGGCCAGGGTTATTTCTAGTCAATAACGCACCTTCTGACGAATGCCCAACAGACCGCAAGGAGAAAGTGCTCGGCGGGAATATCACTCATATTCGACAGCTTGAGCGTGATCTGTCAGCCTCTACCGAAGCCGTAGCAACGTTGATCGCACAACATCGTCAGCAGCAGTCCTCTCTCTTGGAAGAAACTACGAATCAAGCCCGGGGTTTTCTTCAGTCACAATCGGAGGTGGGCTTACCGACATTTCTCCTGCGCTAGTTCTACATACTGAAGCCACTTGCGTTTTGCCGCAGATCTTGACTCAGAGCGCGGCCGAGGTGGTCAACCAGTTCGCCAGTCTCTCAGATGCCGTGACTGGGTTGCTCAAGAAAGAAGATGCTTCAGCCACCCTTTCTTCAGCCTTACACCACATCATTTCAGACACTAGTAACACTTTGAGGACCAATTTGGCCGCTTGGCAGCAGGACGTCGTACAGAACCAGAGTATCTTACTAGGCGAGCTGCGGACTTCGTGGGACGAGCAAACCTCTGAGGTGAGTAGAAATCCCTAACACCTGTATCTTGACCAAGGAAATAATGGGAGCCATTCAGGTTTCGAAATCCATTCACGGAATTTCGGGGATTCTTGAAATACTCAACCGTGACTTGAAAGACCACGTAGAACAAGAGCGAAAATCTTTCGCCTCCCTGAACCTTCAAACTGAGACTATGCTAACGGCAGAGGTGAGTACTGCATAACATCTTGGCTGAGTAGCTACAAATGCTGATCTTGGCGAGAATGTAGATCACTCGCTTGCAAAACCATAATGATGACTTGGAGAAGCTGCTTCGCTCCGAAAAAGCCTCAGCGGATTCCTTGCGCAGCGAAGTCATTCAGCAAGTGACAAAGATCATGACCAAGCATACAGACAGTCGGGATGCCTCTCTTCGCGAGGTCGCAGCGAGATTTTCTGCTCAGACAACTGAGGGACTACAAGGATTAGAGACGTTCAGGAAACACCACGGGGCTTCAGTCAATGCTATTGTAAGCGATCAAAAGGAGCTAGTCGCAAGAGTAGACGTAAAGGGCAAGGAGACTCGTCGCGTCCGCGATGCCGCCTCGAGAGCGTTGACAAAGCTGACTGCGAGCCTGGAGGATGGGATTGAGCAGTTCGCTATTCAATCCAAGAGCGAAGTGGTCAGTCTCTCTGCGATGCTTGGGCAGGACTTGGACGGTTTGGACGAGGCAACGGCGGGAAGTTTCCAGCGTTTGGAGACAGGCCGACAAGCACGTATGGAAGAATTGAATTCGATGCATAGCCGGACTCGGCGCGCACATGAGCTATTGGAGACTCAGCTGGAGACCGCAGCTAGCTCACTCTCAAGTCGGATGACGGGGATCATTGAAGCGGTAAGCCTAATTACGATATGGATTGTACTATTCCATGTCTCATTCCATCTGCCTGGTGCTAGGGTACTGCTGCGCGTGATGGTCTTGCTACATTTGGGCAGGCTACCGGCGGCGAGATCTCCTCACTCGGGGAAATGTCTCGACTGTTGACCCGACGAGGTGCGCGAGACGATATCCCTACTGGTACCACTCCGCATAAGCGGAAGTGGGAGTTCGAAGATGACTGGGAGGTGGTTAGGGACCGAGCTGGGGCGTTGAGACGCTTCCACGAGCAGCAGCAGCAACGAGAGAGCTTTGGGGCCGCTGATGTGCAACTCCAATCGCCGATTGTGGTGCCACCCCCGCTCCATCATGAAGAGTTAGGAGACGAGCCACTGATTGGTGATAGTCAAGGGCCAGAAGGCGTGGTAATGGTCGATGAACCCATGGGTCCGCCAGAGCCAACGACAGCACCGTCTACATTGCCATCTACCTCTACTAGTACCACAGCTCCTCCCCCAGTCCAAGCACTCGGCTCTGCGCTTACAGCGTCCGCTCCCGTGAGGGCGGCATCAAGTAGCATGAATGGCCATGTTCGGCCGCGAGGTCTAAGCACTACGGGTCGACCGTCTCAGGCTGCAGGAAGCAAAAACTCCGGGACTGCACGGGTGGCGAAACGGCCTGCAAGTGTCGCCGGCGGTGCTGTGCATGGACGAGGCGCTGGCGCGCTGGTAGAAAGGCAGAACGCGACAACAAAGCGGAGGGATAGGATCTGAAATAACAGCTTGCACACGACGGCAATCCATAATTTTATCATATCTCTAATTATTTTCCTCGAGAGTAGCGTCCTTGATTTATATTCCTTGTAGTTCATTTGTAAAATATGATTGATTGTCCATTTTTTCTCATCTTTCTGTACCTGGGAGGGTGTTGGGTCAGAATTAATATTGTGTACTTCGGAGGGGCGTTTGGAGTGTTCGTATTGAGTGCGATTGAGAAACGAGTTTGTCACTTTTGTGTATTTCTCTCCCTTCGTCTTTTTGGCGGTGCATGTTGCCGTAGTATTAGCCACCAGCCCTGCACCCAGTCCACGTGCTCAAGAGCCATTTCCATTCGGGCACCGACCGATCGAGTGCATCCAGCACAACGGCACACACACAAAACATTGACACCGCGGCGCTCATCCCCTCCTGTTCTCTCACCACCAGCACTCCCTCCATCACCCCTCCATCACCCGTCCCCTCCGTCTCCGCCCTCCTTCGTCGTCGACGGTCGTTGCTCTAAATGCCCCTCGTCCGCCGCAAAAAGGTCGTGCTTCATGATGTCCCCGAGTTTGTCGCCTCTGAACCGGCCACCGCTGCGTCTGCGCGCGACGTGTTCTACATCGCCCAGACCGGCGAGATCTTCCCGGACTACGAAGCCTTTTCTACCCGCATGTCCTTCTACAACATGAAGATATTCCAATGCGAGCTCACTGGCAAAAGTGGTCTTGACTACTGGCAAGCCCTCGAAAGCGAGCGCTCAGAGGCACAGACCCTCCACTCTCGTTTCCCAGCCGAACTCAAGGCCCCTATCCTCGCGGCCGTCCAGTGGCGTGCGTCTCTTCTCTAAACTTTCGCTCCTATTTAAGCCCTCAACATAGCCGCCTGCTGATGGTCTCCACCCTCTTTACTCTCCCAGAAATCATGGGCCGTCTGGATCACCTTGTTGACATGGTGTACGACCGCTTCGTCAATCGTTATTATGCAGGAGAAAGTAAGTTTCCGCTATCATGTCTGATGTTCAGCAACTACATCTGACCCACAAATCCTCTCGACTAGAGGTTTTCGTGGATGTTGATGGCGAGAAGTACTTTGGACGAATCACCAAAGTCTTCCCTCCTAAAAACCTCACCAATGGCACTTCCCAACCCTCTAATACCCCTTTGGATCCTCATGTTATTGGTGTGGACCTGCGCATTCCAGCCGAGGATGCTCTAGCTCGCGACGACCCTATGGCTTACTTCTACGCTGTGCAACTTGTCGAAGACTCTACAGCTCTCTCTGTTGACTCGAAACCCCCAGGTACCAACACGTCAGAATCTGAAAAGTGGTCCAGCAGCGAAATGGAGACCAAAGCGAGCTCTCTCAGGTACGTTGAACTCTTTTACTTTTCACCCGCTACGTTCATCAGCTCACACCAGTACCCCACTTTATCCGTACACCCCGAAAATTGTTCAGTCGTGACCGCCTATCTTTCAGCAAGTCGATTCTACGTCGCTTCATTCGAGACTGTGTCGAGCGTGACGCCGCGGTTGCATCTCCGTGGACTGTGAAGCGTATCATTGCGGAACAACATGGTGTCGCAACTGAGATGCCAGATGATATCCGCCGCGCTATTGATGGTGCCAAGGCAGGCGAAAAAGAGAAACGGAAGAAAGTCTGGGAAGACAAGTTCGAGGCAGAGGGTATTCCTTCTAAACGTCGAAAGAAGGAAGAGCCAGGCAAGCTGTTCTCCAGCCTTCAGGATCCGCATCTCATTCTTACCTTGGCCGTCTATGATTAGTGGCGGATTCTGAAGCTAACACCCCAGCCCCCGCCGCTTCAGATGTAAAACCCAAACCGAAAGGACCCATCAAGTATCCTATCGAAGATCTCGATGTCACTATCACCGATAGGGAAAAAAAGGCCGGACGCAAGGTGATGCGGCCTCCAATAAGCCGCGAGGTCCCGTTTGGAGAGGCCTTCGAGCGTTTCCTGATGTCTTGGGCCTTCTTTCAATCGTTCGGGTACGTTGCCTAAGAACTCTGCCCCCATTATCAACCTAAAGCTCCTTATAGTGCTGTTCTGAAAATATCCACTTTCACTCTCGATGAGTTTGAGAGCGCGATACGGCACACTAATCCAGATATTCCCTGCACTCTGCTTGCGGAAACTCATTCTTGCCTTCTCACGGTGGCAAAAGAGAGGACAGGAGTGCGGTACACAGCAATTGAGTCACTGGAGGCCGAGGAGATGGACCTTGATGATAGCGCACATGGTGTTTCTTTGGCCGATATCGCCCATGAAGCCAAGGGCCTTGGCTACAAGAGCCAGTTAGCCACTGGCTCTTCCTCGAAAGATTCAACACGATCCACATGGGAAGATACCCTGGCGATTTATCTGCGTGACGTGAGTCGCAGTCAATGTGCACCATCTTGATATATCAGTGTCGCTCAACCTCTTCTCCCCAGCATGCGACACCACAAGCAGTCCCAAACTTGCGAAGGATCATGCAAGGGCTTATGTTCGAGCCCTCCCTATCTTCTTCGACCTCCAAACGAAAGTTTGCCCCATCGACACCTGCTGAGCGGTACCCATATCTCCTCTCAGAAGACAAGATTGCCATATTTTCATTTCTTTGCGAGATTTGTATCGCTTCCAGGGTAGTTCGTGCCCATATTGACTGGGGGGATGCTTCTTTGACGGAATTACGCAAAGAGAAGATTGAAGTCAATCGTGAAAAGCGTCGTTTGTGAGTATGACTTTCCCGCGCCACCGAGCTCTTATTACTGACAACTTCTCAGAACCGATGAAATTGCACAAATTGACGCGAAGATCGATCCCGAGGGCGAGGGCTCGAAAGTAGACGCTGGGCAGAACAAAGAAACTGTCTCCGAGAAACCAGCCTCCACTGTTGACATGTCCTCCCCTGCTCCTGGGCCGCTCAGCGAAGAAGACGAGCTCGAGTCCAAGCAAAATGGCAATCTATCTGACGCTACTGATGACGTGCCGGCCTCAGGCCGGAGAAAACGCCCCTCCGTTCTCCGACGAGTCTCCAGCAAGCTATCCATCGACTCGCCTAACAACAAAGTCGCTTCCCATACAAAAGATCGTGCACAAGCAAGGATCAAGGCTGCGGAGCTCAAGTCTGCCATTGCGGAGAGACGAAAACTTGATGAGGAGCTGAATAAAGTTGAGCGCCGTCTAGAGGCCATCGAGCGTGAGTTTCGGCAGCTGTTCGGTGTAGGACGTACGCGTCACATGGGGAGAGACCGATTTTTCAACCGCTATTGGTGGTTAGACGGCATGGGCATTGGCCAGCTCATCACATCCAACGGTTCAGCCTCATATGGCACAGGTCGTATCTTTGTTCAAGGGCCGAGTGTCTTCGATCTCGAAGTGATCTCCGCTCGTGGGGAGGGAGTTGTCGAGGCCAGGCAACGCGAAGAGGATGGCCCTGATGGTTCCCTCGCCCCTGGTGCATGGGGAATGTATTCCGAGCCACAAGAGATTGAGGAACTTCTCACTTGGTTCAATGGCAAGGGCATTCGCGAGAACCAACTCAAGAATTTTATCACCAAATGGCTTGACCATTTGATGGCTGGCGTGAAAAGGCGTCAAGCGCTCTGTGCCGCCGCTTTAGAGAGCTCAGCTTCGGCTGCTCAAATCTCTGAACCAGAGGCCGCAAGTCGACCTGAACGACGCAGCACTCGTGGTAAAGGCACCAGCACCTCGGTTTATGACTCGTCGAGAGAGCCATACCTGGCTTGGACGAACCGCCACCAACAGCAGAACGGACGTTAACCCCCACTGCCATCTTTTCACGCACCTCTCACTACATTATTCGCAATTTGCTTCTAACACCCCATATCTGCTAATTTCTTCCCGCACTCGCTATTCCAACCAACATCCGTGGTCAATAATTATCTTCGTATCCCTCTTCTTCCCGTTCTTTCATACTTGTAGATGTCAGAGCACTCAAACTCATTTATATGAAGTTGGTTACTTGTAGTTGTTTACATCGTACTAATAGCGCCTCGGTGCCCATATATTCTTTCATTGTTCAATGAGCCCGATCAAACAACCTCCTCACAGTGCTGGCCGACGGTTGGTCGGGCTGAGGACTGCCATTGACCCTAACCAAATTCCATCCGTTCCAGAGGTCTCGTTGGAGGATCAATTCGTCTGGTCATCACAGCCGTTCTATACCTGTGACACCCAGCACACTATCCCTCTGTCTACTTCAGTCTACAACACCGTTGATCAAGGTAGCGAGCGAGCGGCTTTCTGTTGGCTACGAGCTGCTTACTGAGAGCGAATCAATAGGCAATTCCTCCCCACGTTTCATTCGCGCTACCACCTACGCATTTCCACACTCAAGTGACCTCGCCTCCACCTGCGAATTGCCTCTGGCTGCTATCGTCCAGCCATTCTCGCGCCAGAGGGCGGAGGAATCAGCGATCCCTGTCGTCGATCCTGGTCCTGATGGGCCTCTACGATGCTCTGAGTGCCGGGGCTACGTGAATCCTTGGACAGTTTGGACTTTGTCTGGCAATCATTGGGTCTGTAATTTGTGTGGCACAGAATCTATGGGTGGGTGAAAGTCATGGCTGTGTGAATCATCGCATTCTGATGAAGCATTCGTGTAGTTCCCCAAAATTACTTTTCTCCACTAGACCCTAACGGAAGGAGAGTGGACCTGCAGAATCGCCCGGAGCTGCGACATGGGACCGTTGATTTTATTGTCCCCAAAGAATATTGGGCCCCGAAACCCGCACCAAATATGGATGACTCCTTCATACAATCGATCCCACCATCTGCTGAACGTAGGAAACCAGACTGCCTAAGAACTTTATTTGTCATCGATGTGAGCATGCCGTCAGTAGCGTGCGGCGCCGTCGGTGATATCTGCGATTCGCTAAGATCTTTGCTCTGCTCTGACGAGCCGACGAGGGCTGGCTGGCGAGTCGGGTTTTTAACTTTCTCATCATCCCTGCATTTTTACGAGTTTTCGGTGCGGCCCTTTTCTACTATATGGCCCAATCAACTCCCCTCACTAAACCATGGCTTCAGTCAGACAAAACTCAGCCGTCTATCCTAGTTGTATCTGATCTCGACGATGTGTTCTGTCCAGTACAAGCAGATCACGCATACGTCGAACCCCGCTCACACAGGTCAGCCCACTTTGCCTGTGATACTGTCCTATTTCTGATCTCATAAGCTTAGGACTGAAATTGAGGCCACATTATCTCTAATAAAGAATCAATTTGCGGATGCCTATGACGACCGACGAGCCACCTTTTCTGCATTCTCAGGCGCTCTGGCTAGTCTTGTGAGACGTTTTATCCGCGTTCCATACTACTGGCAAGGTCCTGAAGCCTTTATGTCAGGCTGAATCTGGCGGGCAAGTCATTGCCTTTACCTCTGAGCTGGCGAACTACGGGCCGCAACCACTTCCTCGTCGGGATGAAGTTTCCATCGTAGGCACGGACAAGGAGCGCCACCTGTTTACATCCCAGAACGAAGCATGGTCCATGCTTGGAACGGAGTTTGCAGAGCGAGGCATTGGCGTAACCCTGTTTGCATTGCCCAACCAACCATGTGATCTCTCCACCCTGGGTGCGTTGGCTCCAAGCATCCTTGTGATTTCCAGTGAACATTAGGCAATAGGTACCCTGAGCTCGGTAACGGGAGGCGATATCTTCTATCATCCGCGATATCAGCCCCCACGAGATGCACCAACCTTATTATCTCAATTGCAGCAACTGTTTGGCCGAGACACCTTATACGACATTAGAATTCATACCCGGGTATCCTCTGGTATTACTCCAATTAAAATTCATCTCGAGAATATTACTGATGCCTACTTCCCAGGACTTCGCGTGACAGGGTGCTATGGAAGCTTTGTAGAATCTGTAACAGAAGATCTGGTCATTGGGTCCATGGACTCAGAGAAATCCATTTGCATTAACCTGGCACATGACAAGCAATTAGATGCCCGAAAGGATGTTTATCTGCAATGCGCTGTGCTCTACACGTCTTCTATTGGGCAGAGGCGGGTACGATTGCTGAACCTTGCGCTCGGTACCGCCAGCCTTGCGCACAATGTGTATCGGTTTGGGGACGTGCATGCCGTCGTCACTTATTTTGCAAAGATGGGTGCGTTCCGAGCGTTCATGATCAAACTTGCAGGGTGCATATAACTCCGTTTAGCTGTACACTCCACGCCATCCAAGGGTCTCATGCCCATCAAGGAAGCATTTACCGATCGATGTGCCTCTCTTCTACTTGCCTACCGCCGTCAATGTGCAGCATCCACGCTCCCAACTCAAGTATGCGGTTTGAGAACCTGTGCTTATTGGCCCAACTAATAATGTTTGATATTCCAGTTGATTCTCCCTGAGTCGCTCAAGCTGCTACCAATCTATGGGCTCGGCATTCTCAAAGATCTATCTTTGCGAGGTGCGGTGCTTATCTTGAGGCAAAGTTACGTCGTGGCCTGATTTAAAACTTTTTATGAGGTGGATCCATATCCTACGATGTTCGCACTTGCGCAGCACAAAAACTCCGGACTATGGGTGTGGCATCCACTGCAGAGCATTTATACCCTTCGATGTTTGCCATCCATGCACTCGATCAAGATGATGCAAGAAAACACCCTAGCACTGGTTGGATTCCTCTTCCGATCCCGACCCGCCCGTCTTACCTATTTATGGAGTCCAGTGGCGTTTATCTAATTGGCAAGTGCTTTCATTGTCCAAATCATGCTCTCTTTGTTGAAAGGGTACACTACTCAGACAATAATATTATCTCAATACTGTGGGTGGGCTCTGCGGTCACACCAGAGTTGTTGCAAGACCTCTTTGGAACCACGTCGATAGAAGCAATATCTCCGACGGTGCGATTTATACAGTCCACTCAAGATTTGGAGCTTATCTTACTATGTTTACCCTCCAGTCACCGCTACAGCCTGGCTCGTTGGTAGGCTCGCAGGTCGAGAATATTCTCGCCGTACTAGAAAATAGACGTGGGGGTCTGAAGATCCCTCTCCGCATTGCCCGTCAAGATCGTGACGCGATAGAAATCGAGTTTAGCAACATGCTTGTGGAGGACCAGAACAATGACGCAATGTCATCTACCGATTGTGAGTCCATATATAGCAGTGTTTGTTCGTGGCACTGAGACTGGTAGCCGGCTCACATAGACATCTGCCATGTCCACAAACTTATCAACACCGCCGTAAGGAATCTCTTCGTTTATTTCACTTGCACAACTTCACAATGTTTGCCTCCCAATAGCTGAATTCAAACACCTCCATCGGAGGTTACAATTTTTGGACCGGATGGTAGCATTGTTTTCTAATGATTTCTAACATATCATGTTCCCCAATGGAGACGCTGTTCATTATGACCGCTTCAATGAAATGGCTCACGTGACTGAACCGCTTTGTGTACACCCGTTTGCCCCGCTAACATTTCGCGAAACGCGTTGCTGTTGGCTCGGCCAACCGCGACAGTAGCTCCTCATACATTCTTGAGCCGGGTGGGCTTATCCAGAAACTCAATTGCGCCCGGCTTGCGTGTCCGTTCATCTGTAAGTTGTTCCTCGCTTTACCTGCTCAACATGCGTAGTGTTTGTGATTCCCCCTAGCTGACCCGACGCGTTGCGCCGGATAGATCTCTCCCGCACGCTCATTACACACAATTAGCTTATCTGACGGGTACCTTCTCTACTCGTCGGCAGCATGCCTGCGCTCTTCCCCGAGCATAATGGGGCGCAGGTCGCTGACTACAACACTACCAATGGCTCAAGCTCGGAAACATTCCATGAACATCTCAGGACCCTTATCGAGGACAAGGAAAAACAGCTTGTTCTAGTTGGTACTCTGGGTCAACGGTTTCTCTCCCAACAGGTTGAACTGGAGGAGCGCATGAGGCAGTTAGATGAAATTGCAGCTAGCGACGGCCACCAACTCGAGAATCAATCCGCAGATCTTGCTGGTCAAATCAGGGCCTGGGAGGATGAGAACCAACAAATGTGGGCGGCGGCGTTGACTATCAGTTCACAAGTGAGTTCATGCTCCCCTACCCTTAGCTCCTTTCAGGTGCTAACTCAACTCGTAGATGACAGCAGGTGGAGGAGACACTAATCGGTCTATGTCCTTCAGCTTTGATCATTCCTCCCAAGTGGCAAGCTCATTCGATGAAGATGACTTCAACCCTCCACGCGAAACTGGGCCGTCAGCAGCGCAGTCGTCTCGGCGAGCGAAGAATGCAGGGATCAATCGGCCGAATTCAGTTGGTGAGTTAGATTGGTACGAAGATGTGAGTACCTCCACTGCTATGGAACTCATGACTGTCATCTGAGGTAGAGTTCGCCACGGAGATCGGAAACCAGTTAACTCGAGAGATTCGTCGGGTCCAGGCTCTGTTGAGCGAGCGTGACAAAGCACTACAAGATCTCAAAGAGGAACGTGATGATCTCCAACGTCTCGTTGAATCTCTTGAGGCGGCTTTAAAAGAGCGTCAGGATGCTGCAGGTTTGTCGCCCACTTTTAGTATGCCGTTCGCAGACAGCCCATACAATCCAATTCTACAGAAAAGTTCAAGGATGAGAATTGGAATCTTGAGTACCAAGTCCAAGAGCTAACGTCAAAGCTCGCCGAATCGACGGCGGACAGACAACGTGCTGAGTCCGAAGCGAAGCGCCTCACAAAACAGCTGACCACGGTTAGAGAGACTGTTGACAACCAGAAGGCCGACTTGGAACGGTTGCAGATGTCGCACGACGACCTCAAGTCCAAGCATGAAACCGATGTGGCTCAAATGCGGAAGACTAACGCTGGTCTCCAACGCGAAAAGAGCGACCTACAGACGGTTGCCGATACCTTGAGGGCGGAGATCGCTCAGAAAGCCCGCGCACTCCCCAACCGTTTTGGCTCGCCTGTCACACCTTCCGATTCGCACATGGATCAAGATGATGTATTCACAGGCGGTGGTTCTCGCCGAAAACACGACGTCAGCGCTTTCAAGTCCCCTGACGTTGATGAGTTCGACGCTTCCCCAGATCCATCTCCTTCCAAACCATCCCTTGGGCTCAACACTCAATCTAATGAAGTTGATGCCCTCAAGCAATCACTTGCCCATGCTCATCGTCAAATGCAGAGTCTCAAGAACTCCGTGCAGCGTGAAAAAGAGCTCAAACTAGATGCGCGGCGTCGTCTCGCTTTGGAAACAGGGTCTCCGGGCGAATGGGAAGATGAAGAAGATGGGCTTGATGGGTCACCTAACCTATCCCGCTCACGCAATGGCCTCGCGCGCAGCCAACGTCGTACTCCGCGTGGCAGAGGACCTAGTCAATTCAGTGTCGCTCGACAGCTGGCCATGGCGCAAGCTGAACGTGCTCTCGAGGAAGCAGGTTCTCCGGACCGTTCGGTTTCACACCACAACATCGTCGCTGACGAGGAACACTCCCCTTTCTTCGAACCTTCCAGCCGACCAACCAGTGTTGATGGTATGGACCCCGCATTTGCGAATATTCTCAGGTCGGCGCCTTCTGTCGAGTCAGTCGGAGCCGAGGCTCCAAGTCTACCCCCGAATCCTCGCCGTCGTGGTGGCGGCGCATTTGTGGCAGAGCCGAGGCCCTCGTCTTTGGTGAACGAGCCACCATCTGCTCTTGCTTCAGAACTCAGCGCCTTATCTGGTGATCTTCCTGACGTCACTGATGACTTCCTGGACAATACAACGTATGGCTACTACTCAAAACCAGCTACTGCTGATATTAGTATCCAGTGCGATCCTCCCGAGGAGTTTGTTCCCGTCTCTCCGCCAGCCACCACAGCAGTTGCTGTCCAATGCGACTTGATTGAGGCTCAGCCAATGAAGGAAACCGGAGAGATCTCGGTTCAAGCGTCCGCAGTCCTCCCCAGCCTCGCCTCCATCGCCACGCAAACGTCCCCCGATCCCATACCGATGCAGCCCGAGCTGCGCGTCGCTTCAGTTGGAACTGACGCGGAAATTATTGTTGAACGTTCTCAAGTCTCTGTTTCTACTATCCCATTGGAGGTTTTGAATTGTGCAGTTCAGACCGATGTGGCTGAAATGGAGGTGCAAACTGTCTCCATTGATACGTCAGATCGTCTGGAAACCATTCAACCAGTCCCTTCAAACAATCAGCTACTTCCACTGTCCTCGGATGTTGCTGTCCCTCGTGCGTCCTTCTACGGCCGACCAGCAGCAGCTTCAGGTCGGCCTGTGGCCATGTTGTTTGATGACGAGTCCGAAGCCGATACGGAGACTGAAACTGAGGGTGAATACGTGGATGCTCGAGAAACCGAGCAGACCCCGTCCAGCTCGGTTCAAGACTTCCATTCGGTTGAGTCACCCAGCGAGGAAAGCGAAGCAGATAGCATTCACACCAGTGTTGCGCCATTCCCGGGACGGCTAATGGGAATGAGGTCTCGGCATGATTCGTATGCCACCACCAGGGCGGCGATCACACCAAGCACGAAACCAGCTACCAAGGATATATCGATGCAGACTGACCCTTGGACTCCAGTGGTCACTCCGCCTGTGCTACCTACGACAATTGCGTTCCAGCGCGCCGGATCCTCTCAACCCTTCCAGTTCATACCGCCGTCTCCGGCGAAATCCACCCCGTCATCGCTGGCCATTGCCGCAAACATTGTTAAATCCCCAATGCAGCAGAGCGGTAGTTTTGGATCTCGCGCCCACGCATCATCAACAGCTAGCTCAGAAGCAAAGGCTGACAATGATGACACTACAACGACGTCCTTGCTATCCTTCGCATCGATCGACAAGACCCGCCCTCCCACAATGTCTTTACCCCCTCCTCCAAATATGCCTCCTCCCACCACCATCCCTCTCAAGAAGTCATCCGTTCCCCCTCCACGGCCCACGTCACCCCCGCCACCTGAACTCATCCAGCGGGCCACAACGCCAACTTTTGGCCGCCAAAGTTCCTTACACGTCCCTGGAGTGCGAGCTCCCCGCACCAGCCTTGGCAGCCAACCACTTCCAGACCTACGGCAACCTCCATCAATGTCTAGCTTCCGTTCCAGTAATAACATTGTCCCAAGAGCCATTACTCGATCTGGCCCTCCGCCACCGACCTTTGTGGACCCTCTGGGGGATCGTGGACAAATATCTCAAATGTCACTTGTATCAGGGTACACTGGCCCACGTTCACGAAGGGCATCAATAGCTTCTTCGAGATCTAGCGAGAGAGGCATTGATATGACTCCTTCTCAGCCCACAGCAGTCCCCATGGCCTCCTCGACCGATCCCGCGGTCATCCATGCCATCACGCAAACCATGATCGGCGAATTCCTTTTCAAATACACACGCCGAGTTGTGGGCAAGGGTCATGGTGAAAAGCGGCATAAACGATTCTTTTGGGTCCACCCATATACAAGAACGCTCTATTGGAGTTCTGCTGACCCAGGGGCTTCTCATGTGGGCGAATCGAATGCGAAAAGTGGTCAGTATCCCATTCTCAAACAGTCATTCCTATTCTCACACGCTATACCACAGCCTACATTGACGGTGTAAAGCAAGTTATTGATCCCAACCCACTACCACCAGGGTTGCATCAGTACAGCATCATTGTTTACACACCCCAACGTGAAATGAAGTTCACCGCTCCAACCAAAGAACGGCATGAGATTTGGTTCAAGGTGAGCGAGAGGACTTCGTGGATGACAATAGCTAATTTCTTTGTAGGCCTTGACTTATTTACTCGACAAACCGGCCTCGTCCTTGATCAGCACCCCTGCAGGCGCAATGTCTTCCTCGCCTATGGTAACGCGAACCAGATCAAGTACGACCGGAATGGTCAGTGAAGACGGCGTTCTTCGTGGCCGTAATGCAGTGATGGCTAGTCCTGCGAGTGTACGGACAGCTCTCTCGAATGAATCAGCCGATTCTTGGAATATCACCCCACGTGTTCGCGGCGGCATGTCCCACCTGTCTCCTCCATCAGTCGGTCGGCGTGCGGGGACCCCCGCAGCTGAGTACATGCGCACATACACTGACCAGGCCCATCGTCCCACGTTCCCCGACACATATAGTCCTACAAAGACTACGAGGTCGCTTCAGCAGCGTTTTGAAGATGCGTTGGACAACCATGAAGATGATGACTACGAAAATGTCGACCCAAATATGGGGCCTGGTGATTTCCAGCTCCACTCAGACCCTGGTTTTGAGGGACTCCCCAATGTTCGTGCATGCTGTGAGGGCGAGCATGATCTAGGGGACTTGATGGGGAAAGGCCATCATCATCATCACCACCACCACCACCATCAACCAAATTATGGCTCCATACGGCCTTCTTCCCGCCTATCCAATCGTTCGCGAAACGAGCATTTTTCGCCGAGTTCACGCCCAGTGTCTCCATCTGCCTTCAGTGGTCGTTCTCGTAGTGGTTCGCAGCGATCTGACGGTGCAAGCCTGTTCAACCTTCGTTTTGGTTCCAAGCGATCTACCAAATCTTCAGCTCCACCATTTTAGTTTCAACCTAAACTGTCATTCACTCGATTTTTTTTTATCTACCAAATCTTCAGCTCCACCATTTTAGTTTCAACCTAAACTGTCATTCACTCGATTTTTTTTTTCTTGCTCTGGCTCTTATTTGAATCGTCTTTACTCTCGTTGTATCTTTCGTCTAGTCGTCGCGTTTGATACCCCTGGATCAATCTTTAAACGTAATCGCAATATCACTCATTAGTCTTGGAATTCCATGTGCAACAAGATTGTCTAAAATGAAGCACATCATCATATTATGGTAATGAGAAAGAGGTATGTAGGTCGTTATCATGAAGAAGAGACTGAGGGGTATTTGGACAGGTGATAGCAGTCAAAGTGAGCGTAGACAACTGCAGCCGCTACAAGGATTCAGAGAGCTATCAATTGACAGGGCCGTGGTGCTTAGAAAGCTAAACCTTCGGTATTCCTCCGAGCAGTATGACCTTTTCCTTCAATACTGTTGGGTAGCTGTTCATCAAGTGTGAGAGTGCTCGGAGATCTTCCGTATCAAGCAAGGTGACGGTGAGTTTGGGCTAAGCAAGAGAATGTCAACGGGCAAAGAATACACAATTAGATTTGGCTTGCTCACCGCTCCCTTCACACCAAAAGCCCTAACAACTTTGAACCTGGAAATAGAGAAGGAACATCAGCCTCTATTAAACGTTGGTAACTAGCACACCGACGCACAGTTTCTCGCCCAGCTGCTGCTTTTGCTGAGGAACTGGTTTGTTCAAGAGACTATCTACGAAGTCATCTGTGCTGCGCATGACGAGAGGGTCTGCTTTGGGTAACGGCAACCCGCGGATTTCTTGGGAATTGGCGAGCCGCACTATTTCCTTGGCTGGGAGGGCGGCAAGTGACTTGAGAGTGTACGGGGGTGGTGTGGTGCCTTGGCTTGCTGCTGGCTTAGACGTAGCATCGGCTGATGCTTCAAAGCTATTTGCGACCGAAGGAACAGCTGGAGCGGATGAGGCTTTAAGGCTGTCGTCTATCGGAGAGGGGGTGGGACGTCCAGCCGCAGGGGGGGCGCTCTGATTTGAAGAGGGAGGTTCGTCGTCAGCTTGGAGTACAGCCTGCGCTTCAGATACTTTGCTACGAAGGTGTTCTTGGTTGAACAGGCATAAAGCGCGTTCCTTCTTTGGCAACGTGAGCAGCAGCTCCACAATGGATGAGGTGGATTCGGAGTCAATGCCGAGCCCTGAAACAGCCGATACTAGTCGCTCCTTCTCGGGCTTCGGCGATGCAGCACTACCAATGGAGGAGAGTGCCGATGATGGCGTTCCGTGTACACTCGGTTGGGGTGACGATAGTGTTAAGGCAGAAAGCCCGACGACAGGATCTCCTGGGATCTGGGTTGCCTTCTCTTTCTCCACGCTTTCAATGGCAGACTTCACCTGGACCTCAAAGACCTCACGCTCATGAAGGGCTTGGACGATTTCGGAGAGTGGCGAGCCAGCGAGTTTGTCAACTACAGCATCCAGGTGGATCATTGGAACAGACTGCAGGGCCTCAGCTTGGCGACGGATTTCGCCTTTCAGAATATCGTTCCGAAGCACAGGTGACAAAGACTGGAGGTCATCCACATTCCAAGACATATTCAGGCTCCCTGTGAGAGCAGCCTGTTCGGGGTGTAAAGTGATGAGAAACACAGCGCTTAATGACACGTAAGAGGCCATTGTACACACATTGTAGTAACTCCCAGAGCTTCTGCGGGGTCGATCAGAATTGATAGCGTGCTCCCCACCATCGCTGATAGCTGGGCTGGAGGGACCGCTGTTCCTCCTTGCGGCGCCAGGTGTATCAGAAAAGCGCTGCGCGAGTTTCTCCTGGCGCAACTGCTTTGGTTCATGGAATCGGACCTGGATGGTCTTTCCCCGAACCTGCTTCCCATTCATAGCGTTTAGAGCTGCACTAGCTTGCTCAGGTTGTTGATATGATACGAAACCAAAGCCACGACTCTGCCCATTGTCGCCTCGCATAACTCGCGCACTGACTATTTGACCAAACTAATCCACAACGAAGTTAGGGAACACAGGTACTTCAAAAGTCGAAACACTTACCGTTCGAAAGAAGTTGAATAGATCGTTTGAGTCGATGCTGAGATCCAGATTCTATTCGGACAAATTTACATGAGCTGGTAGAAACCAAGAACCAAGGACTGCGTACCTTGCAAAACAAATTGCAAGGGTCAACCAGACCGCTGTGACTTGGATAGCCTGCTGGAGCATATTGGACTTGTTGACCAGGACCTAAGAAAAAGATGGCTTAACCGGGGAAACCTAGGACATCACGCCAATGCCGTACCATGGTGAAAAAGAGTTGGCTCTGTTGGTACTGGTGATGCAGGATAGCCATACTGTAATTCCAAATGTTGCATTACTATTTGAAGAGGAGCATCGATTTTTGAGAGTAAACAAGCCAGAGTTACTCACTTGATTGGGGTAGAGAACACCGGGACTTTGTGGTACTGGGGAGTAGTTCAGGGGGGCTCCTGAGGGTATGAATGGCGCAGCCTGAACATTAAGGTCTGTGCGATGGATGCCTGTGGCTTTTCGTGGCTGGTAAGCCTGAATAGTGATATTGACGCCCCCGATGTCGGCGTATTGTAGCTCGAGTTCGGCAGTCTTGGCGTCGTCCTCTTCCCAATATTCTACCACTCCAATATCGTCGCCGAAGGTAGAGCGAGCACTGATCGATGCGATCGGGCCGTAAGAGCGAAAGAGGTCAAAGAGGTATGCATCCGAAACATCCGGAGGGAGCTGTTTTATGAGACGCAGTTGAGCGCGTGCTGGTGGTAGAGATTGATTCTGATCGGGGGAAAATGGTGAGAGACGAATGAGACAGTAGGGTGACGGGGGTTGCAAATTTCGCCCTTGTAGCGTGGCTAGGGCTTTCTCGGCTGGATGAGACGGAACGGTATGTTGACCTCAGTATTGGAGAAATAAATATAAATTGTGAAAACAGACCAGACGCCAGAAATTTAAAATCAATCTCGCCTTTGAAACATTCGATCAGAACGCGTTGGAAGTAAGTTAGATGGTAGTGGAGTCTTACCGTGCTTTTGGTTAGTGGTTTGGTCCAAACGAATTTGTGGTCTGAGGGGAACACATGCTTCAAAAGCACGCGCGAGATCGGCGTCAGTCACGTCGGGCGCGAGGCCGGCGATGTAGAGACGCGGCTGAGAGAGAAAAGGGTGCGGCGCTTGAGATGTAGAGGCGGAATACCCCTCCATTTGAGACCACAAAAGGGAAAACTTGGGACGACCTTTTCAGTGGCCAAGCGACAAATAGATACCAATAGCTTGAGAGGGGCACGTGACCCACGATGCCGTGCTCTCCCTGTGCATCCTAACCTCATGACAATAGTACAGAGTGTAACAATAGCGCGATCACTGAGTATTCCACACCATGAGCCACAAAGACAGAACATATGGAACTTGGCAGCCATAACATTTTCATTTCAGGTATCCTCAAGCCTTGAACAGTGAGGAAAATAAACTGTCGGATAGTGGGCTCTCGTCCGGCTACTGTTAACGCTCGGCAGCATCGTCATATGTGCCCTTGGTCTCGTTCGAGCGACAAAATATTACGGTCCCGAGGGAGGAGGCACCCAACATCCCAAAAAGGAAGTTGAGTGGATGAGCGGCCCGTGTTTGGCTCGGAGACAATACGCCAAACAGTAGCGACCATTATCACTCTGTTTCGCCCAACAAGGTTGGATCATCAGAGCAATCGCTCAAGTCGGCGACCGCGTGCGACGGCGACAACGCCACAATGTCCGAGTCCGCGTCTCTCAAACGCAAGCGCTCTCAATCACAGTCGTCCGAGCAAGAGACATCGCCCTCCAAGACCGCTAACAGCGCTGGCATCGTCGTCAAAGATAAGGTTTGTGAAATATACCATCTGTTGTCCTGGCGTTCACCCAACACATTCCACAAAACAGAAGCAAAAAGCCTGTCTAAACTGCAGGCGTTCCAAGGTGGGCATTCCCCGCGATCTCCGGTGGGCGCCCGCTTGCTGACTCCTTCCCCTCCCCTACAGCTCAAGTGCGTTGTCAGCACCGAGGGTGCCGCCTGCGTTCGCTGCGCTACTCGCAAAGAGGAGTGCCGCTTCAAAACACGCGCCCATGTATGTCGGTTCGCTTTGCTCCAGATACTTGCTGCTTCTGTGCTGATCTTTGCCTCCTTTTTGGAACATCCTGCTAGGACGACGAGTGGCAAGAGGCAACATCTAACCGCATAGATGATCTATCGCGCTCCGTGAGCTCCACTGCCTCCGTCCTGACCCTTCCATCGCTCTAATGACGCTCGCACAGGTTGAACAACTCAGCCAGTCCATGTCCCTTGTACTCCGTCACCTCAACCTTCCAGCCGACACTGCTCGTCCACCCCCCTCAGCTGCCAATAATTCATCTGCTCCCCATCACTCATCCCCATGGCTATCCCCTCCCCCCTCCTCTGCGGATCCGGCAGTCACCGCGACAGCATCCATGGCTTTCTCCCTCGATCATTCCAACGTGGATGGCGCGGAGGCCCTACTTGCTCAAACAGAGACTTCTGATGACTACTACCCCGTTGCATCTTCGTCTGCTCATCCTCAGGGCAATTCCCCTCCTGCTGCTGGTACTGGTCTCTACCACCTCCTAGACGACCTCATCAATACTGCTCCAATCAATCCATCCTCCACCGCCGCCGCCAAACATGGCGAAGGTCTTGGCGAGAGCGATCCCCGACCAGACATAATCAAAGCGGGAGTGGTGAACCTGACTGATGCCAACGTTCTGGTTGACCAGTAAGTGGTTCAGTTATTTAGCGGAGCTTCGCACCCTCACACAAATATTCAGCTTTCATGCACACCTTGCGCATCACTTGTTCGGGTTTCCCCTCCAAGTTGGTGCTTGGCCCTACCTTCCTGAAGGCAAGCCAACAATCACACCACTTATCTTGGGAGTCGCCTGTCTCGTTCCCGCCGAACGACTGCCCCATTACCATCACGTGTTCGATCTGCTGATGACTGAGCTTAATGAACCAATATTCAACGCTACCCCTGGTTACTCCAACTCGAACCGCCCGCCCACGACTACTGATCCTGACGCGGAGGCCGCCACTCTTGATGCACCAGACCTTGATCTTGAACTAGGGATTGGTCCAGAGGAGATTACTGCTCTCTGTGTTGCGGCCACGTTCACATGTTCAGACAAATCTGACGCCATGGCGCGGACGGTGTTCGAGTGGACCCGGGGATACCTTAAGGTACGCTCCACCGCGTGATCTCCCGGGGCAATTAGGCGAATACGCCTTTGATTATTTTTCCTACCAGACTTTTAAGAACCCGCCACCTCATCCCTTGACTCTAGGCGAAGTTTGTGGGCTTCTGCCGCCGCGTCGGAATCTCACGTTCGAGAATTGGCTCCGGCTTTGGCTTTTCGCTTACGTCGGTCCTAGATATATATTGTCGTCCTGGAACTACTTCGCTAACTCGAACTTCTTTCGGCCAGATTGTCTATGCTCAACAGGCTCTACACCGCAACAGACGAGCCGCCGTATTTGATCCGCGGCCGTTTTGTTCTCTCCTATTTGACAACTTACAGTCAATCTCTCCTAGCGAGCAGTCTCGAGACCTTCAGCTCATCGGTCATGCCCGACTCTGCGCCATTTTCCAACGAGTTCAACATGCTCAAGGCGTGGCCGCATGGCGATACGGCACAACAGAAAGCGTACGCCCAAAATCTTATTGACACTTCCTCAAGTGACCCTGAAAGCTGCTTCCAATAGGTAATAGCAGCCTTTGATGGCTGGAATGCTGAGGTTAGCCAGTGGAAATCTGAACTGGATCGGTTCGAACTTCCTGGGCATGCAAAAATGCTGTTGACATGCTTTGGGCTGTTCGCAAGGGTTTACATTAACCAGGGTGGGCTGGAGGACCCTGCACTTGTTGATCACCCTCGACGATGGGGTAGGTTCAAGACTTCCTGATGGTGACCTTCCCGCTTAGTCCTCTGTTTTCATTAGTGTACGGTACAGCGGCTGCTCAGGCTGCTCATGACATGCTAGAGGTTGCCCAGCTTGAACCCATACGTTCCGAGCTGCCTTTAGGGCCGCCGATCATGATTCAGGTGAATTATTTGGCGGACTATACGCCATGTGGTATTGTGGTGTTGACTGAGCCGGCATCATAGATGGTGACGCTATCCGCTGCAGTCCTATTGAAGTCTTTACGCCACTCGGTGCATATCGTCATGCCGACATTTCATGCAAGAAGTCAGTTTCGTTATCCTGGTAGCCGTCCCTTCACTAACGTCATGGCGTCGCATTGTAGTTTGTGACATGGTGGAGCGCGTTGCCGACCTCCTCAAGACAGATGCGGTTCCCCCTACCCATGTCTCTCGGTCTGCGAGCATTGCCCTACGGCAAGCAGTTGCTCGCGTGAAAAACATTCCCGTTACGTCCTGATCTCATGGTTGGTGACCAGTTCGGAATGTATAAGTATGTATGCAGTGCATACCTGCGTACATACTGGCGGATTCGTTGTATTCTATCTGCGTCGTTTCTCCTTAGCACAGCATGTGTATCAATATCTCCTCTCTGTATGGCTATTTTTGGTAATACGAAGCTCTTTGTTTGGCAATCATCCTCAGCCATACACACCGCTGTTCAGCGGATTATTCAAACCGTATTTCTCCGTAAAAGTACCGGCCTGGCATGAGTGCCCAAACGTCCCGGGGAGCGAAGGCAACAAATCGGCCCTTCAGCGGCAGCAGGCGGGCGGCGGGCCGGCAACGGCCCGCCAAACTTGGGTTCGTGGAGGTGGCCATAAAAGCAGAAACAAGCAACAGCGACATGGTTTCCGTCATCAGCCTCAGCTTTCCTCTCCTTTATGGCGACGGTCACTCGATACGAAATCCATGGTTCGCCTTTCATACTGGTTACCTTTCTACAGGGTCTCAGATGCTCATCTGTGTGATCAGATGTCCGTTTCCCCACATCGCTCTCGGGCGATGGTACGGATGCAATGTATTCATCCCTCTTCTGAGACTGAAGGAGCGCCTGCTAATGCATATCTAGGAATACCGAATGTGACTATTCGTCGGCATATGTCTCCATTTTTACTGAGGACGAATCATTGGTCGGATATGGACAGGTATATTGGCCCTGGTTTCCTCCAATACTCTGACACTAATAGATAACTTCTTCCATTTAGACATTCACTATTGGACGCGGGAACGACATTGTACGCGCTCGATTACAAACTCCTGATGCCATATTGACGCAGCATTTCCATAGGTCTGCTCAGCTATTGCTCAGGTAGTTGACCGTATTGTTGGCAAGAAGCTAGAGGATATGTTTCAAGATATGGGGAAGCTATGGAGCTACTTGACTGCTGATCCACAGCTGCGATGGATCGGACCTGAAAAGGGTGTGATCCATATCGCCACTGGAGCGGTCAACAATGCTGTGTGGGATCTCTATGCCAAGTCTCGGAGGAAACCTTTGTGGAAGCTCATCGTTGACTTCACCCCGGAAGAGCTTGTTCGCTCTGTCGCCTTCCGGTATATCTCCGATGCCATCACTCCTGAGGAGGCCCTGGTCATGCTCAAGTCCAAAGAAGCCGGGAAAGCCCAACGAGAGGCGAATGTACGCGAGGATGGATACCCGGCATATGTAACATCTGCTGGGTGGATGGGTAAGTGATCATAACCTCCTCACTAATTCTGCACAGATGAGAGAGGAGCGCTCTTTGGACATAGGTTACTCCGACGAAAAAGTAGCGCGACTAACTAAGGAGGCCGTGCAACAGGGCTTCAACCACTTCAAGATGAAGGTTGGCGCCGACAAAGACTCGGATCTCCGCCGCGGCAAAATCATTCGGTCCGTGCATTATGATTTTTTTTTGATAATAATATATAACTGAATGATCGCTGCCTTAGCTCTATCATTGATGATCCTCAGTACCTTCCACCAAACCACATCCCGCCCGAACCTCAGACTTTAGTAGGAAAAAACGCTGGCCCAACTGGAAGTGTGTTTATGATCGATGCCAACCAGGTGTGAAATCGAGTCATATATATAGCGGAGGAGCTGCAGCTAATATCGTTCGCAGGTATGGGATGTGCCCCAAGCTATCGAATACGTCAAGGGTCTTGCAGAGCTTAAACCTTGGTGAGTTCTAACGTCTACTCACGGTGTCGACTTGTAGTCAATAACATGAATCCCAAGGTTCATTGAAGAACCTACGGCGCCCGACGACGTCTTAGGACACGCCGCGATCCGCAAAGCATTGAAACCATACGGCATCGGTGTCGCTACCGGAGAGCATTGCGCGAATCGCATTCTCTTCAAGCAGCTACTCCAGGCGGGTAAGAGAGTTCAATCACGCCTCAGGGTACAGTTTAACAGACACAAATCATAGAGGGTATCGACGTTGTCCAGATCGATTCGTGTCGGTTGGCTGGAGTGAGCGAAGTGCTTGCTGTACTCCTCATGGCGGCCAAGTGAGAGGCTACAGAGTATATGTTACGATGCATACTTACCACCATTTTAGGTTCGGTGTTCCTGTGTGTCCCCATGCTGGTGGAGTCGGCCTCTGCGAAGTAAGTCAAGGTCTTCTTTCCATTTCGCACCCTGCGTTGAGACTTATTTTCTTGGGCAGTATGTGATCCACTTGAGGTATTAAATTCAGTTTTTTCTATTCTTGAAATATCGTTAAGCTAATCAAATCTACTAGCCTGATTGATTATATCGCAATCTCTGGCACGAAAGAGACAAACGTGTTGGGTGAGCAACCCACGTTCATCTTCATGCCATTATGCCATCGCTTATAAGCCATTTCCAGAGTATGTGGATCACCTCCATGAGCACTTTGTGTTCCCGTGCTCTATCAACTCTAAGGGACATTACAATGTTCCAGCAAACGCAAATGAGGGTTACAGGTACGAGTTTATCTTTTCGATGGGGCCCAGAGAGATTGCTTATGACCCTAATATAGTATCGAGATGCACCCTTCGAGTATCGCGGAATACAAATTCCCTGACGGAACCTATTGGCAGAGTGTAAAGGCTCCAATGAAGTGAATGGAACTTGATGCGGAGGCGATGCATGTACCTAATGTCTCTTGCAACCGATCCGTCCTGTTTCATATGCATATGTATATAAACTTGATGACCACGACGTAATGGTATGTATCATATGTAAGGAATTATGTGAACAATGGTGACAAGGGGACGTTTATGTGTGTTGCTGTTGTGATATTGGATTGCATATAAACAAGCACCGCAGGAATAGCTGAACACCCGCTCCTCCCAAACGCGTCTTCACCCCACCAACTCTTCCGTATCCAAGCCGAATTACGAAGTCATGTGTGGCATCTTTGGATACTGTACTTTCCTTACTGAAAAGGTTTGTCGATCGACGATCATCGCGACCCCAACATAATCGAGAATCCGCGCCCTGATTGTTATCTCATCCCAAAAGGATCGCAAAGAGATCTGTGACACGCTCTGCAATGGGCTCGCCCGCCTTGAATACCGTGGTTATGACAGTGCTGGTGCGTCGCTCTCGTTAGCACACCGTGGTCCGCGCTATCTCGTTTATTATTGACATCATTTGTAGGTATCGGCATCGATGGCGATGCCGCAAAGGAGGTCGTGCTATTCAAGCAAGTGGGCAAGGTTGCTGCCCTACGCACGTTGATATCGGAATCCTCCATCAATATGCAGAAGACTTTCATCAACCAGTGCTCAATTGCGCACACGCGATGGGCCACCCATGGCGCTCCATCCCCAATCAACTGCCATCCCCTTCGGTCCGATCCAACTAACGAGTTTATCGTCGTCCACAACGGAATCGTCACTAATAACGCCGAACTTCGTCTCGTCCTTCAGAAGAAGGGTTTTAAATTCGAAAGCGAAACCGACACCGAGGCCGTTGCTGTTCTTTGCAAGTACGTCTGGGACTCCCAGCCTCAACAGCGTTTAGACTTCACCGGTCTCGTCAAGACTGTCCTCAAGGAGCTGGAAGGGTCGTTCGCTTTTGTGTTCAAAAGCGTGCACTTTCCCAACGAGATTGTTACCGCGAGGCGAGGTTCTCCGCTGCTTATTGGTGTCAAGACCCAAAAGAAACTGAAGGTGGACTTTGTTGATGTCGAGATCGCTGGTCCTGACGTAGACAAAGGAAATGGGCTCTGTGCGGCATTTTTCTGCCTTTCCACGGACTTGCTCATCATTCTCCTTTACAGTGTCTCCCAACGCTCCTGTGGCTTCAAATGGGCTGCTTGCTCCATCTTCCGGGGCGGGAATTGCGCGGACTCAATCAAGGGCGTTCATGTCTGACGAAGGAGTACCACAACCTATCGAGTTCTTCATTGCATCCGATGCCAGCGCTATCATTGAACACACGAAGCGAGTGCTATACTTGGAGGATGATGATATTGCCCATATTGCGGATGGTGAGCTGCATATCCACCGCCTTCGACGGGAGGAGGGGCAAAGTCAATCGGCGACTCGTGCTATTGAGACCCTGGAACTGGAATTGGCCGAAATCATGAAAGGCAAATTCGATCATTTCATGCAAAAGGAGATTTACGAGCAGCCAGAATCCGTGGTTAACACGATGCGAGGGCGTGTCAACTTTGACAACCACCAGATTACTCTTGGGGGTCTCAAAGCTTATCTTCCCATCATTCGTCGGGGCCGCCGCATCGTATTCAGTGCCTGCGGTACATCCTATCACTCTTGCATTGCTGTGAGTGAAGTCTTATGGCTATCTCTCAAGTCACTGACTTGCTGTATCGTACCAGACCCGAGCCATCTTTGAGGAGCTCACCGAGATCCCCGTCTCCGTTGAGCTGGCGTCAGACTTCTTGGATCGCAAGACCCCCATCTTCCGCGATGATGTCTGTGTTTTTGTTTCGCAATCTGGCGAGACTGCTGACACCATCCTCGCGATGCGTTACTGTCTCGAACGCGGGGCCCTTTGTGTGGGCGTGGTGAACACTGTGGGCTCAACTCTCTCTCGCGAGACGCACTGTGGCATCCACATCAATGCTGGGCCTGAAATTGGAGTTGCATCGACTAAGGCGTATACCTCTCAATACATTGCTCTGTTAATGATGGCGATTCAGCTCTCCGAAGATCGTATCTCTCTCACCCCCCGCCGAAATCAAATTATCGACGGACTTCACGAACTTCCCGCCCAAATTCGTCAAGTTCTGCATGGAGATAAGGCTCTTCAGCAGCTCGCTGCGACGGAGCTCGCTGAGTCTCCCTCGTTGCTGATCATGGGTCGTGGTTTCCAGTACGTCACTTCTACTCGTGAGGACATTGGCAAGGAACTCATCTCCAATAGGTATGCAACATGCCTCGAGGCAGCTCTTAAGATCAAAGAGCTTGCGTACACACACAGTGAAGGTGAGTAAGATGTTGAATCACCATAGAAATGATTTCGATTCGAACTTTGCTTAGGTATCCTGGCTGGCGAACTGAAACATGGACCACTGGCTCTGATCGATGAGCACCTGCCAACAATCATGATCATGACTCAAGATTCGCTTTATCCAAAAGTTAAATCAGCCTTGGCGCAGATTACAGCCCGCCATGGTCGCCCGATTATCATCTGTAATGAAGGCGACGATAGCATTCCCGCCCAGTATAAGACCATCCGTGTCCCTCAAAGCGTCGACTGCCTCCAAGGAATTATCAACATCATCCCTCTGCAGCTTCTCGCTTACCACCTTGCTACCATGAAAGGATTTGATGTCGATTTCCCTCGTAATCTGGCCAAGAGTGTTACAACGTACGTCGCCATTCTCTATTTCCTTGCTTTCTCCTCGAAAGAAATAGAATATTCGCTGTCTAACTTCTTGTATTCCAGCGAATGATCGTGTATTTTTACACAGTACACGATACCTCCACCCAGCAAACGCTGTTGGTTCACAATTCATATGTACAGCCGTGACATCACATCTGTTTCACTTTGTTTTGTAATCGATTCCAAATACCTGCTATGGATATCATTGATACTCAAGCTATGAACGAGATCATTCCCAACCTGTGGATCGGTGATATGTCTGCGGCAGTCGCCCAAGATATGCTCAATGCACATAGCATCAAATTCATCTTATCTGCGATGAGGGGTCGGGTCAGGATCAATCCTGTATTGCTCTCTCATTCACGGTTTGCTTTAGTTTGGGATCCCTGACATACTAGTATTTGAGCAACCAGATGATCAAAAAGCATCAAATCCCTCTGGATGACGTCCCAGAAGCAGATGTCCTAGAGCACATTGATGCATGCAATGCTCTGATTGAGGCGGCACTTCGCCGAGGCGAGGGCGTCCTTGTGCATTGCCAAGCAGGACAAAGTAAGGGGTTTTACTAAGTTTTAGCTACACGGAACTCACACTGGATAGCATAGGCCGTAGCGTCACTATCGTAGCGGCGTTTTTGATGCATTCAAGGAATCTAAGCCGTGATGAAGCACTCGATTTGATCCGTCAAGCTCGTCCTTCCATTGGGTCTGTGATCCAGTGCATTTGAGTACCATTCTAGCGGCTGACTTCTCCTCCTTTTTGCACAGTCCAAACGAGGGGTTCATGCGCCAGCTCGACATTTATCACAAATCTAAATTCACGATCAGCAAGAAAGACAAGCACATTCGCGAATTCTATATGGAAAAAGCTGTGCAGGAAGTCTTGAGTGAGCGAGTTTCTACATCTTTCGGCTACATCAAAGCTCACCCCATAATTGAAATCCAGATGGGGATGGTTCTGAGCTCAGCACTGAAATGTTCGCCAAGTTTCCCCAGACTCCTGGCTCTTCAACTCCAAACACCCCAGGGACCCTCCATCGCCGAATAAGATGCAAAATGTGTCGGTACGCTCATTTCGCTCTCTGAGCTGCACCCAAGTTCATCGAGCCTTCAGGAGGGATCTGGCAGCAAGGGAGCACATGATGGATCACGGTCAACTTTCTCCTCCGACGCCGGCTTCTCTTTCTCGGTCTTCATCCCTCGGAGAATCAGGACTAGGCAGCAAAAGCAGCGTTCTAGCTGGTTTGAAGATGAGTAAGCTTGAGACCGATGGGGGTGAGGTAGAGGCTGCCTCGCCTCGCAGACTTTCACTGTCTGGTAACATATCGGGGACTCTAAGAATGACTACAATAAGCCCTGAGGGTTCTTCCGGCTCCAAGAATAACTCTCGTCACCCCTCTGTATCTGCTGATGTCGGTGGTCATACCAATATTCTGATCAAAGATCACAACCCAGCCGATGACTCAGCTATTGCGGACTCTGATGACGACAGCCCCGATCTAGCCAGATCTATCACAGCATCGGAAACCCAAAGGGTCTCCACAGAACCTCTCCCTCCAACCCCCATCCTGCTTTCACCGAGCGAAATATCAGCCCAGCTCCCAACATCTTTGGCTGACCTTCGGCGCTCATCTCTTGTAGCAGCTTTGAGAGCTTCTGAAGGCCAATCCTTCCGTCGCACAAATTCCCAGACTAGAGCCCACCCACAGCCTCTTTTGCTTAATCCAGCGTGTTCAGGCTATTTCCTGGAGCCCGTAAGAACAATCTCTTTTGAGCTTGATATTATACAAGCTCTGATATTGCTTTGGCCGTACTAGATGAGTTGGATGGACAGTTTTTTACAAAACGGGGAGATGTCTGGGAAAATCATATGCCCAAATGATCGGTGTCGTTCCAAACTGGGGAACTTTGATTGGGCCGGAGTAGCCTGCGGCTGTAAAGAATGGGTTACACCAGTGAGTTCGGGCTTTGACCTTAGAGTCCAATAGTAACCCCCATTTTAGGGATTCTGCATCGCGCGAGCCAAAGTTGATGAAACAATCTAAACCGCTGACTTCGTTGTGGGCCCTATTCGGTGCTTCTTGACGTTCTAGCTGGACGTAGAACCTGGTTAGACTTTTATTGCAGCGTTTGCTAGAACAAGCTGATAGGGCGAAACGCAGGGAGCGCATGCATCCCTCCAGAACGATGCGTCTCGAGCACCCGAACCATGTGACTCAGTCAAAGGTGGGCAGTAAGACAGCCGACAGTACCCCCCTTCCATTGACTTGCAAAGAGGTTTCATTGTAATTGGCGCCTTCGTATGTTCTCTTGCAATCAGTAATGATAGAATCGCTCCCCTTGATGCGGACGCTTTGTGAGATTTATGGCCACTGAATGTTTTGAACAAGGAACGGACAACAAGAAAGGATAAAGGAGGTTCACATTTCATCAGAACCGGGCAGAATGGACATCTAAATCGAGGTGCGAACACGC
This sequence comes from Clavulina sp. PMI_390, assembly GCA_015039315.1. Classification (NCBI taxonomy): domain Eukaryota; kingdom Fungi; phylum Basidiomycota; class Agaricomycetes; order Cantharellales; family Hydnaceae; genus Clavulina; species Clavulina sp. PMI_390. The sequence goes on from WIDE01000054.1 coordinate 200,166, forward strand.
ACTATGCCGTGGAGGCCTAGCACTGGATGATTACATGTCTTCTGAACGCCATTGATAGCCTTCTAGGTCAGACCGGGATCGCTCATTAGACCGCTGGAACAACTTGCTCTCAAACCCATTGCTACGATCTATTCACGAAGGGGATTAAGTAAGTTCGTTGGGCATGAGGATTCTTGCCAACTCACCTACACCATCCCAGCGATAACCCGGTTTGATTCCATATCTATTTGGCGGCGGAGGAGGTCCTGAATATTCAGGTTTACGAGGAGTTTTTGTTTTCGGATTCTTGCAATATTACATTTTGTTGAAGAATAAGAACGGCAATGAATTACGCTGATATTTCGCACTTACAGAAAGAAATGATGCAGCTGGGTCGTTCCATCGCGACTCCTGTTTCTGGATGCTGTTGAGCTCCACGTCATCGGCGTACCTTCAAATATTATTTAGAATAGTTCGAATGGAAAGGGAGAGAGTTGAGAGGACCTTGCGACATCTCGAGTCTTCTCAAGTTCGAGTTCACGAAGACGATGCTGTTGCTCCTGTCTTTGCACGAGGCCTTTACCCCACTCCATTTTCTGGGCCTCACGCTCTTCTTCTAAGCGTTTTTCGCGCGCAGCTGCAGCCTTTTCAGCCTTGGTGTCGATCTTTCGTCCGGATGAATCGCGATAGACCGTTTCCTCCTGTTTCGTGTCACTTGGTCTGCTTTGGTTCACTGGGCCACGCATCCTAGCAAGATCTTCTTTCCCTAGAATGCCACCCTTTGGTTGGTCGCTTTGGTTAACAACTAAAGGTTGCTCATCTGCAGGCGGTGTTGGCTGCCGAACGGTAGCCCATCCACTACCATCATGGGGGTCTTGCCGCTTTTTGAAGCTTCGATCGGAAGCAACAACAACAGCACCATTCATTACTACAGTGTCTTCGTCTTCCTCGTTATTTTCAAGTGCAGGGCCAGACCAAGAAGGGTCGTCGTCACGTAATAGGAGAGCGGAAGCGGAGGCAGAAGAAGGCTTGGTCTTCGACTTTGACTTCTTTTTAGGAGGATGCAGTGTCGATTTGGCAAGGATCGCGTCCGCCTTCGGCCCAGACATGTATTTGGCAGCAAGATACTGTTGATGCGCCATTGCAAGCCGCTGTATTATAGAGGTGTTGAAGCAGGAGGATGAGGTGTGACTGGAACTTGTCACGTCGTCCTCCCACGGCTTCCTCCAGCTTCTGTCAATGTTTCCCTCTGCCCGAGCTATGACAGCCAAGGTCCCGCTTGTCCTGGAATTGAATCAATATGCCCGACTTCAAAGCTCAACTGTGGTGCCTATCGATGTGTCCTGGCACATGCCCGCCGCAAATCGAGCACCACTGAAGGACTACTATGCTGCTCGACTCCCAAGGGCACGATTCTTAGATCTGGATGAAATGGCGAATCACGAGCACCCTCTCGCACTTCCTCACATGCTACCTAGCCCCAATGTTTTTGCTCAAACATGTCGTAGGCCGGCTCTTTCCAGCTTGCAGCCTACCATGTCCTTATCCTTTCTTTTTAGAAAAACTTGGTATCACGAGGGAATCACATGTGGTATTGTACGTTGCGATGCTGGCGATGATACTATATTCCATACGTGCTAACTCCATAGTCCCCAGCTACGATTCGGTTGGCGTATTCTCTGCACCACGGGCTTTGTTCACATTCAAGGTTTGTTTTTGATATATGCAGGTTCTGAAGATTTTCTGATCACAACTCAATGCTATAGGTATGTTCCGATCAGGCCGCTGTGCTGGTGAAGGGCTAACGAAAATACAGGCGTTTGGACATGAGCGAGCTTCTATCTTAAACGGCGGTCTTCCTGCATGGCAGCTTGCTGGCTATCCGATCGAGGAGGGTGAATCCTCCGTATCTGCAATCATTCCAGTGAGCCTCATAGACTCTCAAGATATACTGTCGCTGCACTAACATCATTCTGACAAGCAGACGGACTATCTCGTCCCCGGTGATCTCACCAGCCAAAGTATGGTGCGGAGTAAGTTGTCTCCGCTCGTTCCTCCTGCCGTACCCTTTATGTTTTGTGATAGCGTATGAGGAAATTGCCGAGAACGCAAAATCCTCTCCGTTCGATAATGACGAGACTGCTCTGGTGCTTGATGCTAGAGCACCTGGAAGGTCAGCCTATCAAGCTAGAAAGGGTTCTCAACACAGTTTGAGCATGCTATATCGTGTAGGTTTAATGGAACTTCACCGGAGCCACGACCAGGCCTTCCTTCGGGGCACATCCCTCACTCGTACTCTGTTCCGTTCAACACGCTTCTCACCGACCATCAATATCCATCTGCAAGTTTCACGACCCTCAAAGATTCGGAACAACTGCGTGAAATACTCGGAACCGCGCTATTAGCCAATGGAAGGCTTAATGACCCGTTCGCGCGCAAGATAGTCACAACCTGTGGCTCGGGAATGACGGCCGCAATCATATGGCTTGCTTTACAACAAATTGGCGTAGAATCCGCGCTTTATGACGAAGTAAGCAATATCAGTATCTACGGCAGAGATTGACTCTGATATACTAGCTTTTAGTCCTGGATGGGTTACGCTGCTCGCTCATCATCCATTATTGAACGTGATGAATGATAAAAAAACTGTGATACAAAATTACATGCTGTGACATCCATACGAGTTTGTACCTCAATTAGAATCAGAGGGTCCACTTTTTACCAGCTTTCGGCTTCCGCTCGCTGTCTTTGTGGCTGATAAACTCTACATCAGTCGACATTGGACCAGCCAGTCGAGCGTTCTCAGCAAAACCCAGAACAAATGTTTTGAAGTGCCTCCCAATTGCTTCAATTCGTTTCATGAGCACCTCCCCTTGTTCGCTAGGAGGAGCATCGGCGGAGGGTTCCGGGATCGAGTTTGGCGAGGCAGCCAACCGCGTCCATATCGACAAACGGTAAAATGTGGGTCTTGCGGAGACAATTACTCCGGTGATAATGGACTGAGGCGGTATTTGGCCTGCCTGTGTAGCTTCAGAAAGGGCGGGATCGTACGTCTCGCCTATCGCGGCGAGCATCTGAAACACTTGTTAGGGAGAAGGTTAAAACAACAAAGGACAAGCTTACTGTATGGAGCCACATCTGGTTGATCTTATCTCTGGTTTTATCTCGAGGCAGTTGAATGCTCCATTTTCCGCCATCCTTATTGGCAGCATCCTCCCAAGCTGGGATGATACCTTCCTATATACGAACATTAGCTGCTGAGACTAACCTATCGAGTAGATAGCTAACCTTAAAAAGATAGTAATTAGCCTTTTGGCCAAGGTTTGACGGTGGCAGAATATTATTGTGAACGCTGACAGAGGGCGAGTGAGTATTGATTCGGAGTTGGCAGAGACCCGCTCACCCCCAAAATTCTTCGACACTATCCAACGTCACCACTTTCTTGATATCGTCCATCCAGCCTTGTGCTGCTGTGGACGGTGTGGCGGGTACGGCTGTGCTCGGTGTGGATGGCGCTCCTGACGACTTGCCTTTCGTGCTCGGAGAGTCGAACCAGAGTGTCCACGAGGAATACAACGGGTGCTGAGGAGGAATCTCTCAGATCATATGCTGCAGTGTATATTTTGAGATCATCTCACTTTGACGTTGAAGGATTTTGGATCGTCGAAGACCGTCCGGTCTACGTCTCCAGGCGGAGGGGAAGTAAGCTCGAGAACTTGTTCCTCGTCATCTCCATTTTCAACCTGCTCGGTGGGGCGGAGATCGGTCGTATCCGTGGTCTGATTGTCTGATTGATCCTTTGGAGGTGTAGTGCCCGACATGAGAGGGATCAAAAATCTTTGCGTGACAGTGTAAAACCAAGGCAGTTAGGGAATGCGTGACGTCGGAGGGTCACATTCGGCAACGCATCGGGATTGTGTCATTCCTTCCTTCCTTTTTTTCACTCACCAAATCGCTGAGACCGTGGTACTTTGGAAGTTTCTGCCATCTGCGGAACTTGTGCACCGGCAGCTCCCCTCTGTTCACTGGGAGGCTTGCCAGTATATCTGCTTTCCGTCTTCTCTTCTTCCCAGCGCACATGTCGCAGAAGCTTGATTCGACCCATGCGTGGTACGCAAAACCAGCCGCCGCGTCTGTCGGCGCGACTATAACAGCTCTTACCAGTATGCTTATTGACTATTCTTCATGTCAGTGTATCCAATTGAATGGTTCTCTCTCAGTGACTCCCTTCGATGTAATCAAGACCCGACTGCAAACACAGCCTGTACCCCCCAGCCCACTACCACGCCTTCGTCCGACTTCTTCCCCACTCCTTTTCCCCAGAATATCCGAGCCTGTATGCTGCCAACCTTCGCCCGATGACTGCGTCCGCCGCCTTCATACCTTCTCTCTCCGACCCTCCAAACAATCTCACCGCTGGTACCAAACGGCTGTCCAATCTCAAATAATATGCCTATGGGACGGGAATACGTATCAGAACCGCCCTGTACGTGGCTTCCGTGATGCTGCTTGGCAGATTTGGCGGATAGAAGGCTCCAGAGGGCTTTGGAAAGGGCTAGGGCCAACACTGTGAGCCTTGTTTTTGCTCAAATTCATGCGAATCACATTAAAACCTGGCCTAGAGCAATTGCTGTCCCGTCGCAAACGTTTTACATGGTACTCTACGACGGCCTGTTAAATACTTTTATGCCGCACCATCCCGCCGCACCCCTGATAGCTGGCATCACAGCGAGAACCGTTATCACTACGGCAATGTCACCATTGGAGCTGCTGAGGACAAGGCTCCAGGCTACTCCTGCGGAGCCTGGACACCCTAGAACTCTCACCAATACGTTGCGGGATATACATTCTATGGTGCGCGTTGAAGGCTTGCGCGCGTTATGGCGTGGCCTTTCGACCACTTTATGGCGTGATGTTCCCTTTAGTGGCATCTACTGGATGATATATGAAAGTTCAAAACCTTATCTTCGCCACGAGGGTCACGGCGGACCCTTTGTTGCGTTTGCTGGTGGGGCCGTTAGCGGAATTTGCGCCGCAATCATCACTTCTCCTTTCGACGTGCTGAAAACTCGTCGACAAGTCACCGGCGGAACGAGCTCATCCACACTACGGGCGTTCTCTCAACTTATTCACGACGAAGGTTATCGTTCACTTTTCACGGGTTTGACCCCTCGATTAGCAAAGATTGCTCCAGCATGCGGAATTATGATAGCTTGCTATGAGGTAAGGCCACGTATTATCTCCCATCATTCACGTTTATGTTATCTTCTCATACCTTCTCCCGATAGGGCCTTTCCACTTGGCTCTCCCATTAATTGTACAGCGCTCTCCCTAGTGACGAATATAGATTACTTTATCAAGTTGTTTACAATTGTTTGCTCGTTCATCCCACCGCCATGGATAAAGATCTGGAAACTTACAATGCTCAGGTACACCTTGTAGCACTCACCAAGTCTGAGTGCGTATCTAATTAGACCCCTAGCTATCCCAAGTTGAACTGGCTCTCGCCTCTGATCCTGACAATGCAGAGTTACAGTCCTTGCAAACGGAGCTGAAGGAGCTCATCACTCTTACGGAACAAACCATCAAGGAATCCGAAAAGAGAGCGTCCTCCTCGAAAACACCTGCACCTTCGTCCTCGAAATCCTCTCCGTCCGTAGCTTCGTTCCTTCCAGGCGACGATATCTTGGCCAAATACTCTGGCGATAATTCCTGGTACCCGGCTCGAATAACATCTGTTGGTGGTTCGGAGGATCGTCGTGTTTATAGCGTTGTGTTCAAGGGCTATAATTCTACCGAACTTGTCCAGGCGGGTTCTGTCAAGCCTCTTCCACCAGGTTATCAACCGTCGTCCGCCACCCAGAGCGGTTCAAAGCGTAAAGCAGAAGAAGAAGCAGAAAAGGAACGCAAGAAAAAGAAGAATGAGAAGAAGGCAGAAGTACGAGCTGAAAAGGCAAAAGATCAGCTCAATAAACAGGCTTCCTGGATGAGATTTGCTAAGAAAGCCGAAAAGAAAGGCGCCCCCATTGCTGGTTTGGCTGGAACAAGTATATTCAAGACTCCGGATAATCCGCATGGTCGAGGTCAAGACTTCCGTACTCCCCTTGCTTTTCTATGCGACTGACTTCTTCTCTATAGTCGGTGTTACTGGTAGTGGAAATGGGATGACAGAAACGGTGCAGCGACAAAGGCACAAGTATAGCGAGGAGTAAGCAGGTAAGCAAGCCTGGGCGTTTTTCTGGCTGCTGTGAGAGGACCCAATTAACTTGCCGTATAGATATTGCCTTGTTTCGCAGTTCCCATCGTGTGTTACTGCTGACTGTGATCCTATCTACTACTTCATTTTCGGACCTATGAGTCTTGAATTTTTTTTTTGACTCGGCTCCTGTTTCCTACGATCGGTTTCTCCACGCTTCCATCCTCGTGTCAACAGATGTACACAGCACGATCGTATTTCATTGGACCTTTCCTTCACAGCATTCCTCATTGTCCTGTCAGATTACCATAGTCCTACCCATCTACCATGTCAAATGAACCTCGGTCTGGCTTCGAGTTCCTCATCGCGATCTTCCTACACTGACCTTGACTTAGTCACGCCTTTTTTGAAACTGATGACCATGTTGAGATCAATGTGTTCTTGAAGGACGTCCAAGAATCAGATCTTACTGTTCAAATAGATCCACGAAAGGTTTCACTCGCTCTCTTCAGTCTTTATAGCAAAGGGTGATTGACTGCCTTTGTGAAATAAGGTGACTTTCAGGTATCCAAACCACGAGCTCATTCTGGACCCCCTGCGCGCGGAGATCGACGCAGAAAAAAGTGGATTTAAGATCGGTAAAGTCAAGGTGGAGATCAAACTTGTGAAGATCGTCCCAGCTCGTTGGGGAGGACTCGTTGGCGACGCCCCTGCAGGTGAAGTGCAGTCACGTCCTATCTTCATGATCAGTTGGCCTAATCCTGCAACAGTCGCCACGATTCCTCCTGTCTCATCCTCAACCCCATCCTCTACCTTCAAGAAAAACTGGGATACCCTTGCTAGTGATGCTTTGAATAGTGGACCCAAGGATAAAACGACGACCGAGGATCCAAATGTGGGCGGGGATGCGGCAGTCAACTCATTCTTCCAACAACTATACTCTGGTGCTGACGAGGACACGCGTCGAGCAATGTTGAAGAGTTATACTGAGTCTGGAGGGACAGCATTGAGCACCGATTGGAAAGAGGTAAGCAGTTTTATCATTTCACACCCAATGGCTTCTGAAGAACTATGTTGTCCCACAGGTTTCGAAAGGGAAAGTATGTATTCGGCGCTTTGATCATGGTATCGAATTGATCGCGTTCTTTGCAGGTTGAAGTGAAACCTCCTAGTGGTTCTGAGGAGCGCAAATGGGGACAGTGATGAACCCAATGTTTCAGAGTGTCTCAACGACGCAAAAAAGTTGTACTGTTCGCTACTTCATCTAATTACAAATCACCTCACAGCCGGTCACGATGAGCGACCAAGTGGTCATGACTCTGTTTCGGCAAGCCGGATGGCAGCTTCCAGTCTCTCGCGTTCAATCTGTCGGAGCCGGAGAAGGGTCTCTGACTCGACATCAGACGAGGGCGCCGCGGACTATGGGAATGACTTAGTAGAACCCTGGCAAAGAGATGTAAATTGAGGACATACAGATGTGGATGGTGACTGAAGAGTTTGGGGCTCTACCTCCACCCAAGAGACGTCCATGCCTTGAAAATCAGATAAGTGAGATTTGGCTCTGAATATGGCGGCATCCTCAAGACTGGTAAATTGAACGAGGGCAGTCACAGCTTTGCGAGGCTTTGATGGATTAGACTTAGAACTCTTGGCGGAAACAATAAGTGCTTCGCGATCAAACCCTTTGATACCCAAACCTTCCAAGAAGTCGGTGATAGATGCCCGGGAATGTAGTGTTGGGAAGAGACTCAAAGGATATTTCAGGCGGGCAGTCGCACTGAGGGTTTCACCTGTCGAGTATTCAATTGGCGAACACCAGTCAGGGCAGAGATCACACGAACTTTTTTTGCTCGGCTGAGGGATTTCAGCTTCTTGCAGTATAGTCTCTGTGCGTCCTTCTCTCAGTCGTTTGCTTTCCTCCTTAATCCGGTTGAGAACCGAATCTTCATTCTGTGGTGTCTGGCCTGCTGTAGCCCGTTGACGCTTATGAGCACGCTCATTTTCTTCGAGTTCGTCGACGAGAGCCTTTCGTTTGGAGTCTAAAGCCGCGTGTCGCTCTTTAGCATGAGCTTTCGCTTTGATTTTGGCATCCAATGATTGTCGTCGCTGAGGATCTTGAAGCAGTTCATACGCAACCTTCAGCCTATGGAATTCTTCACCTAGATTGTTTCGGAAGGCGCTTTAGTTTCAAGTTTTCTGAGTGCTCTGAACACTCCATACCGGCTGAAGCATCGTTGGGACGCTATAATATTAAGATGAGCGAGGCCCTCAGGAGTACCGGTCATGGAGGCGCAGCGTACGTGATCGGGATGAACTTTCCGCGCTTGTAGGCGGTACGCTTTACGTATATCTGCATCAGACGCACCACTCGAGATACCTAACACGGTGTAAGCGTCCAACTCTTCATCAGCCATGGGTGCAAGGAATGGAGAGAGTAAGTCACGCGTGACTCTGACTTGGAAGCCTGATAATACTCGCTGTAACTGATAATTCCAAAACGAATTATGTCTATATTATACTGGAGATAATATGATGGGGTCATTGCATGGTAGAATAGTAATTTTGTGTGCTCAATCAATCTTTTTGCGACAATGATACGTAGAGCGAAGGAGTAATGGCGCTGCTGGGTATACTGGAAGAGGGAGTGGCGAGAGAGCGAGGATCAACGCCGGTGTGTACATATGGTCGAAGCTATAATTGATGAGAAAATAACCAAGTTGTGAGTCGCTCGCAGGTGCATGCTGAAACCTATGCGGCCTACCCTCGTGTGCTGGATCTCTTGTATAGGAGGGCTAACGAAATATCGCACACGATTGTCAAAGAGTCGATACTTCCCGGATCCCTGAATGATGTGGCTGCCAGGGGCTCCAGTGCGGTGGCCACCAGGAACAAAAGCAGCACCCGTTCCTGAAGCAAAGAATTGAGTAAAGCCCAGGAATGGATTGAGCCCCTTAACCTTTGTAAAAGTCTTTGTTCCCCATTTTTGGAGTTAGAGCCAGCCTGGAAGCCTTGCTCCAAAGAGTCTGTGTTTTCTGCATGTTGGTTGTCGGTGGCAAACAAATGACAATAGTGTTCGTTCCAATGGCTAAGATCGCTGAGTTGGAGGCTCAACTCACCGCGGCATTTACAAACTTGCCTGACAAAACTTCATTAAAATCTCTTCCTGCCCTTCTGTCGCTCGCTTCTAGTGTCGATACCCAAATTGCGTATCGAGCTATCTTTGCGTTCTATCGTGTTGGTGCTGTGGCTCTTGCATCCCCTTTGTACAACACCACGCAAAATGCACAGGTAGCCAAGATCACCAAATGGCTGGATCAGATTGTGGACCAATTTTCCGCTTCTCTCATTAAAAACTTCCAACATCATGATGTAGACCTTAGGGTAAGTTGATATTCGCAAATTGGGCAGGGCTTTCTTACCTATATCACCTAGCTCGGGGCTTTAGATATATCTATGGCACTCTTCAAGAACCGCTGCGAGAACCTACATCGTCGCCATCTACCTCCTTTCCACCACAAACATCTACGGCTGATAGTGGACGCTTTTTTAACTACCACTCCAATCCCAGATATGTTGCAGCAGTTCTCTATGAAGTGGGTGAACGCATATCAGGATATTCGGTGGCTCGTAATGAAACAAGCCAAGTGCATTGGGTCTATCTTCGATCGTGGAGGAAGTGACTGATGCAAAATCGTAGTTCCGTCCTCCAGGACAGCTCCCTAGATCGCGATCAGGTTGCTCGCTCAGTGCTAGCCCTATTGTCCCTCATCAAACCAATGCCATCACCGCCAATTTTCTGGTTGGCCTCGATATTCAATGCAAATAACTTGGATGAGGCGATTTCACCCAAGGACCTCCCCGCTGATGACTGGAAAACATTCTTTGACGAAAGGGCAGAGACCGGAATGCATACATCAAATATCCGTCTCGGCAGGAAGATGACAGTGGGTCTAGCGGGGGTAGTATCGTCTGCGTCTCTTGCAGACCAGCTTGCTACCACATGGACCCTCCTGGTCCCTTCTTTGGCAGCCTCTTCAGAGCTCTCGGCGCAGGGTCTGGAGGTACTATCTACCTCGATGGAACTTAATAAGAAACTAGTTCTCAAACTCATGGACTGGATTTCGGGAAGCGTAGCCTATGGTAATGCATTTGTTATTTCTTGCCTCTATCAGCGCCTTCATGCACACTTAATGTAATAGGTGGTTCGGTTGGTATCCTTGCACTGAGGTTGATGTACAAATTACTTGTGCTCTTCAACTTGTGAGTTGAAGAATCAAGGCTATCTCCGTTTATTGCTTATCCTGTCCGACAGAGACTATCCAGATTTCTACACGCGGCTTTACGGCTATCTAGACTCCAACTGTTTTCACTCCAAGCATTCCTCACAGTTTCTGCGTTTACTAGCAGAATTTCTTCAATCGACGTATGTCAATCCAGCACCCACTCCCTCGTAGCATGCTGATTCCTATTGCTATTTAGTCACATTCCGACCAATCTCCTTGCTTCATTTGTCAAGAGATTGTCAAGAATGTCATTAACTGCCCCTCCATCAGTATTGGTTGTCATTATACCGCTTGTGTACAACACGCTCCACCTCCATCCACAATTAATGGCTCTGATTCACAACCCTGCTAATATGATCACAGGTGAGCGGGTTATTTGCAAAGCAATGGTGTTTTTACTAAAGAGCAAGTTGTACAGATCCGTTTGATCCAGAAGAGGTATCACCATATACCACAAATGCCCTGAGCTCTTCGCTTTGGGAGCTGGTATCACTATGCAACCACCAAAATGGTGTTGTGGCCAGCCTAGCACAGATTTTTTCTGGCACATTTTCAAGACAGCCATTTGTGTTGAATGATTTCCTTGACCAATCATACAATACAGTGAGCTGATTACAACCTCTCATCAATATGCACACTAACACATGTTTCTAAATGCAGCTTTTCCGCTCAGAGCATAAGAAGATTTTCAGAATAGATCCCATAATATCCCCATCAATAGGTTCCCTCAGTTATTTCCAATGGGCTGATTTCAATTGATAGAAAGTTGTTGGTATATGCTTTTGTTGTCCCATATGTTAGATTCTAAGTGCCCAGACTCTGTCTCTGGGCAAATTCTCTGCCCTATATTGGATGGAAATTGGAAACAGTGCAAATGAGAAATGGTTGATTATTGGTCATGAGTAGGCAAATTAAATGTCTGCCTCTACTATTGATTTATGTACTAGCTTGTGTTGGACAAACTATATTGTACTGGTCCTACCTGAATTCTGCGGTAGGTTTCACAATGTTGTGAGCTGGAGGAGTCCAGCCTGGTGACCTTTTGATACTTGTATATGCTGGCCAAGGGCTTGGCATTTCTGAGGCATCATATCACAGTGGCTGTTCAGGCTTGCAATACCATATATAGGTTATCCCAGAGTTCAATAGATATACTCACATTATATGATTATATAGTTTGTAGATTGCCTAGCAAAAATTACAAAAAAATTGATATAGCCATTTAGTGGCTAATTACAACCAAGGATTTCATGATTTCTAAATCACAGCATTACTGGATAGTGCGTTGATTTGGGTAATTATAACTGGAATTGTAACTCTTCAGATAATCCAAGCTAAATAAAACATGACACTGCAGTAATTTCATGCATGAATTGCTTCACTAGAGCATTTTTCACCAGTTAATCACCAAAAGCAGTACCTCAATTATACAAATTCCAAACCAATCAAGGACACAGGGTGTTGTGTCTATGGGGTGCTGATGGATTTTGCTTGGGAGAGTGAGTGGAGCAAGCCTATAATGCCTCACAAGAGCCAATAGGCTAGGGGGTGTTGTGATGTGGTTGGTTCTGACTGTACCCTCCAATAATGCAACCAGGGCCTTTCTCAATATGGCAGGGTTCCTGGGCTCTGGCATGCCCAGAGACACACTGTCCAATATAGCATGTAACCACCACATTCTCCCATACAGTCATCTACCACTCAAGGAAATAACTTATTATGTTTGAACTGCTGAAGGTTTTTGCTTGAAGCTACATTTGTAGGCAAGATGCATAAGTAGCCCTTATATGCTTCATAAGGGCCAAAAAACTGGGAGTTGGGGTTAGAGGCAGCAGTGATTGGAGTGGATGGGTTGATGATCCAAATTTGCCCTCAATGAGAGGGTGACAATCTATGTTACACCAATATTGCCCAACCCACCAAGGCATTGGAAGTTTTCAGCACACTTAGTTTGGTGCAATATATGGCTATACTTGATATGCTTGTGGCTTTTGTTAGGCATAAATGTGCAGATACTGCTTTGTAAACACTACAAGAAGAGGTGCTACTGCTGTCCACTTCCCCCCAATTTTCTGGGATTCATGCATATATTGAGCTTAGTTGGCTAGATGTCATAACAAGATTGATGGTATATACATTCCCACAGAGCTCAGATCATGCAATTCCAGCTAGAGCAAGGGGAACAATGAGAATGATATGCATTGGTCTCTCACACTCAAGAAAATCTGCTTCCCACATGCCATATCAAGATTAAACAAAGTAGAGGTATCTGGAAAGCTCATAAGTTGCTTGGTCAAATTATAGAAGCCTCTTAGTAAAGGCACTTCCAGAGCCTTGAGATACATTTAGAGTTACCCAGAGGGCAATGCCAAATGGGTGTAAACACACCTAAAAACTCTTCACAGCCTTTATTTTCTTATTGATTTCCTTGAAACTTTGCAAAAAAGTGCATTATTGCCATTGCAGCTATAATGATTTTCATGATTTTTTTAGATTCAAAGAACTGGTAATGGGACCATTTTTCTCAATGAGGGTGACATTCTCAAAGAGTGGTAGATGACTGTACCTGAAGCCATGTAGCTTACAAGGTGCCCAAGATCTCATGGGAATCCCAGGTTTGATTGAATCTATGGGAAGTGTCATGTGATTGCATATTGTATTTATATTGTTTGTTCCAGAGCAGACTTGCCTCAACCCTTCATCTAGTTGTGGTTAAGTCCCCAGTGTGATCTCCACTGTCTGTTAGGTGCCTTTGCTAGGAGCTGGTCTTGTTCTGTCAAGACTTTGTCCCAACACCAGTTCACTGCCACAGGTTATGGGCCCATTGCCCTAGCTGCTTGCCTACATATAACACCTAGTGCTCTATTGTGCCAGAGTTCCAGACAATTTGGTGGAGAACTCAGCTTTTTTCAGCCACTTCTTCATATCTGAGGTCAACAGGCCTCAGCCACTCTCTGTTGGTTCAACATCGCTCTATTGCTCTGCCTCTCTGCTTCTTTGTTGCACTCTGGTGCTCCCATTGTTTTTCACTTTGTTTCTGGCTCTCACTCCTCTCACCCTAAGCTCAACCTGACCTGTCAAATTACACTCTGGCTCAGAGAAGCACAGTGAGTTCTACAGAGGCTTGAGAGCTGCTTTCTTTAGTTTTAAGGCCACCAGGCCTTCCTACATCAAGGACTTTGCCAATGAGATCCTCATGTCCTTGATCCTCACCAATTGCCCTGAACTCATCTCTGCTGTCCTTGCAAGCAACCACATGTGTAAGATGTCAACAAGCAGTTCAGCTAGAATGAGGGTCTCAGAGACACTTCTGCTGCAGCTATGCAATCCTTGGCCTCTGGCACTTCTCCATTTTTGTCTGATACCTGCTCTGATGCCAATCACTCTACCAAGGCTTGCTACAAGCTTGCCATCATGGTTGAAATGCTGTCAAAAGTGCTACCAAGGGCAAGTGGTGTAGCAGTGGAGCTGGATGAAGTCTTGGCCAAGACGAGCAAGGGCACCCAGTCAAGATCACACTGGAGAGTTAGCCACAACTAGATGAAGAGTTGAGGTGAGTCCACTCCAGAACAAACAATTATAAACACACCACATGCAAAACTCACCTGACACTTCCCACATTCCTGCTTCACAAAATCTCTTGAGACACAAGTCCAAGCAGAGAAATTCCACATTGATGACTAGTTGTCTCAGGTGACTTGGTGAGAATATCAGAATGCATGAGAGTGGAGATGTATTCCAACCTGACATAACCACATGTACTTGGTGTGGAGATGGCACATCTTGCTGAAGTATTCAGGATTGTTGCCAACACAAATAGCAGACTGATCCATGAGAGTGGCAGACTGAGGATATCCAAGTTCTTGACTGAACAGCCTATACCAAACTGCATCAGACCCACCATCAACAGCTATAATAAGCTCAGTCTCTGAGGATTTGGCCACAACATCTTGGCATTTGCTGTGCCAATTCACCAAATTCCCAAAAGGTGGAGTAACCAGTGGCAGAGTCCACAGCACCTGCATAGTCTGCAGAGTATACTGACACAGTCAGACCTGCAGAGCTAGGACCATAACAGAGCATCAAGTCCTTGGTACCATTAAGGTACTGAAAAACATGCTGGACAGCTTTCCAGTGCACCATGCCTGGATTAGCATTAAAGCACCTGAGAGAACTTACAGCATGAGCTAAGTCTGGCTGAGTACCTGAGCCAGTGTTGTGGGAAGTGTCACATGTGATTTTTTGCATAGTGTATTTATATTTGTCTGTTCTGGAGTGGACTTGCCTCAACTCTTCATCTAGTTGTGGCTAAGTCCCCTCTAGTGTGATCTCCACTGTCTGTTAGGTGCCTTTGCTAGGAGCTGGTCTTGGTCTGCCAAGACTTCATCCCAATACCAGCTCACTGTGCTACACTTGCCCCTGAGATGGCTTTCATGGACAAAGAGCCTTGGTTTTACACTTTCAGTGGGAGCTGACAGAGTTGCTAGGCTCAGTGGGAGCACTGTGCTTCAATCTGCAACCTCTGCATTGACTTCTCAGTCTCCTCAGCCTCTCCAAGGAGAGACTCTAGCTGTTGTTGGGAAGTGTCACGTGATTTTCGCGTAGTGTATTTATATTTGTTTGTTCCGGAGCGGACTTGCCTCAACTCTTCATCTAGTTGTGGCTAAGTCCCCTCCAGGTTAGTTAGCATCAATAAAACTCTTCATCTAGTTGTGGCTAAGTCCCCTCCAGGTTAGTTAGCATCAATAGAACTCTTCATCTAGTTGTGGCTAAGTCCCCTCCAGTGTGATCTCCACTGTCTGTTAGGTGCCTTTGCAGCTAGGAGCTGGTCTTGGTCTGTCAAGACTCCATCCCAACACCAGCTCACTGTGCTACAGGTTATGGGCCCATCGCCCTAGCTGCTTGCCTAGATACATCACCTAGTGCTCTATTGTCTGCCAGAGTTCCAGACAATTTGGTGGAGAACTCAGCTTTTTTCAGGCACTTCTTCAAATCTGAGGTCAACAGGCCTCCATCACTCTCTCTTTTGCTTCAGCACACTCTCTGTTGCTTCAGCAATCTCTCTATCGCTCTAGGAGCCTCTCTGCTGCTCCACCACACTCTCTATCTCTCCAGCACTCCCTCTGGTGCTCCCTCCATCGTTTTTCGCCTCGTTTTTAGCCTCCACACTCCTCTCTGTCCACCATGTCCATCCCCAAGCTCACCTGGTCGAATTATGCCCTCTGGAGGCCTCTAATTGACATAGAGGTGGACAAGGGTGGAAAATCCTACTGGTTTGATGTTGCTGAGCCCACCTCTACCTCTGATGCCAAGGAGAGGCAATTCTGGCACACTGCTCGTCTAGATGCCTCTGCCACCATCAAGGAGCATCTCTCTCCTGAAATCCTGCCCCAATATCTTGATTCCAAGTACAGGCTTAACCCTAGGCTCCTTCTAGACGAATTGGCTTCGTCTTATGGCTGGGAGCTTTGCTGGGCGTCATGTGGGGCTCATGGACATGCTCAACACTTGCCAGGGCTCAGAGGAGAAGCACAGTGACTTCTACAGTCGCTTGGGAGGCACTTTCCTTCGTTTTAAGGCCTCCAGGCCTTCCTCCACCAAGGACTTTGACAATGAGATCCTCATGTCCTTGATCCTATCCAACACAAATCGCCCAGAACTGATCTCTGCTGTCCTTGCAAGCAACCCCACATCTGTGGAGGATGTCAACAAGCAGTTCAGCCAGAATGAGGGCCTCAGAGACGCTTCTGCCTCTGTGGCTGCTGCTGCTATGTGATCCTCTGGCGCCTCTGGTGCTTCCCCATTGTCATCTGATGCCTGCTTGCTCTGTGATGGCAATCACTCAACCAAGGCCTGCTACAAGCTTGCCATAGGTTGAAATGCTATCAAAAGCGCTGCTAAGGGCACAGGTCGCCCAGGCAGCTCAGGCAGTCCCCCAGCCTATCAAGAAGGCAGGAGCGGCAAGTCTTGCTTCCAATCCACCCTCAAATTGCTCATCTGACTCCTGGAATGCTGATACAGGGCTACGGCAAGCATGAGCCCTCACAGGGCCTGCTTTAAGACCTATGGTCTGTCTAGCACTCTTGTGGTGGCCAATGGCCAGGTAGTCAGAGCTGAGGGTGTAGGGACTGTGGAGTTTCACCCAGTCAATTTGGAAGGTCATAGCTTGCCCCCTGTTGAGTTTACAGGCGTTTTACATATACCCACTCTTAATCAAAACCTCTTGTCTGTTCTGACACTGAGAACCGCAATTTCAGCATTCTGATTGAGAAGGGGTCTATGGCCTTCATCAGGGACAAAGAGCCTGTTGTAGAACTTGTTCGCTTGTTCGGTATTTTGTAGATAGATGTTTGTGCCGGAGGGTCTTTTCCTTAACTCTTCTTCCGAGTTAAGGCTAAGTCCCCTCCAAGGTTAGCTAGCTTGACAATTAACTCTTCTTCCATCCAAGTGCTATCTAGTGGCCTTAGCAGCTGAGTCTCCCCTGAGTCCATTCAGACTCTATCCCAAAACCGGTCTACTCTGCTACAGGTTATGGGCCCATCGCCCTAGCCGCTTGCCTACACATCAATCTAGTGCTCTATCGCCTGTCCGAGTTCCAGGCGATTTGGAGCAGAACTCAGCTTTTTACAGCTCATTCTTTGTCTGTGGCACTACTGCCACCTCACACACTCTCTCGCTTCCAACCACTCATTTCTCTCTCGTCTTCCGCCCTATCTCCTCGATTCAACGCCCTCTATGTCCTTTGACAAGCTCACTGCCTCAAACCATGCTCAGTGGCGTGAAAATATCGATTTGGAGCTCTCTGCTGATGGGAAGAACTACTACTTCACTGTCTCGCCTCCAGATGCCACTACACAGACGCCAAGGGAGCCAGGGAATGGGCTATTGCACGCCTAGCTGGAGTCTCTACCATCAAACGAGCTCTCAGCCCTGAGATTAGGTCTGCTTTTGCTGACTCTAAGTATGACCAGGACTGCAAGGCTCTCCTGGACGCAATCAAGGCCACCTATGGCGCTGGGGACTTCACTGGACGCCATATAGCCATCATGGGCCTGCTCCAGATCCACCAGGCGCCTGAGGAGCGTCACCACACCTTCAGTGGCGGGAGATGCCCTGCTTCGTCTCAAGGCCTCCTGGGGCTCCAGCTACACTCTGGACGATTTCCTGAAGGAGATCCACATGTCCATTCTCCTCTCCAACACCAGATCCTCCCATCTCGTCCCAGCAGTGCTGGCTAGCAGCCCCAAGACTGTGGATGATGTCAACAGGCAGTTTGCTCAGAATGAGGGCCTCTCTGACGTCTCTGCTGGCGCTGCTGCGGCTGCTGCTGCTGCGGCCTCCCTGGCTCACCGGGAGGCCTCGGTGAGCTCTACTGGTGCCGCAAATGCCTCCGCTAATGCTACCGCTTCATCTCCGGGCTCTGGGAGCTCTCCAGCCGGCAATCAAGCCGCCAACCCGGTTTCCTTCCTCTGGTGATGGTTCCCATGCCACAGAGCGGTGCTACCGGCTCTCTGTGGGCCGGGAGGCTGTCAAGAACGCTCCCAGGCCCTCCAAGGGCAAGGGGAAGCCCAGGCGAGGCAATGCTGCCCAGGAGCAAGACCTGGAGTCAGCCCAGGCTGTCCAGAAGGCAGGAGCGGCAAGTCTTGATCCCAGACCCTCACAAACTCGCTCAGCTGACACCTGGAACGCTGATACAGGCGCTAGTGCCCATATGAGCCCTCACAGAAGCTGCTTTCGGTCCTATGGGCCTTCTAGCACGCTTGTTGAGGTTGCCAATGGCCAGGTAGTCAAGGCTGCAGGAGTTGGGTCTGTGGAGTTCCATCCAGTCGATTTGGATGGCAAGAAACTAGCTCCTGTACTTATTACTGGCGTCTTACACAT